>CM064573.1:13338664-13753664 GCA_032716605.1 Paralithodes platypus | reverse complement strand
TAAGCCCCCCCCAAAAAAAAATTGTGTCTGTAGTCTAAAGGGCTTCTGTAAGCAATAGAAATGATCATATGAGGGCATAAACACCCTTATTACATCCCTAAGGTACCCCTTTGGGGTTCCCAATATCAAGGAATTTGGTCAAAATTGAATGTATAATATTCCGAAACCATGGTTGAAAACGAACTTTTAAATTAGTTAGCCATCAAAGGTCATTTTCTAAAGGTAGCGCTCCCCATAGAAAACATTGATTTAGGAGGGGTAACAATAATATGCCACCAAAGAGGACTTTTCATTTTCTAAAATTAAGAAATTAAATTGCTAGCAATAATTTTTTGGCCCTAACGAGTCTATTAACTGGATTTGGTATTGCCCAAATGCATTCCCCTTCTAACCACAGCATATAGGCCTATAAAAGAACATTCTCTCGTCGGTTTTTCGGCGATTTCTCGTAATTATCGGAGATATGACCATTTGAAGGTCAAATTTCAGCTCTACCCCAAACTAATGGTATAATAGTTTTTTTCAGCACCTTCTATTATTTATAGGGGAAAAAGCTGACGCTACTCTGTAGGGGATGCTTGTAGGATACGCCATGCGAAAATTGCGGGAAATTTGAATTTTTTTCAGTGAGTAGACCCTTTTTCAAATATTGAAATGAAATTCTGCGCTCACGCGCGCGCGCACGTACATAGAGAGCTGATTTTCTCATCGAGTCAGTGTTACACCATTACCATACATGTGGCAAAAGGCCAGCAATGAGTCTCTTATAGAAGCTGAGATAAAAATCATCCTGGAGTCTCCCCTAAGGAAAATCATATCACACCCCAGTAGACAACAAACTAAGCCTGTTACACACACAAACTCATACACGACCTTTAATAAACAGCAGTACTTAAGGACAACCAAAACACAACTCAGTAGACAATAAACCAAGCGTGTTACACACACACACACACACAAATTACCATGAAGAAATCCTATATTAGCACATTGACCACAGGCTCTTTATTGTAAGTTAGTAGGCATTGAGTATACGCCAACAAAACCACATATATATGTGTATTTCCCTGTCCAAAACACATACAAAGAACGTCACACACAAACAAACCGAATCAAATATTAACAAACACATACAGTATAAAGAACATCACATACAAGGAAACCAAATCAAATATTAACAAACACTATTTTCTATCCACATCTTCTCTTCTTCTATTCACAAACCCAATCTTCTATTGGACACCTTTACTTACAATCACTGCATATATACTATATTTCTCATACCAATACAAGTAAGTAAGCCCTACATTTATTTACAAACAATATGTTTTTCTATTCTTCCAATCTTCTCTCAAGCCTTTCTACATCTGTTTTCTGAGTGGGACAGTTATAGAGCTGGTGTCTCGTGAACACTTACCATCATCCCCCACCCCAGAACACGCCTGCTTGTAAATATATGAAGAACTGCAGCTTCGGGGCTCCAACCAACAACCCAGAGCACTGGACATAATCCAATGCTTCTACGATATCTTTGTTAATAAACTTCGCATTTCATATCCTGTTTATCTCTCCTAAATTCATCTGAGTAGGATATTTCATTAAACTGATGGTGTATTCTTTCTAAATATCTAATAGATAAATGTGTAGAATCTACTATATAAAAGAGCAATTTCTGTGAGAATTCTGTATGTTTGTTCACGAATTACTCCTCCAGTTTTCAAGATAGAGAGCCCATACTTGGCATGCATAATAAGGGGGTGCCAGAATAGTTTTTAAGCCTAGGACGCAGCCCCCCCCCCACTGAATGTTTGAAAATAACATACTTAAATATACTCAACACAGCTTTCGTAAAAAACGTTCCTGTTTAACAAACCTCTTAGACTTCTTCCACGATATCCTCAACCTCTACGATGAGAGTAAAGCTGTAGATATTATATACCTTGATTTTCAAAAGGCCTTTGACAAAGTTCCCCACAAACGTTTATTGCTAAAACTAAAAGCGCATGGAATACAAGACGGTGTGTTGAAATGGATAGAAAATTGGCTCAGCGACAGAAAGCAAAGAGTAGTCATAAACGGTAAGGCATCTAAATGGACCAATGTAAGTAGCGGGGTACCCCAGGGATCGGTACTAGGACCAATTCTCTTTCTAATTTACATCAACGACATACTGTAGATGAGGGTCTCATCTGTACAATCTCAAAATTTGCTGACGATACAAAAATTGCAAATAGCGTACTCTCAAAAGAACAAGTTGACGATATGCAACACAATCTAGATAAGTTGTCATGTTGGTCCCAAATTTGGCAAATGAGTTTCAATGCGGATAAATGTAAAGTACTACGTATCGGATACCAAAATGAGAAAGCAAACTATTTGATGAATGGCACTCAGCTTAAGAATGTAAACAGAGAAACCGATCTGGGAGTAACAATATCGATCAGTAACCTAAAACCGAGTCAACAATGTTCAGAAGTTGTTAAGAAGGCAAACAAAATAATTGGCTTTATAGGCAGGTCATTTGAGCATAAATCCAAAGACGTTATCCTAACCCTTTACAATTCCTTAGTCCGCCCTCTTCTGGAATACTGCGTTCAATCCTGGTGCCCTTATTACCAAAAAGATATAAACAAGCTAGAACGAGTTCAACGTAGAGTTACCAAAATGATACCTAGCCTAAAGAACAAACCATACGAGGAGCGTCTTAGAGAATTAAATCTATATCCTTTAACCCAGCACAGATGAGGCTACTTAATTCAAGTGTTCAAAATCATCAAAGGCATCGACAATATGAACTGCAGTAAGTACTTCACTATCGACCAATCTAATTACACACGGGGAAACGGGTGCAAAATTATTGGTAAATTTTTTAACTCACACGAAGCTAAACATTTCTTCTTCAATCGAGTTGTCAACTTATGGAATGGGCTTCCCCGAGATGTTATAGACTGCAGCACCGTTGATTCATTTAAACTTCGCCTAGACAAATATTTCGCATCAAACCCGCGACTGACTGCGTTTGTAAATGAATAACTTTATTTTATCCTCCCCTCAGTTACTAACCCATCTGTCCCCTACTAACCTCCTAATCCTGCCACGGACATTAGTTACAGGGCAGTAGTTCCCTTTCTAATGTTCCCTTACCCACTCTAAACCACTGTTTGGACACTTGATCCTCAGTGTTTTGGAGGACAAGCAGCCTAGAAGGGTCACTAGATCTGTTGTTGCTTGATTTCCTTTGTACTCCTTTGTACTCCCTCAGTTTTCAAGATGGAAAGCCCATACTTGGCATGCATACTAAGGGGGTGCCAGAATAGGGTTTAAACCAAGGAGGGGGGTGGGACTCCCTCAGTTTTCAAGATGGAAAGCCCATACTTGGCATGCATACTAAAAGGGTACCAGAATAGGTTTAAGCAGGGTGCGGGTAGGGGGGGGGGGGGGGGGGGGGGAGCTCCCTCAGTTTTCAAGATGGAGAGCCAGTATGTGCCTGAACACACAGAGTTTGAAACAATTTATGTCATAGGATGAGGGAAAGACTGATTCTGGGAGAGAGTTGCAGAGCCTAGCTGTTGAATAGAAGAAAGATTGAGAATAATGTTTCACTCTTGGGTTGGAGAGTTTCACAGAATAGGGGTGTGATTGTGTTGCAAGACAGGTGTTATGTGCTAATTGTGTGCTGTGGGCATGGTCAAGATTTGCATGGTTGTTGTTGTTGTTGTTGTTGTTCCCTAGGCTGCCTGGTCGAACAGCCTCGAGTTGCATGGTTGGCACACATTGGCACCTGCGCACCCTTGTTTTGGCCTGGAACGTAGGGGAGGAGGAAGGGGAAGAATGACATAATATCCCTTATATCTCCCTTTTAAAGCAATATTATTGCACCACAAGGCATATGTTTGTGGGGACATATATACAGTAGGCCCCCGTCTACCCACTCCCCCTCTTGTTTGATCATCATTATTGTATATATAACATTTGGGTGTATTGGAAAGAAGTATATAGTGTGCTTGTGTGGTGTAGTGTTAAGAAGAGAGAGTGTTTGTGAGAGCTAGCTGGATTACTCTATGTAAGTGAGTCACAAAGAAAATCAGTAAGAGAGGCCAAGCAATTGACACAGGAGTTCCAGCAAGTCTATTTCACATGCCTATACCATCTCCTGGGTGTAGCCCTGTTCGATTGGTGCTAATCTCCCCATATATATATATGTATATATATATTGTGACGCCTGCAGCTTGGCAGAACGGCACGTGGGCTCAGCCGCTCGCTTGGCCACTCGCTAGCACTCGCCAGGGCAGTGTATTTGGCTGCTGTCTATCTACAATGTTGTACTTTCTTTCTTGTGAATCGCCATGTCACAGGCAGTACAGAAGTAGTCTTTATTTTCGCCTGTGACAATGCATTGTATTTTATATCATCAGTTGTAAGTTTAATGTATAAGACTGAATGATACAGCTAGAGAGTGTGAGTGAGTAAGTGCAGGAGACAGAGGGCACTCGCGAAGGGTTACACGTTGCCTCGGTGACGTCATGCCACGGCCGGGCCCTCTGAGTGGCTGGACGCCTCACCACCCCTCCCGCCGCGTCAGGAGGTAGTTCCCCCGCACGTCCCTGCTGCCTTGTGCCTTCCTTGCTCAGAGCTTGCTTGACCAGTATACCCCTAACATATCCCTTGCCACCTGTCCCCGACTTCTACCTATAGAGCACTTTCTCTCTCTCTCAACTTCTTACCTCTCATTCTTCCTCTCTATTTAATATCATAACTCCCCTTTGGTTCTGCACGATTTCATATATCGGCCATCGTATTATATGCTGAAGCTCTCAGATATTATATGTTTAGTTAGGCATTTTGGAGGGGTTACCATTTTGTCTCTAGAGGTTCGACACACTCACGGTGTCTCCCTGCCCATTCCTTGGCTGTCTGCTGGGCTGGTTGATGCTAGACTGGGGTAAGGCAACAGGTGTTGTGATTTCCGATGTGTAACAGGTTTTGTTTAACCTGTACAATCGCAACGGAGACGCGGGAAGCCTAGGTGGTCTTTCTGACTGTGTACCTTGTGAGTTTAGCACTGTGCTGCGAGTGAGGGCTTTTGCCTCTGCCACCCAGCACTGTGCTAACTCGTTTTGTTTTGACTTTGAGAGGGTCGCCAGGAGAGAACCAGATACTAGTGATCTGGATCTCTCAAGAGAGCACCCCGTCAATTAACGTAATTTGGCCGCACAGTCTTAAGGACCTCGCTAGGCTACGAGCCGCTTGCTCAGCCATTGTTTCCTAGCCTACGACATCCCAGCTAGACTTTATTAGCCTAGCAGACACCCGTTTAGAATTATAAACTCTTATGTTATGTATGCAGCATTCTTATTCACGTTGACCGTAAGCCTTGGTTGTTGTTGAGTTGCACAACCTGAGCAGGATTTTTTGAGTTGCCTGACGAAGGACTTCTTTTGTTGTTGGCGATAATACTAGTGTGCATTTATCGTTATTCCCGTGTCAGTTGACACTGTCTGTCTCTACACTTGTCCTATATTGACCCTGCTTTATATAACAGTTCAAAATCCGATACGATCATCTTACCCCAGCATCAGACTTTCTTCATAAGATTCCTGCTCGATGCTTTGGGACTTTCGTTCACTTTCTTTAGTATAGGAGTGACAGTTCATTATTGTTTAGAGTAACTTTAAATATACCTTCTTCTAGTTTGCATTAAATCATTGCAGTGATTTAATTAAGATCTCTATCTTTTCCTTGTATACCTTATTAACGTAATTGAATGTTGTGGTGATCAGGCTGTATCAGAGATCATCAGCCTGTAGTAGTAGTGCACTTATACTGAGTTATAGGATACCCCGTTATCGCAGATTTAACTCTGGAGGGTATAGGTGTTTTTTGTGCGCCGGCATTATAAGTTCGAGGGTTGGATTTAGTGTTACCGTTGTGGCTGTGTGCCTTTCTAGTCCAATGATTAAGAGCCCTTGTTTTATACGAGCCCCGGTCGTAACAATATATATATATATATATATATATACAGTATATATATATATTTTTTTGTCTATGTGATTGAGGGAGGCAAAAGGCAGAACTGCCTACAGCAAGTGCCTCCCCCATAGTTGAAAGAGTGACAGGGCCAAAATCAAAGGACGTTCGAGCCAAAATGCCTGGACACACGGAGTTTGAAGCAATTTAAGTCATAGGAAGAGGGAAAGACTGCTTCTGGGAGAGAGTTCCAGAGCTCAGCTGTTGAGTAGAAGAAAGTTTGAGAGAAACGTATATATATATATATATATATATATATATATATATACAGTATATACTGTATATACTGTATATATGTGTGTGTGTGTGTGTGTGTGTGTATGTGAGTGTTATCATACTCCCAGCCGGGTTCGAACCATCGACAGTCAGGACACCATTGTCCATGCTTCAATCAACTCTACCATGGCGTGATAAAGAATACTTAACCTTTTCCTATTTATGTTATGGAGAAGGGAAATCCTACTTGGAGAATGTGTTTCAATTCATACACAATCAATATGTCCATCATCCTATGACTTAGACTGCTTTAAACTTCGCGTGTCCAGGCATTTGACTCCAACGTACCTTGAATTTGGCTGCTTGTCACTCTTTCAACTTTGGGGGAGACACTTGTTACAGGCAGCTTTGCCTTTTTGTCTCCTTCACTCACATAAAAAATAAAAATCTAATGGAAATAGAAAAAGGAGTCATCTTACTTAACCCTTACAGTATCGGCGACGACTTTTCGTTATTATTTCAGCTAAAACTAGACTATTTTATTAAGATTAGGAATGATATATGGTAGCTAAAAGGATTAATTGAGAAGCTTTGTAATCTTTTAACGAGTGCACATCCTTCCTAAGCTGAATACAATCGTCTTAATGTAGCTAGACTAAAATGATAAAGACGTCGCCGGTACAGAATGGGCTAGGTACTATTTTGTAAATGCCCAAATGTTTCGATTACTATCCATTCCTTCTCAGATGCAACAACTATACCCTGAAATCGTTAACCCTGACCTCTATAACTCATACACGGCTAGAGCAAATGGGCTGTCAATTTCCACACCTATGCCCTGGCTGACCCTTCCCAAATGGTAGAAATAATAGCTCTACTATAGTCGTTTGAGAGTTATAGAGGTTATAGTATTTAACCTCTAACGTTAACACGTTATTCTGGCTACTATTAGACGATTTTATTCAGTTTATAAAGGGCTTCCAGCAATTACCAGGTTTCGAACTATCTCACTTAACCTTTTTTTTCACTAACACAGATCCTTCTTAAGCTGCACAAAATCGTCTAAATATAGCTACAATTAAGGGGAGACAGACCGTTTTTCTGGACCCCCTTCTTCCTAATGTTTAGCCCCACTAGTTTTGAGATTTTAAGACGTTGGTTCCATTAGTTTGGGGATTTTATGACCTTTCAACCCATTTCTTTGTCAATATTAGGACCCTTCGTGCCATTTAGGTGTCGATTTTTTTCCTGGCGAGCGAAAGCGAGCCATTAATTTTAGGAGGAATCGGCCTTCGGCCAGGACATTTTTCTACCGAAAAATGTACATATCTATCTTGAAGGGGGATCTAGGGGGTGTTTTTTCTAACCTTGATGGAGGTCTAGCGATAAAACTAAGATAAAGGAATACATGAATTAATAGAAAAACAAAACAAAAATAAAAACCTGGTCCGTCTCCCGTTAAATAAAAAAAGAGCTGACTGGTACAGAAGGGGTACCTACAGAGCTGACTGGTACAGAAGGGGTACCTACAGAGCTGACTGGTACAGAAGGGGTACCTACAGAGCTGACTGGTACAGAAGGGGTACCTACAGAGCTGACTGGTACAGAAGGGGTACCTACAGAGCTGACTGGTACAGAAGGGGTACCTACATAGCTGACTGGTACAGAAGGGGTACCTACAGAGCTGACTGGTACAGAAGGGGTACCTACAGAGCTGACTGGTACAGAAGGGGTACCTACATAGCTGACTGGTACAGAAGGGGTACCTACAGAGCTGACTGGTACAGAAGGGGTACCTACAGAGCTGACTGGTACAGAAGGGGTACCTACAGAGCTGACTGGTACAGAAGGGGTACCTACAGAGCTGACTGGTACAGAAGGGGTACCTACAGAGCTGACTGGTACAGAAGGGGTACCTACAGAGCTGACTGGTACAGAAGGGGTACCTACAGAGTGACTGGTACATAAGGGTACCTACAGAGCTGACTGGTACAGAAGGGGTACCTACAGAGCTGACTGGTACAGAAGGGGTACCTACAGAGCTGACTGGTACAGAAGGGGTACCTACATAGCTGACTGGTACAGAAGGGGTACCTACAGAGCTGACTGGTACAGAAGGGGTACCTACAGAGCTGACTGGTACAGAAGGGGTACCTACAGAGCTGACTGGTACAGAAGGGGTACCTACATAGCTGACTGGTACAGAAGGGGTACCTACAGAGCTGACTGGTACAGAAGGGGTACCTACAGAGCTGACTGGTACAGAAGGGGTACCTACATAGCTGACTGGTACAGAAGGGGTACCTACAGAGCTGACTGGTACAGAAGGGGTACCTACATAGCTGACTGGTACAGAAGGGGTACCTACAGAGCTGACTGGTACAGAAGGGGTACCTACAGAGCTGACTGGTACAGAAGGGGTACCTACAGAGCTGACTGGTACAGAAGGGGTACCTACATAGCTGACTGGTACAGAAGGGGTACCTACAGAGCTGACTGGTACAGAAGGGGTACCTACAGAGCTGACTGGTACAGAAGGGGTACCTACAGAGCTGACTGGTACAGAAGGGGTACCTACATATGACTGGTACAGAAGGGGTACCTACAGAGCTGACTGGTACAGAAGGGGTACCTACAGAGCTGACTGGTACAGAAGGGGTACCTACAGAGCTGACTGGTACAGAAGAGGTACCTACAGAGCTGACTGGTACAGAAGGGGTACCTACAGAGCTGACTGGTACAGAAGGGGTACCTACAGAGCTGACTGGTACAGAAGGGGTACCTACAGAGCTGACTGGTACAGAAGGGGTACCTACAGAGCTGACTGGTACAGAAGGGGTACCTACAGAGCTGACTGGTACAGAAGGGGTACCTACAGAGCTGACTGGTACAGAAGGGGTACCTACAGAGCTGACTGGTACAGAAGGGGTACCTACAGAGCTGACTGGTACAGAAGGGGTACCTACAGAGCTGACTGGTACAGAAGGGGTACCTACAGAGCTGACTGGTACAGAAGGGGTACCTACAGAGCTGACTGGTACAGAAGGGGTACCTACAGAGCTGACTGGTACAGAAGGGGTACCTACAGAGCTGACTGGTACAGAAGGGGTACCTACAGAGCTGACTGGTACAGAAGGGGTACCTACAGAGCTGACTGGTACAGAAGGGGTACCTACAGAGCTGACTGGTACAGAAAGGGTACCTACAGAGTTTTGGCACACGTATTGGGTGACGATAGAGCCGGTATCACACGAGAGCTTTTATAGTCAACATTCGATAATCAAAACAAATCTGGCAACATTTCTGAACTATTTTGCACTGGTATCGGAAGCTAGACTGATGATTGATGGATACAGGTAGCAGAAATATTATAAATGTTCACCTCGTAAGCTGCAAGACCAGTGTTAAGGATAAATGTTGAGGGAAAAAGCTCTCATGTGATACCGGCTTAACTTTCATCCAGCCTCGCACGTTGACCATGGCCCATCAACAATATGTTTTACACTAAACAACACACTAACAACATTTAAGGGGCTACTATTTACATAATATTTATGTATTATTATTATTATATTATTTATTATTATTTATGTATTTATTTATTTATAGTACAGTAACCTTGCTAGACCTCCATCAAGCTTAAAAAAAAAACTGTTATTGTAACCTAGCTAAACCTCCATAAGCAACCCTTACACCCCCCTTCAAGATAATTGTGTAGACTACATTTTTCTACCGAAAAATTTCCCGGCCGAATGCCAGTTTCTCCTAGAAATACAGGCTCGCTATCGCTCGCCAGGAAAAGTCGACACATAAATGGCTCGAAAGGTCTATAGATTGACAAAGAAATGGAGCGAAAGGTCTTAAAATCGCCAAACTAATGAAACGAACGTCTTAAAATCTGAATACCATCTTCTCTTATAGAAAATGAAAGGCTTAACTAAAGTAAAGTGGTAATATTCACCCCACTACATTTACACACGCACACACTCAAACACACATTTTCAAACGAGCACGAATGGACACCTTCAAATGAGCACACACAAAATATACACACCATGCACCATGGATACACATTTGAGTACACACGAATGTACACATTAACATATGTAAGTGTGAGTAACTGTACTTAAGAGAGAGAGGGGGGGGGGGGGCGGGCACAGACAGGTATTTGAAGATGAGCAGGTCGTGGGTACTACTGGGTAGGGTAGAGTTGCCGGGTCAGAGGTCAGGGGCGATGGGGTAGGGGTGGGTGGAGGCAAGATGGAAGACAAGGACAGTTGGGAGTGAGAGAGCGAGAGTGAGAGTGGGGAGGGGTAGGGGTAGGGTGGATGGGGTGAGAGGCAAGATGGAAGCCAAGGACAGGTGAGACAGTAAGAGTGAGAGTGAGGAGCGGTAGGGTGGATGGGGGTGAGGGGGGTGAGAGGCAAGGTGGAAGCCAAGGACAGGTGTGTATGAGAGTGAGAGTGAGAGTGAGGAGGGGGGTGGGGTAGGGTGGGGGGGTGAGAGGCAAGGTGTAAGCCAAGGACAGGTGGGAGTGAGAGAGCAAGAGTGAGAGAGAGAGAGAAAGGGGGGGGGGGGCTTTGAGGGGGACAGCCAGTAAAACAAACCGGTAGATGGAGAGTGAGAGTGAGATAGTCAGACACACAAATAGCAAAATTCTTCTTCTTCTTCTTATTATTATTATTATTATTATTATTATTATTATTATTATTATTATTATTATTATTATTATGTATATTTTTTCTATGTTTTTTTTAACATTGTTCTCGACACCAATAACGCCCCAAATTAAATTAATGAAAACATGTGATCATCCCAGGATTCAAACCCAGGATACCTTATACAGAACTTACACGCTCTAACTAACAGATAAATAGATAGATAAAATGATGTAGAAATACAGAGAGCAAGAGAGAGAGAGTTGGAGGCAAAATGAGTTACAATTAGTTGCAAGAAAGAGTTAGTATTTCAAAGACCTCAGGAAATACTCTATGTTAATAGCGAGAAATATTGTAGTGAGTTGCGCTCACGACAGAGTGTGCAATATCATACAATATGCATTATGCATTAGATATTTGTCATCAGAGAGGTTCCATAATAGTACCAGAATGATTAATATTGTACCACTTAGCCGAGTTAGTGGGGGTGGGGTGGAGCGGGGGGAAATGTGTAAATAGGCATAATAGTCCTCCACGAGACTATAACCTGGCTCTTCAAATAAGAACTAAGGTTGCTTCCCTTATATCCGTTCATGGCCGAGTGGTAACGGTGCACAACTCTCCCAAATCTACCTGGAGTGGGTGTGTTCGAATCCTGGTCAGGATACCTGTCTCCCAACCTGTACGACATTATCATTAGATAAATGTGCAATATATTTGTTATACCAGGTTTTACTGGGGTTGATTGGATAAATTAGGTAGGTTCTACTTGACTGGAGAAGCTGAATTCGTTTTAACACATGCACAGAAAGTAATAGAGGATAATTATAGCAAAATGTACATTACATAATGTACATTCATATTATTGTATTTACTACACATAGATATCGTATTTAAATGATAGATAATGGTATATATATAAAAAAGACGCGCGAACGAGGTTCCACAATATTCGATCACTCTTAAGACTTGGCTTGTATATAATAGTTTAGTACTCCCTTCAATCGAGGTATGACACTTGTACTTTTTAGATCACGCGACACAGGTATATTACTGTATAAGTACTTTCCTTATATTTGGTTATCACTAGTACTTTTAATACTTTGCTTATGAATAATTAAAACTTTAAACTAAGTACTTCCCTAAAATAAGTGGGCATCACTAGTACTTCAATTGCGTTTCAAATAGCATAATAACACTATTAAATAATGCACTCAAGTACTTTCTTGTATATAAGGTGCGTCACTAGTACTTTTAATCTTTCACTGGTATTATTAACTACACGTTAACACTAAGTACTTTAATTTATAAATTATTATCACTGGTACTTCTTATGCGTTTCAATAAGCATACAAATATTATATAATGATTTAATTTAGTACTTCCTTTTATCTGTAAGGTGTATCACTAGTACTTTTAAAGGGGTTTCACGGTATATTAAATTAAATAGCACTCTGTAGTCTTCTGGTGAGAATCTGGGCCGTGGTGGTGGTCCTGACGTGGCTGGGTGACAGTGGATGGAGACTCGAACTCTTGGGTGTTGGGTCTTGAATAATACATACAATATGCCTGTGCATCTGTACAGTATTATCGAGCTAACTTAGGAGAGAACTCACTAACTACTCTGACTGTTATAAGAATTTTGATGCAGACCTTCCAGTACTCTTGGGTGTTGGACCTTAAATGTCATGGGCAATATGCCAGTGCATCTGCAACATGTCATCGAACTAACGTAAGAGGGTTGTTTGTGACGCAACGTCTCTTAACTGTTCTGACCGTTGTAAGAGTCTTTCAGTGACAGGGTTGATAAGGTAATTTTGGGCCTTTTCCGATATCGTATCCCAGAACCAGTGCCTGGAATTCCGTATCAGAGGGACTCTATTGCAGAGTGCCGTTATGCAGAGTCGCTACGGTATCTTGCAGAGCCCTTGTCTTACAAGAGTCCAGCCAGTGCGTGAACTTTTAATAAGACGGGGTTACCAATAGATCGCTTGACAAGTCAGCATTCTTTCTAATAACAATGCCGGTATCAAGGCAGAGGAAAGGATATTAGGTGGCCTCGAGTGAGATCTAATAACAAATTCCTTTGATGAGCCAAGATGTTAAATAAGATTGAGAGCAAGGCTTTACCACCAGTGTGGTCAGGGTTTTGCTTCAATATTAAATTACCCAAAATCTTCCAGCTATTAGTTACCTTCCAGTGAGAGGTATCTAAGAGCTGTCCAACTGTAACAATCTTCACTTTGCCTGTGATAGTCATACCTTTCTTTGTGTTCCTCCTGGTGTAGCTTCTTCGGCTAATAAGGGCACATGTGCGGGGGTGGGAGGGACTCCTGCATGGGGTGTTTGGGGTAGTGCCTCCTGGCCTCACAGTCATGGTGGTGATGTGGCTTGGAGGAAGAAGAGCGCTTAGAGGTATGGTGTTTATGGAGCCATTTTGTTGGTTTCCTTTCCTTTGCAGCTTTTCTTCTCAGGGTTGTTGATTGTGACTGTGATATTCTTGCCAGGTGTTGGAGGGAGTGCAACGGCTATTGTAGCTACTCAGGCACATCTTGGTGGGGTGGTGGTTACTGCTTTCTGTCTCGGGAGTGTGGTGGAAAGCGCAGGAAAAGTGCTTGGTGGTGGTGACGGCGTGGTGCGTATTTTCTTCCTTATTTCAATATTATCTATTCTCTTCTTTACCTGATCTACCGAAGAACTATTCTCAACTTCCGCGGGATGTAACATCCAAGTAGAACAGATCATATATATGAAAAAATCCACATATGTATGTATATACTGTATATACTCAGGCACATAACGGGGGTGGGGGTTGGGTGGGGGGGGGGGGGGGGGAGACTCGAGACAAAACCCGTACAAGGACAACACACATTTTAAGATTTTCACCCCCACGGTTACAAGTGAACAATAAATATGATAATGTACTCTCCCCAGCATGAACACAGACATACACACAATTAAACGCATCACTAAACACACACATACACATAAACACACTCACACATTCACCCCTTAACACACACATACAAACACGTAAAGACACTCACACGTAAAGACACTCACACGTAAAGACACACACATAAGCACACGCACACAAATTCACTCACACACACACGCCTAAGTACATACACGTAAGCACACACACCCACACTTACACACACGCACACACACACACCTGCGCACAAAGACACATAAACCCACACATACACAAATATGGTTACAAGGTTTTTATGTTGCCTGAGGTAACTGTTATGGGAGCCCTCCTCGCTTTTTGTTCTCTTTCTCTCCCTCTCTCTTTGGCTTGTATCCATTCGGCCTCATTCAGCCTACTGTTTTAAGACGTTTACCCCAATCCAGGTGTCAATATTTTCCTGGCGAGCGGTAGCGAGCCAGCATATATATATTTTTGTTTTGACAGCAAGTTAAATGTGTACATTTTTCGATAGAAAAATGTTTCCGGCGAAGCCGGATTTTCCATGTAATGCTGGCTCGCTATCGCTCGCCAAGAAGAAATCGACATCTGGATGGGGTTTATAAACGTCTTAAAACAGTTGGCTGAATGGGGCCGAATGGATACAAGCCAGGGAAAGAGAGAAAAGGAGAGAAAAAAAAAAAAGCAGGTGACCCCCCTTAAAGTACACTTTATGGCAATGATCCTGTGTAGTGTACAGGGGCAGGGCATGGCACAACACAGGGGGAACAGGAGCGACGACTTTGACTATTTAATTATTCTTCAGAGTATATTTTATAATTTATATTAGACTAACCTAACTAACCTAACCTGGGGGATTGGGCCTGAGTAAATAGAGAGAGAGAGAGAGAGAGAGAGAGAGAGAGAGAGAGAGAGAGAGAGAGAGAGAGAGAGAGAGAGAGAGAGAGAGAGAGAGAGAGAGAGAGAGAGAGAGAGAGAACTAACCTAACCTAAAAATATTTTCTATAACACAAATACAAGTACAAATTTTTTGTATTGTGCTGGGATCGAACGGTAAACCTCTTGGATGGGAGGCCTAACCCCTACCTCTTAGCTACAAGACGGCATGCTGGACGTGTTTTGAAAGGCCTATTAAATGGAGAAATTGGAAGTCGTCGAGCATGCGTAGATCCACACGGCACCATCGCACCGCACCAGCACCACATAACAAAGCCACTCCAACAGCTTCCTCTCTCTCCAACACCACTTCTCCCCTCTCTACACTCTTCAGAAACAAATAGAAAAAGTAGAATGTAGATACGAGGTGCCGTTGTAAAGGCTTATCCCTCAATACCTTCACCTGACCTGACCTCGCTGTGTACATGGCCTCCTGACAAGCGTGTACAGTTGCGCTATTTAACCCAGTCGCACACGGTGGCGGGTGGCTAGGTATCCTCCTCCCCTTGTAATATTCACCTACTAGACGAGACAGAGAAAGGGGCGAGAGAACGCGAAAGTGGTCCCGGAACCTTAGAACTGGAACTTTAAATGTCGTTTCTGTTCAAGCTCTGTCTCGAGTCGGCCAGCTATGGGGTATGTGCCTGAGTACAGTATAACTGTACATACTGTACATACTTACATCACACAGGCGTTTTTTCCCTCAAACATTTTATCCTCAACACTGGTCTGGCAGCTTATGAGGTCAACATTTAACACCTACTGTACCGGCGACTTAATTTTCATTATATTCTGGCAACTATTAGACGATGTTATTCAGCTTAGGAAGGACATCTACCAATTAAAAGGTTACAGACTATCTCAATTAAAAGGTTACAGGCTATCTCAATTAAAAGGTTACAGACTATCTCAATTAAAAGGTTACAGGCTATCTTAAAAGGCTATCTCAATTAAAAGGTTACAGACTATCTCAATTAAAAGGTTACAGACTATCTCAATTAAAAGGTTACAGGCTATCTCAATTAAAAGGTTACAGACTATCTCAATTAAAAGGTTACAGACTATCTCAATTAAAAGGTTACAGACTATCTCAATTAAAAGGTTACAGACTATCTCAATTAAAAGGTTACAGGCTATCTCAATTAAAAGGTTACAGACTATCTCAATTAAAAGGTTACAGACTATCTCAATTAAAAGGTTACAGGCTATCTCAATTAAAAGGTTACAGACTATCTCAATTAAAAGGTTACAGACTATCTCAATTAAAAGGTTACAGACTATCTCAATTAAAAGGTTACAGGCTATCTCAATTAAAAGGTTACAGACTATCTCAATTAAAAGGTTACAGACTATCTCAATTAAAAGGTTACAGACTATCTCAATTAAAAGGTTACAGACTATCTCAATTAAAAGGTTACAGACTATCTCAATTAAAAGGTTACAGACTATCTCAATTAAAAGGTTACAGACTATCTCAATTAAAAGGTTACAGACTATCTCAATTAAAAGGTTACAGACTATCTCAATTAAAAGGTTACAGACTATCTCAATTAAAAGGTTACAGACTATCTCAATTAAAAGGTTACAGACTATCTCAATTAAAAGGTTACAGACTATCTCAATTAAAAGGTTACAGACTATCTCAATTAAAAGGTTACAGGCTATCTCAATTAAAAGGTTACAGACTATCTCAATTAAAAGGTTACAGACTATCTCAATTAAAAGGTTACAGACTATCTCAATTAAAAGGTTACAGACTATCTCAATTAAAAGGTTACAGACTATCTCAATTAAAAGGTTACAGACTATCTCAATTAAAAGGTTACAGACTATCTCAATTAAAAGGTTACAGACTATCTCAATTAAAAGGTTACAGACTATCTCAATTAAAAGGTTACAGACTATCTCAATTAAAAGGTTACAGACTATCTCAATTAAAAGGTTACAGACTATCTCAATTCATCCATTTAGCTACCATATACCCTTCCTAATCTTCATAAAAAATCGTCTAAATGCAGCAGAAGTCCAATTAAATACACGTCACCGGTACTGTAAGGGTTAATTAAAATATTTCGGCTACCTAAATTCATCGATCATCAATTTACTCTCCGATATCAGTGCAGAATATTCCAGAAATGTTGCCAGAAAAATGTTGATCATCGAATGTTGACTATACAAACTCTCGTGTGATACCGGCTTAAGGGGGGTGACCTGTTTTTGTTCTGTCCTTTTCTATCTTTCTCTGGCTTGTATCCATTTGGCCCCATTCAGCCTACTGTTTTAAGACGTTTATCCCCATCCAGGTGTAAATTTTTTACTGGTGAGCGGTAGCGAGCCAGCATATTTTTAATTTTAGTTTGACAGAAGGCTAAATTTGTACATTTTTCGACAGAAAAATGTCTCCGGCGAAGCCGGATTTCTGTATATAATGCTGGCTCGCTATCGCTCGCCAGGAAGAAATCGACACCTAGATGGGGATAAACGTCTTAAAATAGTTGGCTGAATGGGTTCCGAATGGAGAGAAAAAGAGAAAAGGACAGAAATAACAAAAAGCAGGTCACCCCCCTTAATGGGGAGGTAGGCGCTTTTCTGGATCCCCTTCTCCCTCACGTTTAGCATAATAGTTTGGAGATTGTTGTAAGACAATTTCCATTAGTTTGGCGGTTTTGAGAACTTTCGCCTCATTTCTTTGTCAATCTTAAGACCTTTCGTGATATTTAGGGGTCGATTTTTTCCTGGCGAGCGAAAGCGAGCCTGTAATTTTAGAATGAATCGGCTTTTGGACGGAACATTTTTCTATCGTAAAATGTACACATTTATCCTGAAAGAGGGTCTGGGGGGTGTTTTTTTAAAGCTTGATGGAGGTCTAGCGAGGAAACTCTACAAAATATATAAAAAATAAATAAATAAATAAACACATACCAAATAAAAACACTAACCCCTATGTCATGTCTCAGCTGTCATTACGTTTGGCTCGCTCAGTGCTGTATTAATGTCTGCCAGATGTTGAATATAGGGTGGGTAAGAGTGGGAACATGTTTGTCTATCTCACTCGATAGGAATAAATCAAGTTTCAGATATTGCTGATACCAATTATATCTGTGAAAATATACTTGGTGCCTGGACAAAACTTGTTTGTCGGACTGTACCGGGGTGGTGGGGGCAGGTCAAAGGTCAAGGAAGCCCAACACACGAACCCCCCCCCCCCCCCCCTCACAGTACCGGCCACGTCCTTATTATTATAGTCTAGCTGTATTAACCCCATCTGTACCGCAACGTCGTTTTTACTTCATCCTGGCTACTATTAGAAGATTTTATTCAGTTTAAAAAGGGCTCCCAGCAATCAACAGGCTTCGAACTATCTCACTTAACCATTTTGACTACCACAGACCCTTCTTAAACTGCATACAATCATCTAAATATACCTAGAATATAATTTAAACTGCATACAATCATCTAAATATACCTAGAATATAATTTAAACTGCATACAATCATCTAAATATACCTAGAATATAATTTAAACTGCATACAATCATCTAAATATACCTAGAATATAATTTAAACTGCATACAATCATCTAAATATACCTAGAATATAATTTAAACTGCATACAATCATCTAAATATACCTAGAATATAATTTAAACTGCATACAATCATCTAAATATACCTAGAATATAATTTAAACTGCATACAATCATCTAAATATACCTAGAATATAATTTAAACTGCATACAATCATCTAAATATACCTAGAATATAATTTAAACTGCATACAATCATCTAAATATACCTAGAATATAATTTAAACTGCATACAATCATCTAAATATACCTAGAATATAATTTAAACTGCATACAATCATCTAAATATACCTAGAATATAATTTAAACTGCATACAATCATCTAAATATACCTAGAATATAATTTAAACTGCATACAATCATCTAAATATACCTAGAATATAATTTAAACTGCATACAATCATCTAAATATACCTAGAATATAATTTAAACTGCATACAATCATCTAAATATACCTAGAATATAATTTAAACTGCATACAATCATCTAAATATACCTAGAATATAATTTAAACTGCATACAATCATCTAAATATACCTAGAATATAATTTAAACTGCATACAATCATCTAAATATACCTAGAATATAATTTAAACTGCATACAATCATCTAAATATACCTAGAATATAATTTAAAAGACGTCGCCGGTATATACTGTAAGGGGTTAAGGGGGGATGGGCGTATTTATTGGTTCATTTATGTATTTTTGTTATTATTTTTATAGTTTCCTCCTCAGACCTCCATCAAACATTAAAAAAAAAAAAAAATCGTCACATCTGAAAACTAATGGGTCTAAACATGAGGGAGAAAAGAGTCTAGAAAACCGGGACATATCCCCTTAAATGGAATCGTCTAATAGTAGCCAACATAAAGTTAAAAGGACGGCGCCGGTACTGAGGGGGTTAACCCTTATTGTACGTCGTTTTCATTATATTCTGGCAACTATATTAGACGATTGTATTCATCTAAGGAAGGACGTCTACCAATTTACAAACAAATTCTACAAACTTTCTCAATTCATCCTTTTAGCTACCATATATCCTTCGTAAGCTTCATCTATCTATCTATCTATCTATCTATTTACTCAAGCCCATTCCCCATGTTTATTTATTATTATTATTATTATTATTATTATTATTATTATTAATATATTTGTTTTTTAATATGGGGGTGGCCGACTCGAGACAGAGCCCGAACAGGGATAACATAACATAAAATAAAATACACAACACCGGTATTGGAGGGGTTAACCCTTACAGTACCGGCGACGTCTTCTGGTTTTTATTTCAGCTGCATTTAAACTATTATATGAAGCTTAGGAAGGATGTATGGTAGCTCAAAAGATTAATCGAGATAGTCATTAATTTGTTCACGGGTGGATATCCTTCCTAACCCTTTCACGCTTATGACCCAATTTTGAGCCTATTAGGGATACTTTAAAGCCTTTGTTACCATCAGCCTCATCAGGGGTAGTTAGAAACCTTTAGTTTAGTTACTTCAACCTCTGTAGTTGTCTTTGAGTTAGCTGTGGGCAAAACACTAATTTTGGAGAGGTAATTATAAGAGTGAGAGAACTCTATTTCTTATTGATAATCTGGCAACCTCTGCGTCATAAAAGCATAAAAGAGCTAAGCTGAATAAAACCGTCTAATAGTTGCCAGAATACAATGAAGAGGATGTCACCGGTCCTGAACGAGTTAGGGGAGATGGTTGGTTTTTCTGGCGCCCCTTCTCCCTCATGCTTAGCCCTATTGATTTTCAGATTTTAAGACGTCCAGGCCATTACTTTGGCGATTTTAAGACCTTTCACCCCATTTCTTAGTCAATATTAAGATCTTTTGTGCCATTTAGGTGTCTATTTTTTTTCCCTAGCGAGCCTGTAATTTAAGAGAAATAATTTTTCTATAAATTTTGTTTACACATTTTATCGAATGGGGGGTCTTGGGGTATTTTTTTAAAGCTTAATGGGGGCTAGGGAGCAAAGTAAAAATCTGCCTTTAAAACATACTGGCATACTATATAGCCCCTACAGTCTGTACCAGTGACGCATCTTTAACCCTTTACGGACGGGGACATTTGTAACTTTTACTACCTGCCAGGCGGGCAGATTTACCCTAAACGAGCATCATTCCATGCTCTTTTTCATGCATAAACAAGAGCCAGAGCGTAATACAATTATATATCCGTGAAAGGGCGATAATAGACCTTTCCAATGAAACCTGAATCATCCTTGTACGACAACGGGTTCGCTTGCAACGATGTTGCAACGCGAGTACAAAAACCCTAAAATACGGTAATTTCCCGAGATTTTACCCTGTCTAGCGAGGCGAGGTATGTGTAGGTATGTGTTATACACGCCAGTAACCTCGCTAGGCTCGGGCCAAGCGGTCAGAGCCCGCCTGCGGTCCTCCCACCCCGTGGACTCTCTCTCAGAGCCGATAATGTGCTCAAAATCCCTTGCGACTTAAGTCGGGACCCGCTGTTTAGGCCTTGGTTCTCTAACCCGACTTAAGTCGAGAGCCGCTGCTTGAGGGTTATAGGGCATAGCTCACCAAAAATCTCATCCTGTTTTTGTCACTCTTCAAAGCATGTTAATTTGACAATTAATGCACATGTTCTATGTTTTGTAATATTTTTTACCCTAAAATAGCAAACAAATTTACAATAGATATTTATATTTTAAAGGGGGTGATGACATCAGCATGGGCCACCCTTGAAAACAGAGCCTAAATTAAGACCAGTTCACAGTGGTTCACAAGCTAGCCTGGATTTGTTAAACAGACTTACTAATGCTACACTCATTCCAGCTCCAATCCTTTTCTAAATTAGCTTATATTCTATGTATGGCTCCAGATTTACCTCCACCCTTGTCAATTGTACCCACCTACAGCCTTGGACAGTTGATAATAAATATCCAAGAGAAGAAAATAACCTGTTCGTTACCAAAACGAAAAACAAAATACAGCTAGATTCGTTCTCAAAAGCTGCCAGAATGTCGCTAGATAATAAAATAATGGCAACAATCGCTATTATGATCCCACAATCTCTCTAATGTCGATTATTAGCACTAGTATTCCTAAAATAGCAATAGAATTCATATCACTAGATGCAAGAAAATGCTACTATATCAAAATAAATACCTCTAGATCTAGCAATAAGTATGCTAAATTGGCACTACTATTTGGTCAGACGATTAGCCCTTTTTAAAGCATAAAAAAGTGTATATTGTAGGGTTCCTGCCATAGGTTACCACAAAGACGCCATCTTGATTCCACGGTAGAACGGTACTCGTATTTTATATCATAATACGTTGTTGTTTGTACAGTTCCTTAACTATGGTTATACCACTAATACAATTAGACTATCTTTTTCTATCACCGTCTATCTGTCTAACTGCATCAATTTTTTTTAATACGATATTTGAAAAGTAAAACGTTTTCTATAATAGTGCCAACAACAACAACGTTTTCTATAATAGCAATTATGGGAAACGCGTATAAATATATTGAATTTTTTTTAGTTTTTCAATGCAAAGTATTTATCATAATTTACCGCTATATCACACATAATAGTAATTGGCGCTTACATAACATCAGAATGCATCTGTGAATGAAGTCTTAATGGAATATGTCACGAAATGACAGAGATTTTACGTAGATAAATTCGAGCCCGGCAAAAGTCTGGTGGCCATTGGCAACGCGATCTGTAAATGTTACCATATATAGGACAATTTTAACTAATTGACTGACCAGAGAGGAATCGAATCCCCAATTCAATTGTGTTTGTTCAGGCTATATGGATAATTTAGGTTATTTCCAATGTTCTCTACTTTGAATAATATGAATCATTATGTGCTAGGTAAGATATCCCCTCGTTTTCCATGGGGCTAAATATTATTGGGAAACATATTAGTGAAACTGGCCCCTCCACAACTAGATAAAGGAAATTAGTTTGACTGAGGGTGTTATTGTGAAAATATAGATACTCGTGATCTTATATCTGACGTCACCTATGGCCATAGCTGACGTCACTATTCACTCCCCAAAACACAAAAATGCATATATTTAATAATATAAGATACCCAGCATACTAATATTTTACATAGTAGTATGTTGTACATTGTCAATGAAAATTCTGGGGATATCTGAGTAAGTGAGCTATGCCCTTTAAATGTATTTTGGCTATAATTATTAGACCATTTTGTGCAGTTGTAGAATGATCTGTGGTAGTAAAAAAAAAAGGGTTGAGTGAGATAGTTCGCAGCCTGTTTATGGCTAGAGGTCCTTCGTAAGCTGAATACAAATATTTAACTACTGGAAAGCCTTTTTAAACTACAGAAAATCGTCTCCTATTAGCCAGAATAAAGCTAAAGAGAACGAGTTAGTTGTTCATAAGCAACAGTGGTTCATTTGCAAACATTTGTGCTGGTGTTTAACCCCTTCTGTACCGGCAACCACTTTTTAACTACACAATTGGGACAGTGGTTTTGGTAACACAGTAGTTTGATGGCCACTGTTTTTGGTTGAGGCAGTCCTGTGGACTACATGATAGCAAGCTGGGTATTATTTAATTTTTTATTATTTTATGTAGCCTATGTACAGTAGCCTATATATATTTATGTTACTGTAAGGTATACAGTATATGGACAGTATGGTCCCCTCTGTACTGTGTGAGTCTGAAATAAAGCATTATTATTATTATTATTATTATTATTATTATTATTATTATTATTATTATTATTATTATTATTATTAACCACATTCTCTGTGGACAAAACGGTCTTTAAACTTGTATGTATGTATGTATATTCTGGCTGCTATTAGACGATTTTAATCAGCTAAAAAATGGCATCCAGCAATTAACAGGCTTCAAACTATCTCACTTAACCATTTTTACCAACACAGATCCCTCTTAAACTGCATAAAATCGTCTAAATGTAGTTAAAATGAAATTGAAAAGACGTCCCCGGTAAAGAAGGGGTTATAGTTCTCCTTGGTTACTTCCTGGTGTTTTTTGTGTATGAGAGATGGTGGCTTACAATTATAGGGGGGAGGGGAGGGGGAGGGGTCTAGGCGCAAGGCTAACCCCTTCTGTACCGGCGACTGATTTTATATGGGAATTTAGCTATTAACTGTTTTGGTAGCGTAAATTGGGTAGTGCTCAGAATTTCGCTGTGAGTATCCTAGATTCGAATCCATGGAGTACCACATGTGTTCATTAGCTTCATTGATTTTATTAGTTAGGTATGTTTGTAAGTTAACTGGTAGGCTGGTGAAAATATGAAAATATTTAGACGATTTGGTCCAGCTTAAGAGAGAAGTAGATGCTCTGTCTCCCTCATGTATAGTCCCATTAGCTTTGAGATTTTAAGACGTTCGTTCCATTAATTTTTCAATTTTAAGACCTTTTGCCCCATTTCATTGTCACTATAAAGACCTTTCGTGCAAAATAGGTGTCGATTTTTACCTGGCTAGCGAAAGCGAGCCTGTAATTCTAGGAAGAACCAGCCTTCAACCGGAACATATTTCTACCGAAAAATGTACAAATGTATCTTGAAAGTGCTCAAGGGGGGGGGGGGGGGGGTTAAGCTTAACGGAGGTCTAGCGAGGTTACTATAAAATATTTAAATAGATAGATAAATAGACCCAAAAATAACCACTAGCCCCTTAACCCATTGGCTGCAGGAGACGTTCCGGAATGCCATGGTAATTTACAGCAATTTCCAGGCTTTTAAAGCCTGTTAAAGCCGTAGAAATAGAGTGTCAGTGGGCGGGAGCGTGAGGGACCCACTTCCGACTGCCAGCACGTCAGTCCGTGCACTGAGACCCCAGTCCCGGATCTCAAACAGTGCTGCCAAAGGCAGAAATAGCGCTACATTGCTCATAAATTGCGAGTTTTCCCCAATGTCTATTTTAGCGCTGCGGGTGAACCCCGCGAGCTACGAAGCTCATTCTATGGTAATTTTGAAACTATTTTCGTATAATATTCGGCTGAATATATTTAATTTCATGCAGACATTTGATTAATCATTCAAGAGTGCCTGAATATGCCCCAAATACCCCAAATATGCCCGCAGACAAAGGGTTAAGAAGGATCTGTAGTAGTAAAAAGAGTACATAGGCATAGTTCGAAGCCTGTTAATTGCTGGAGGCCATTCTTAAGCTGAATCACCTATAGTTGCCAGAATATCATGAAAAGGATATCACTGGTAATGAATGGGTTAACCCATACAGTACTGATGACATCCTTTTCATTATAGTTTGGAGACTATCAAACGATTATATTTAGCTTGGGAAGGACGTTTACCCGTTAAAAGACGACGGACTATCTCAAATAATCCTTTTAGTTACCATATATTTTTCCTAAGCTTCATAAAATCTTCTCAATGTAGCTAAAATCCAATAAAAAAGACGTCGCCGGTACAGAAGGGGTTAATGTCTGAGTAGTGGTGGGTATGGTGCTCTATATACGGTAGTCCTGGTAGAAGTAGAGGGTATGGTGCTCTATATAGTCCTGGAATTAGTAGAGGGTATGGTGCTCTATATAGTCCTAGTAGTAGTAGAGGGTATGGTGCTCTATATAGTCCTGGTAGTAGTAGAGGGTATGGTGCTCTAAATAGTGCAGGTATTAGTAGAGGGTATGGTGCTCTATATAGTAGTGGTAGTAGTAGAGGGTATGGTGCTCTATATAGTTCTGGTAGTAGTAGAGAGTATGGTGCTCTATAGAGTCCTGGTAATAGTAGAGGGTATGGTGCTCTATATAGTCCTGGTAGTAGTGGAGGGTATGGTGCTCTATATAGTCCTGGTAGTAGTAGAGGGTATGGGGCTCTAGACAGTCCTGGTAGTAGTAGAGGGTATGGTGCTCTATATAGTTCTGGTAGTAGTAGAGGGTATGGTGCTCTATATAGTCCTGGTAGCAGTAGAGGGTATGGTGCTCTATATAGTCCTGGTAGTCCTGGTAGTAGTAGAGGGTATGGTGCTCTATATAGTCCAGGTAGTAGTAGAGGGTATGGTGCTCTATATAGTCCTGGTAGTAGTAGAGGGTATGGTGCTCTATATAGTTCTGGTAGTAGTAGAGGGTATGGTGCTCTATAAAGTCCTGGTAGCAGTAGAGGGTATGGTGCTCTATATAGTCCTGGTAGTAGTAGAGGGTATGGTGCTCTATATAGTCCTGGTAGTAGTAGAGGGTATGGTGCTCTATATAGTCCTGGTAGTAGTAGAGAGTATGGTGCTCTATAGAGTCCTGGTAATAGTAGAGGGTATGGTGCTCTATATAGTCCTGGTAGTAGTAGAGGGTATGGTGCTCTATATAGTCCTGGTAGTAGTAGAGGGTATGGTGCTCTATATAGTCCTGGTAGTAGTAGAGGGCATGGTGCTCTATATAGTCCTGGTAGTAGTAGAGAGTATGGTGCTCTATAGAATACTGGTAATAGTAGAGGGTATGGTGCTCTATATAGTCCTGGTAGTAGTAGATGGTATGGTGCTCTATATAGTCCTGGTAGTAGTAGAGGGTATGGTGCTCTATATAGTCCTGGTAGTAGTAGAGGGTATGGTGCTCTATATAGTCCTGGTAGTAGTAGAGGGTATGGTGCTCTATATAGTCCTGGTAGTACTAGAGGGTATGGTACTCTATATAGTCCTGGTAGTAGTAGAGGGTATGGTGCTCTATATAGTTCTGGTAGTAGTAGAGGGTATGGTGCTCTATATAGTCCTGGTAGCAGTAGAGGGTATGGTGCTCTATGTAATCCTGGTAGTAGTAGAGGGTATGGTTCACCTATATAGTCCTGGTAGTAGTAGAGGGTATGGTGCTCTATATAGTCGTGGTAGTAGTAGAGGGTATGGTGCTCTATATAGTCCTGGTAGTCCTGGTAGTAGTAGAGGGTATGGTGCTCTATATTGTCCTGGTAGTAGTAGAGGGTATGGTGCTCTATATAGTCGTGGTAGTAGTAGAGGGTATGGTGCTCTATATAGTCATGGCAGTAGTAGAGGGTATGGTGCTCTATATAGTCCTGGTAGTAGTAGAGAGTATGGTGCTCTATATAGTCCTGGTTGTAGTAGAGGGTATGGTGCTCTATATAGTCCTGGTAAAAGTAGAGGGTATGGTGCTATATATAATACTGGTAGTAGTAGAGGGTATGGTGGTCTATATAGTCCTGGTAGTAGTAGAGGGTATGGTGCTCTATACAGTCCTGGTAGTAGTAGAGAGTATGGTGCTCTATATAGTCCTGATAGTAGTAGAGGGTATGGTGCTCTATATAATCGTGGTAGTAGCAGAGGGTATGGTGCTCTATATAGGCCTGGTAGTAGTAGAGGGTATGGTGCTCTATATAGTCCTGGTAGTAGTAGAGAGTATGGTGCTCTATATAGTCCTGGTAGTAGTAGAGGGTATGGTGCTCTATATAGTCCTGGTAGTAGTAGAGGGTATGGTGCTCTATATAGTCCTAGTAGTAGTAGAGGGTATGGTGCTCTATATAGTCCTGGTAGTAGTAGAGGGTATGGTGCTCTATATAGTCCTGGTAGTAGTAGAGGGTATGGTGCTCTATATAGTTCTGGTAGTAGTAGAGGGTATGGTGCTCTATATAGTCCTGGTAGCAGTAGAGGGTATGGTGCTCTATATAGTCGTGGTAGTAGTAGAGGGTATGGTGCTCTATATAGTCCTGGTAATAGTAGAGCGTATGGTGCTCTATAGAGTTATGGTAATAGTAGAGGGTATGGTGCTCTATATAGTCCTGGTAGTAGTAGAGGGTATGGTGCTCTATATAGTCCTGGTAGTAGTAGAGGGTATGGTGCTCTATATAGTCCTGGTAGTAGTAGATGGTATGGTGCTCTATATAGTCTTGGTAGTAGTAGAGGGTATGGTGCTCTATATAGTCCTGGTAGTAGTAGAGGGTATTGTGCTCTATATAGTCGTGGTAGTAGTAGAGGGTATGGTGCTCTATATAGTCGTGGTAGTAGTAGAGGGTATGGTGCTCTATATAGTCCTGGTAGTAGTAGAGGGTATGGTGCTCTATAATCCTGGTAGTAGTAGAGGGTATAGTGCTCTATATAGTCCTGGTAAAAGTAGAGGGTATGGTGCTATATATAATCCTGGTAGTAGTAGAGGGTATGGTGGTCTAGATAGTCCTGGTAGTAGTAGAGGGTATGGTGCTCTATACAGTCCTGGTAGTAGTAGAGAGTATGGTGCTCTATATAGTCCTGGTAGTAGTAGAGGGTATGGTGCTCTATATAGTCCTGGTAGTAGTAGAGGGTATGGTGCTCTATATAGTCCTGGTAGTAGTAGAGGGTATGGTGCTCTATATAGTCCTGGTAGTAGTAGAGGGTATGGTGCTCTATAGAGTCCTGGTAATAGTAGAGGGTATGGTGCTCTATATAGTCCTGGTAGTAGTAGAGGGTATGGTGCTCTATATAGTCCTGGCAGTAGTAGAGGGTATGGTGCTCTATACAGTCCTGGTAGTAGTAGAGGGTATGGGGCTCTATATAGTCCTGGTAGTAGTAGAGGGTATGGTGCTCTATATAGTCCTGGTAGCAGTAGAGGGTATGGTGCTCTATATAGTCCTGGTAGTCCTGGTAGTAGTAGAGGGTATGGTGCTCTATATAGTCCAGGTAGTAGTAGAGGGTATGGTGCTCTATATAGTCCTGGTAGTAGTAGAGGGTATGGTGCTCTATATAGTTCTGGTAGTAGTAGAGGGTATGGTGCTCTATAAAGTCCTGGTAGCAGTAGAGGGTATGGTGCTCTATATAGTCCTGGTAGTAGTAGAGGGTATGGTGCTCTATATAGTCCTGGTAGTAGTAGAGGGTATGGTGCTCTATATAGTCCTGGTAGTAGTAGAGAGTATGGTGCTCTATAGAGTCCTGGTAATAGTAGAGGGTATGGTGCTCTATATAGTCCTGGTAGTAGTAGAGGGTATGGTGCTCTATATAGTCCTGGTAGTAGTAGAGGGTATGGTGCTCTATATAGTCCTGGTAGTAGTAGAGGGCATGGTGCTCTATATAGTCCTGGTAGTAGTAGAGAGTATGGTGCTCTATAGAATACTGGTAATAGTAGAGGGTATGGTGCTCTATATAGTCCTGGTAGTAGTAGATGGTATGGTGCTCTATATAGTCCTGGTAGTAGTAGAGGGTATGGTGCTCTATATAGTCCTGGTAGTAGTAGAGGGTATGGTGCTCTATATAGTCCTGGTAGTAGTAGAGGGTATGGTGCTCTATATAGTCCTGGTAGTACTAGAGGGTATGGTACTCTATATAGTCCTGGTAGTAGTAGAGGGTATGGTGCTCTATATAGTTCTGGTAGTAGTAGAGGGTATGGTGCTCTATATAGTCCTGGTAGCAGTAGAGGGTATGGTGCTCTATGTAATCCTGGTAGTAGTAGAGGGTATGGTTCTCTATATAGTCCTGGTAGTAGTAGAGGGTATGGTGCTCTATATAGTCGTGGTAGTAGTAGAGGGTATGGTGCTCTATATAGTCCTGGTAGTCCTGGTAGTAGTAGAGGGTATGGTGCTCTATATTGTCCTGGTAGAAGTAGAGGGTATGGTGCTCTATATAGTCGTGGTAGTAGTAGAGGGTATGGTGCTCTATATAGTCATGGCAGTAGTAGAGCGTATGATGCTCTATATAGTCCTGGTAGTAGTAGAGGGTATGGTGCTCTATATAGTCCTGGTAGTAGTAGAGGGTATGGTGCTCTATATAGTCCTGGTAAAAGTAGAGGGTATGGTGCTATATATAATCCTGGTAGTAGTAGAGGGTATGGTGGTCTATATAGTCCTGGTAGTAGTAGAGGGTATGGTGCTCTATACAGTCCTGGTAGTAGTAGAGAGTATGGTGCTCTATATAGTCCTGGTAGTAGTAGAGGGTATGGTGCTCTATATAATCGTGGTAGTAGCAGAGGATATGGTGCTCTATATAGGCCTGGTAGTAGTAGAGGGTATGGTGCTCTAGACAGTCCTGGTAGTAGTAGAGGGTATGGTGCTCTATATAGTTCTGGTAGTAGTAGAGGGTATGGTGCTCTATATAGTCCTGGTAGCAGTAGAGGGTATGGTGCTCTATATAGTCCTGGTAGTCCTAGTAGTAGTAGAGGGTATGGTGCTCTATATAGTCCTGGTAGTAGTAGAGGGTATGGTGCTCTATATAGTCCTGGTAGTAGTAGAGGGTATGGTGCTCTATATAGTTCTGGTAGTAGTAGAGGGTATGGTGCTCTATATAGTCCTGGTAGCAGTAGAGGGTATGGTGCTCTATATAGTCGTGGTAGTAGTAGAGGGTATGGTGCTCTATATAGTCCTGGTAGTAGTAGAGCGTATGGTGCTCTATAGAGTTATGGTAATAGTAGAGGGTATGGTGCTCTATATAGTCCTGGTAGTAGTAGAGGGAATGGTGCTCTATATAGTCCTGGTAGTAGTAGAGGGTATGGTGCTCTATATAGTTCTGGTAGTAGTAGAGGGTATGGTGCTCTATATAGTCCTGGTAGCAGTAGAGGGTATGGTGCTCTATATAGTCCTGGTAGTAGTAGAGGGTATGGTGCTCTATGTAGTCCTGGTAGTAGTAGAGGGTATGGTGCTCTATATAGTCCTGGTAGTAGTAGAGGGTATGGTGCTCTATATAGTCCTGGTAGTAGTAGAGGGTATGGTGCTCTATATAGTCCTGGTAGTAGTAGAGAGTATGGTGCTCTATATTGTCCTGGTAGTAGTAGAGGGTATGGTGCTCTATATAGTCGTGGTAGTAGTAGAGGGTATGGTGCTCTATATAGTCCTGGTAGTAGTAGAGGGTATGGTGCTCTATATAGTCCTGGTAGTCCGGGAAGTAGTAGAGAGTATGGTGCTCTATATTGTCCTGGTAGTAGTAGAGGGTATGGTGCTCTATATAGTCCTGGTAGTAGTAGAGGGTATGGTGCTCTATATAGTCCTGGTAGTAGTAGAGGGTATGGTGCTCTATACAGTCCTGGTAGTAGTAGAGAGTATGGTGCTCTATATAGTCCTGATAGTAGTAGAGGGTATGGTGCTCTATATAATCGTGGTAGTAGCAGAGGGTATGGTGCTCTATATAGGCCTGGTAGTAGTAGAGGGTATGGTGCTCTATATAGTCCTGGTAGTAGTAGAGAGTATGGTGCTCTATAGAGTCCTGATAATAGTAGAGGGTATGGCGCTATATATAGTCATGGTAGTAGTAGAGGGTATGGTGCTCTATATAGTCCTGGTAGTAGTAGAGGGTATGGTGCTCTATATAGTCCTGGTAGTAGTAGAGGGTATGGTGCTCTATATAGTCCTGGTAGTAGTAGAGGGTATGGTGCTCTATATAGTCCTGGCAGTAGTAGAGGGTATGGTTCTCTATATAGTCCTGGTAGTAGTAGAGGGTATGGGGCTCTATATAGTCCTGGTAGTAGTAGAGGGTATGGTGCTCTATATAGTCCTGGTAGTAGTAGAGGGTATGGTGTTCTATGTAGTCCTGGTAGTAGTAGAGGGTATGGTGCTCTATATAGTCTTGGTAGTAGTAGAGGGTATGGTGCTCTATATAGTCCTGGTAGTAGTAGAGGGTATGGTGCTCTATATAGTCCTGGTAGTCGTAGAGGGTATGGTGCTCTATATAGACCTGGTAGTAGTAGAGGGTATGGTGCTCTATATAGTCCTGGTAGTAGTAGAGGGTATGGTGCTCTATATAGTCCTGGTAGTAGTAGAGGGTATGGTGCTCTATATAGTCCTGGTAGTAGTAGAGGGTATGGTGCTCTATATAGTCCTGGTAGTAGTAGAGGGTATGGTGCTCTATATAGTCCTGGTAGTAGTAGAGTGTATGGTGCTCTATATTGTCCTGGTATTAGTAGACGGTATGGTGCTCTATATAGTCGTGGTAGTAGTAGAGGGTATGGTGCTCTATATAGTCCAGGTAGTAGTAGAGGGTATGGTGCTATATATAGTCCTGGTAGTAGTAGAGGGTATGGTGCTCTATATAGTCCTGGTAGTAGTAGAGGGTATGGTGCTCTATATTGTCCTGGTTGTAGTAGAGGGTATGGTGCTCTATATAGTCGTGGTAGTAGTAGAGGGTATGGTGCTCTATATAGTCGTGGTAGTAGTAGAGGGTATGGTGCTCTATATAGTCCTGGTAGTAGTAGAGGGTATGGTGCTCTATATAATCCTGGTAGTAGTAGAGGGTATAGTGCTCTATATAGTCCTGGTAAAAGTAGAGGGTATGGTGCTATATATAATCCTGGTAGTAGTAGAGGGTATGGTGGTCTAGATAGTCCTGGTAGTAGTAGAGGGTATGGTGCTCTATACAGTCCTGGTAGTAGTAGAGAGTATGGTGCTCTATATAGTCCTGGTAGTAGTAGAGGGTATGGTGCTCTATATAGTCCTGGTAGTAGTAGAGGGTATGGTGCTCTATATAGTCCTGGTAGTAGTAGAGGGTATGGTGCTCTATATAGTCCTGGTAGTAGTAGAGGGTATGGTGCTCTATAGAGTCCTGGTAATAGTAGAGGGTATGGTGCTCTATATAGTCCTGGTAGTAGTAGAGGGTATGGTGCTCTATATAGTCCTGGCAGTAGTAGAGGGTATGGTGCTCTATACAGTCCTGGTAGTAGTAGAGGGTATGGGGCTCTATATATTCCTGGTAGTAGTAGAGGGTATGGTGCTCTATATAGTCCTGGTAGTAGTAGAGGGTATGGTGCTATATGTAGTCCTGGTAGTAGTAGAGGGTATGGTGCTCTATATAGTCTTGGTAGTAGTAGAGGGTATGGTGCTCTATATAGTCCTGGTAGTAGTAGAGGGTATGGTGCTCTATATAGTCCTGGTAGTCGTAGAGGGTATGGTGCTCTATATAGACCCGGTAGTAGTAGAGGGTATGGTGCTCTATATAGTCCCGGTAGTAGTAGAGGGTATGGTGCTCTATATAGTCCTGGTAGTAGTAGAGGGTATGGTGCTCTATATAGTCCTGGTAGTAGTAGAGGGTATGGTGCTCTATACAGTCCTGGTAGTAGTAGAGGGTATGGTGCTCTATATAGTCCTGGTAGTCCTGGTAGTAGTAGAGGGTATGGTGCTCTATATTGTCCTGGTAGTAGTAGAGGGTATGGTGCTCTATATAGTCGTGGTAGTAGTAGAGGGTATGGTGCTCTATATAGTCCTGGTAGTAGTAGAGGGTATGGTGCTCTATATAGTCCTGGTAGTAGTAGAGGGTATGGTGCTCTATATAGTCCTGTTAGTCCTGGTAGTAGTAGAGGGTATGGTGCTCTATATTGTCCTGGTTGTAGTAGAAGGTATGGTGCTCTATATAGTCGTGGTAGTAGTAGAGGGTATGGTGCTCTATATAGTCATGGTAGTAGTAGAGGGTATGGTGCTCTATATAGTCCTGGTAGTAGTAGAGGGTATGGTGCTCTATATAATCCTGGTAGTAGTAGAGGGCATGGTGCTCTATATAGTCCTGGTAAAAGTAGAGGGTATGGTGCTATATATAATCCTGGTAGTAGTAGAGGGTATGGTGGTGTAGATAGTCCTGGTAGTAGTAGAGGGTTTGGTGCTCTATACAGTCCTGGTAGTAGTAGAGAGTATGGTGCTCTATATAGTCCTGGTAGTAGTAGAGGGTATGGTGCTCTATATAATCGTGGTAGTAGCAGAGGGTATGGTGCTCTATCTAGGCCTGGTAGTAGTAGAGGGTATGGTGCTGTACATAGTCGTGGTAGTAGTAGAGGGTATGGTGCTCTATATAGTCCTGGTAGTAGAGGGTAAGGTGCTCTATATAATCCTGGTAGTGGTAGAGGGTATGGTGCTCTATATAGTACTGGTAAAGGTAGAGGGTATGGTGCTATATATAATCCTGGTAGTAGTAGAGGGTATGGTGCTCTATATAGTCCTGGTAGTAGTAGAGGGTATGGTGCTCTATATAGTCCTGGTAGTCCTGGTAGTAGTAGAGGGTATGGTGCTCTATATTGTCCTGGTTGTAGTAGAGGGTATGGTGCTCTATATAGTCGTGGTAGTAGTAGAGGGTATGGTGCTCTATATAGTCCTGGTTGTAGTAGAGGGTATGGTGCTCTATATAGTCGTGGTAGTAGTAGAGGGTATGGTGCTCTATATAGTCCTGGTAGTAGTAGAGGGTATGGTGCTCTATATAATCCTGGTAGTAGTAGAGGGTATGGTGCTCTATATAGTCCTGGTAAAAGTAGAGGGTATGGTGCTATATATAATCCTGGTAGTAGTAGAGGGTATGGTGCTCTATATAGTCCTGGTAGTAGTAGAGGGTATGGTGCTCTATATAGTCCTGGCAGTAGTAGAGGGTATGGTGCTCTATATAGTCCTGGTAGTATTAGAGGGTATGGTGCTCTATATAGTCCTGGTAGTAGTAGAGGGTATGGTGCTCTATATAGTCCTGGTAGTCGTAGAGGGTATGGTGCTCTATATAGACCTGGTAGTAGTAGAGGGTATGGTGCTCTATATAGTCCTGGTAGTAGTAGAGGGTATGGTGCTCTATATAGTCCTAGTAGTATTAGAGGGTATGGTGCTCTATATAGTCCTGGTAGTAGTAGAGGGTATGGTGCTCTATATAGTCCTGGTAGTAGTAGAGGGTATGGTGCTCTATATAGTCCTGGTAGTCCTGGTAGTAGTAGAGGGTATGGTGCTCTATATAGTCGTGGTAGTAATAGAGGGTATGGTGCTCTATATAGTCCTGGTAGTAGTAGAGGGTATGGTGCTCTATATAGTCCTGGTAGTAGTAGAGGGTATGGTGCTCTATATAGTCCTGGTAGTAGTAGAGGGTATGGTGCTCTATATAGTCCTGGTAGTCCTGGTAGTAGTAGAGGGTATGGTGCTCTATATTGTCCTGGTTGTAGTAGAGGGTATGGTGCTCCATATAGTCGTGGTAGTAGTAGAGGGTATGGTGCTCTATATAGTCGTGGTAGTAGTAGAGGGTATGGTGCTCTATATAGTCCTGGTAGTAGTAGAGGGTATGGTGCTCTATATAATCCTGGTAGTAGTAGAGGGTATGGTGCTCTATATAGTCCTGGTAAAAGTAGAGGGTATGGTGCTATATATAATCCTGGTAGTAGTAGAGGGTATGGTGGTCTAGATAGTCCTGGTAGTAGTAGAGGGTATGGTGCTCTATACAGTCCTGGTAGTAGTAGAGAGTATGGTGCTCTATATAGTCCTGGTAGTAGTAGAGGGTATGGTGCCCTATATAATCGTGGTAGTAGCAGAGGGTATGGTGCTCTATCTAGGCCTGGTAGTAGTAGAGGGTATGGTGCTCTATATAGTCGTGGTAGTAGTAGAGGGTATGGTGCTCTATGTAGTCCTGGTAGTAGTAGAGGGTATGGTGCTCTATATAATCCTGGTAGTGGTAGAGGGTATGGTGCTCTATATAGTCCTGGTAAAGGTAGAGGGTATGGTGCTATATATAATCCTTTTAGTAGTAGAGGGTATGGTGCTCTATATAGTCCTGGTAGTAGTAGAGGGTATGGTGCTCTATACAGTCCTGGTAGTAGTAGAGAGTATGGTGCTCTATATAGTCCTGGTAGTAGTAGAGGGTAGGGTGCTCTATATAATCCTGGTAGTAGCAGAGGGTATGGTACTCTATATAGGCCTGGTAGTAGTAGAGGGTATGGTACTCTATATAGTCCTGGTAGTAGTAGAGAGTATGGTGCTCTATAGAGTCCTGGTAATAGTAGAGGGTATGGTGCTCTATATAGTCCTGGTAGTAGTAGAGGGTATGGTGCTCTATATAGTCCTGGTAGTAGTAGAGGGTATGGTGCTCTATATAGTCCTGGTAGTAGTAGAGGGTATGGTGCTATATATATAGTCCTGGTAGTAGTAGAGGGTATGGTGCTCTATATAGTCCTGGCAGTAGTAGAGGGTATGGTGCTCTATATAGTCCTGGTAGTAGTAGAGGGTATGGGGCTACATATAGTCCTGGTAGTAGTAGAGGGTATGGTGCTCTATATAGTCCTGGTAGTAGTAGAGGGTATGGTGCTCTATGTAGTCCTGGTAGTAGTAGAGGGTATGGTGCTCTATATAGTCCTGGTAGTAGTAGAGGGTATGGTGCTCTATATAGTCCTGGTAGTAGTAGAGGGTATGGTGCTCTATATAGTCCTGGTAGTAGTAGAGGGTATGTTGCTCTATATAGTCCTGGTAGTAGTAGAGGGTATGGTGCTCTATATTGTCCTGGTAGTAGTAGAGGGAATGGTGCTCTATATAGTCCTGGTAGTTGTAGAGGGTGTGGTGCTCTATATAGTCCTAGTAAAAGTAGAGGGTATGGTGCTATATATAATCCTGGTAGTAGTAGAGGGTATGGTGCTCTATATAGTCCTGGTAGTAGTAGAGGGTATGGTGCTCTATACAGTCCTGGTAGTAGTAGAGAGTATGGTGCTCTATATAGTCCTGGTAGTAGTAGAGGGTATGGTGATCTATATAATCCTGGTAGTAGCAGAGGGTATGGTGCTCTATATAGGCCTGGTAGTAGTAGAGGGTATGGTGCTCTATATAGTCCTGGTAGTAGTAGAGTATGGTGCTCTATATAGTCCTGGTAATAGTAGAGGGTATGGTGCTCTATATAGTCCTGGTAGTAGTATAGGCTATGGTGCTGTATATAGTCCTGGTAGTAGTATAGGCTATGGTGCTGTATATAGTCCTGGTAGTAGTAGAGGGTATGGTGCTCTATATTGTCCTGGTAGTAGTAGAGGGTATGGTGCTCTATATAGTCCTGGTAGTAGTAGAGGGCATGGTGCTCTATATAGTCCTGGTAGTAGTAGAGTATGGTGCTCTATATAGTCTTGGTAGTCCTGGTAGTAGTAGAGGGTATGGTGCTCTATATAGTCCTGGTAGTAGTAGAGGGTATGGTACTCTATATAGTCCTGGTAGTAGTAGAGGGTATGGTGCTCTATATAGTCGTGGTAGTAGTAGAGGGTATGGTGCTCTATATAGTCGTGGTAGTAGTAGAGGGTAGGTTGCTCTATATAGTCCTGGTAGTAGTAGAGGGTATGGTGCGCTCTATAGTCCTGGTAGTAGTAGAGGGTATGGTGCTCTATATAGTCCTGGTAAAAGTAGAGGGTATGGTGCTATATATAATCCTGGTAGTAGTAGAGGGTATGGTGCTCTATATAGTCCTGGTAGTAGTAGAGGGTATGGTGCTCTATACAGTCCTGGTAGTAGTAGAGAGTATGGTGCTCTATATAGTCCTGGTAGTAGTAGAGGGTATGGTGCTCTATATAATTCTGGTAGTAGCAGAGGATATGGTGCTCTATATAGTCCTGGTAGTAGTAGAGGGTATGGTGCTCTATATAGTCCTGGTAGTAATAGAGAGTATGGTGCTCTATAGAGTCCTGGTAATTCTAGAGGGTATGGTGCTCTATATAGTCCTGGTAGTAGTAGAGGGTATGGTGCTCTATATAGTCCTGGTAGTAATAGAGGGCATGGTGCTCTATATAGTCCTGGTAGTAGTAGAGGGTATGGTGCTCTATATAGTCCTGGTAGTAGTAGAGGGTATGGTGCTCTATATAGTCCTGGCAGTAGTAGAGGGTATGGTGCTCTATATAGTCCTGGTAGTAGTAGAGGGTATGGGGCTCTATATAGTCCTGGTAGTAGTTCAATTCAATTCAATTCAATTGTCTTTATTTCATAATATATAAAACATTTACATTCATGTACATATTACATATCCATTAAAATAATTTAGAAAAGTAAAATAGCTGAAAAGGTATAGCCTACACATGAATTCCTACAACTCTTGTTTATTTACAGTATAGCCTATAATCAAATATATATTTTATTATATCATCTTTTGCAACCGCATTTAATTATGAATAATTATATGACATCCTAGATAGACCGAGGAAGCATCACCTTGTATTTGGATCATAAGACACGGGAGCCCGTCGTTCTTAATGTCGCTGAACCCATAGGATTCTAGAGTAGATTGTGTTAAGATCATACTTCCATACATCAATATTATATGTCTTATGAAATAGATTTTCAACATTGTTTATAAAAAGTCCAGACTGCAAGTATTGCCAATTAGTATTAATTATAAGATTATTAGACTTGGCTATTCTGTGAAAATATCTTGCCTGAATAAGAGCAACGTGATGCTTCGGCAGTAATTGTTCACATGACTCTGCCACCTCATGGTTACTGGTATAGAAAGGTACACCAAGGATCCACTTCATTGACTTGTTGATAGCTAAGGCAACAGTTTTGAAGATACCTGTAGAAAAAGTCTTACAATTGTTCCAGAGTGGAAGTCCAAAGTCTGGCTTACAATACGCATTGTATACAAATAAGTGTTTTCTTATCAACATATGAAAAATGTCTAATTACTGTATTAAAACTTGAATAAAATGTTTTCAGCCATAAATCAACATCATCATTGTCATGTAGAGAAGAAGAGATCACATGGCCCAAATATTTAAACGATTTTACTAGGTCTAGTTCATCATGATGTAATTTTATAGTATTACCCGAAGATTGGTTTCCTTTCCTTTTGAATTTCATGCATTTTGTCTTGTTTTTTATTAATAATCAAACCATGTTTTTCTAATTCAATTTTCAATTTAATATACAATTTTTCCATATCATCATGTTCGTGAGCAATAAGAGCTATATCGTCGGCATAGGCCAAAATATTAATTTTTGTTATTCCCAGTTGACTCCCTTGATTCATATTAGACAGTTCTTCTAAAATATTATCTATATATAGTTTAATATATATATATAGTTGTGTGTGTGTAAGTGTGAGAGTCCGAGTGTAGGGGGTGAGACAGTGAAGCACGGGAACGAGATGGCTTCAGAGATGGGGTCGTTTCGGGCCATGAGTGAGCACCGTGCCTCATGTGAAGGCAAGATGGCAGGTGCTCGTTGTACTCTACGTGCTTCACATGTCTCACTCCCTAGACTGGAACAAGACCTCACGGGCTTCACTGTTCATTGTAAAGCGGTGAATATCAAGGCTCTCAGCCTATGCCCGAGAGGAAGTAAGTTGGAATATAGAAGAAAACAAAATAAAAAAATAAATAAATAAAAAGGGGGATAGTATTCCTCCCTGCCTTACTCCCCTCTCCACATAATAAAAGCATCCCTGGTGCCCCTTCCATGTCACATTAGCTAATTGATTTCTGAGGTAATGCATACGAAAATACACTAAGTCCACTGGGACTCCCTTATTCAATAATTTTTCACCCAATAGAAAATGATTTACATAATCAAATGCCTTGGACAGATCAATAAATGTTATGAATCCATAGTCATTTTTATGAGAGTAATTGAACATAAATTATTTTAAAACAAAACATGCATCAGTTGTCGACACTCCTCTTTTAAAGCCAAATTGTTTATGGTTTAAACAAACTTTTTCCTCAAGTATATCCAGTATATGAATTTCGAAGAGTTTCAACAAGCAGGAAGACTGCATAACAGGTCTGTGATTATTAGATAAAGTAACATTACCCTTTTTATCTTTAAATATTGGTGTTATATTTCCTTTTATTATATGAGTTGGTAGATAACAATGACTGAAGCATACATTGAAAAATATGACAGAATCGCAAGAACGTTATCTGATGCATTCTTCAGAAAAAGCGAGTGTAATCCATCATGCCCAACGCCAAGATTTAATTTACAAATGGCTCGCTTCAATGATATATGCGAGGTTACAACATTCATTTTCCTACCTTCTTTCCACTTCCTTTTAAACTTATTCATAAAATCATCTTTACCGATTAATTCAGGATCATCGCTATGCACTAAATACATATTAGAAAATATGTTTATCATTTCATTAGGATCCGAATGACAATCAATGATATTTGTAGTTTTTTCTTTACCTCTTTTGATCTTTACTTCCTTCCAAAACTGTTCCTTATTTTTCACTCGAAACTTATCAATAATAGACTTACACATTTCTTTATTTTTATTTTGCTTAATTTTTTTTAGTGCTTGCTTAAACTTACTTCTTGATTCAACCATTTCTGTATACTCAGGACTATCTCGAGATTTACCTTTAGCTATCCATTTCAAAAAGCAATTTCTAGCTATTGTATGATGGTTTTTAATTTCGCGGTTCCAACCTGGGATTATTTGAAATTTATTTGTAATGATAAATATTTTCCTATAAGCCTCAGACGAATTAGCAATTGCAATACGTATTGATTCATACAAGCAATCTATCCATTCTAAATGTTGTTGATGATGACAGCCAAGTACGGAACATTGCAATACTGGATGATCAACGAGAGAAGACAACTTTAAACACACCAACTCATTAATATTATCAAATTCATCTTTTGTAAGCGCACCCCAGTTTATATAAGATTTATCATGGTTATCAACATCTATCGATCTTACATAACTTTTGTTACGATTTATCGAATCATCTGCAGAGGTTATTCCGAGCTTAAATACAATTGGAATATGATCAGATCCAATTATATGATCTAAAACATTTATATTGTTAACTGTTACAAGTTTGTGCTGCCTTCCCACAATGTGATCAATCCATCTACTTGCAGAGTTCCCATATCCTATAAATGTGCAAGTATCCCCATTCAAAACATTCACATCAAAACACTGAAGATAATTATTTTGCATAAAATCAGTTAAGTTTGTCCATGCACGCCCAGAGAGAGGGTCTGCGTTAAAATTTCCTATGAAGAAAATTGCATCAAATTTATACTCAACAATTATATCTTCCAATAATGGTAGTAGTAGAGGGTATGGTGCTCTATATAGTCCTGGTAGTAGTAGAGGGTATGGTGCTCTATGTAGTCCTGGTAGTAGTAGAGGGTATGGTGCTCTATATAGTCCTGGTAGTAGTAGACGGTATGGTGCTCTATATAGTCCTAGTAGTGGTAGAGGGTATGGTGCTCTATGTAGTCCTGGTAGTAGTAGAGGGTATGGTGCTCTATATAGTCCTGGTAGTAGTAGACGGTATGGTGCTCTATATAGTCCTAGTAGTGGTAGAGGGTATGGTGCTCTATATAGTCCTGGTAGTAGTAGAGGGTATGGTGCTCTATATAGTCCTGGTAGTAGTAGAGGGTATGGTGCTCTATATAGTCCTGGTAGTAGTAGAGGGTATGGTGCTCTATATAGTCCTGGTAGTAGTAGAGGGTATGGTGCTCTATATAGTCCTGGTAGTAGTAGAGGGTATGGTGCTCTATATAGTCCTGGTAGTAGTAGAGGGTATGGTGCTCTATATAGTCCTGGTAGTAGTAGAGGGTATGGTGCTCTATATAGTCCTGGTAGTAGTAGAGGGTATGGTGCTCTATATAATCCTGGTAGTAGTAGAGGATATGGTGCTCTATATAGTCCTGGTAGTAGTAGAGGGTATGGTGCTCTATATAGTCCTGGTACTAGTAGAGAGAGTATGGTGCTCTATATACTGTAGTCTTGGTAGCAGTAGAGGGTATGGTGCTCTATATAGTCCTGGTAGTAGTAGAGGGTATGGTGCTCTATATAGTCCTGGTAGTAGTAGAGGGTATGGTGCTCTATATAGTCCTGGTAGTAGTAGAGGGTATGGTGCTCTATATAGTCCTGGTAGTAGTAGAGAGTATGGTGCTCTATATAGTCCTGGTAGTAGTAGAGGGTATGGTGCTCTATATAGTCCTGGTAGTAGTAGAGGGTATGGTGCTCTATATAGTCCTGGTAGTAGTAGAGGGTATGGTGCTCTATATAGTCCTGGTAGTAGTAGAGGGTATGGTGCTCTATATAGTCCTGGTAGTAGTAGAGGGTATGGTGCTCTATATAGTCCTGGTAGTAGTAGAGGGTATGGTGCTCTATATAGTCCTGGTAGTAGTAGAGGGTATGGTGCTCTATATAGTCCTGGTAGTAGTAGAGGGTATGGTGCTCTATATAGTCCTGGTAGTAGTAGAGGGTATGGTGCTCTATATAGGTAGTAGTAGAGGGTATGGTGCTCTATATAGTCCTGGCAGTAGTAGAGAGTCTGGTGCTCTATATAGTCCTGGTAGTAGTAGAGGGTATGGGGCTCTATATAGTCCTGGTAGTAGTAGAGGGTATGGTGCTCTATATAGTCCTGGTAGTAGTAGAGGGTATGGTGCTCTATATAGTCCTGGTAGTAGTAGAGGGTATGGTGCTCTATATAGTCCTGGTAGTAGTAGAGGGTATGGTGCTCTATATAGTCCTGGTAGTAGTAGAGGGTATGGTGCTCTATATAGTCCTGGTAGTAGTAGAGGGTATGGTGCTTTATATAGTCCTGGTAGTAGTAGAGGGTATGGTGTTCTATATAGTTGTGGTAGTAGTAGAGGGTATGGTGCTCTATATAGTCCTGGTAGTAGTAGAAAAGGGTATGGTGCTCTACATAATGCTGGTAGTAGTAGAGGATATGGTGCTCTATATAGTCCTGGTAGTAGTAGAGGGTATGGTGCTCTATATAGTCCTGGTAGTAGTAGAGGGTATGGTGCTCTATATACTGTAGTCCTGGTAGCAGTAGAGGGTATGGTGCTCTATATAGTCCTGGTAGTAGTAGAGGGTATGGTGCTCTATATAGACCTGGTAGTAGTAGAGGGTATGGTGCTATATATAGTCCTGGTAGTAGAGGGTATGGTGCTCTATATAGTCCTGGTAGTAGTAGAGGGTATGGTGCTCTATATAGTCCTGGTAGTAGTAGAGGGTATGGTGCTCTATATAGTCCTGGTAGTAGTAGAGGGTATGGTGCTCTATATAGTCCTGGTAGTAGTAGAGGGTATGGTGCTCTATATAGTCCTGGTAGTAGTAGAGGGTATGGTGCTCTATATAGTCCTGGTAGTAGTAGAGGGTATGGTGCTCTATATAGTCCTGGTAGTAGTAGAGGGTATGGTGCTCTATATAGTCCTGGTAGTAGTAGAGGGTATGGTGCTCTATATAGTCCTGGTAGTAGTAGAGGGTATGGTGCTCTATATAGTCCTGGTAGTAGTAGAGGGTATGGTGCTCTATATAGTCCTGGTAGTAGAGGGTATGGTGCTCTATATAGTCCTGGTAGTAGTAGAGGGTATGGTGCTCTATATAGTCCTGGTAGTAGTAGAGGGTATGGTGCTCTATATAGTCCTGGTAGTAGTAGAGGGTATGGTGCTCTATATAGTCCTGGTAGTAGAGGGTATGGTGCTCTATATAGTCCTGGTAGTAGTAGAGGGTATGGTGCTCTATATAGTCCTGGTAGTAGTAGAGGGTATGGTGCTCTATATAGTCCTGGTAGTAGTAGAGGGTATGGTGCTCTATATAGTCCTGGTAGTAGTAGAGGGTGTGGTGCTCTATATAGTCCTGGTAGTAGTAGAGGGTATGGTACTCTATATAGTCCTGGTAGTAGTAGAGGGTATGGTGCTCTATATAGACCTGGTAGTAGTAGAGGGTATGGTGCTCTATATAGTCCTGGTAGTAGTAGAGGGTATGGTGCTCTATATAGTCCTGGTAGTAGTAGAGGGTATGGTTCTCTATATAGTCCTGGTCATCTCTTGGGGATAAGAGAGGTACAGCATCTCTCTCTCTCTGTCTGTCTCTCTCTCTCTCTATTTGGTTGAGTGGTGGGTTGGGAGAGAGCCTTCTGCTTATCTATCCTTACCTTTAACTTTGTAGCAAATTATATGTTACCATTAAGTCCGGACTTCCTATAGTAGGGACCACAAGGTCTGTGCAGTCTGTGTATCTATTAACTCTCTGTCTCTGTCTCTCTCTCTCTCTCTTTCTGTCTCCCTGTCTGTATGTCTGTCTCTCTCTCTCTGTATATCTGTCTGTCTGCCTGTCTGTCTGTCTCTTTGTCTATCTATATGTCTGTCTCTGTATGTCTGTCTGCCTGTCTGTCTGTTTCTCTCTGTCTGTCTGTCTGGCTGTCTGTATGTCTCTCTCTCTCTCTTTCTCTATCTCTGTCTGTCCCTCTATCTCTCTGTCTGTCTGTCTCTCCCTCTCTCTCTCTCTCTCCCCCAGGAGGAAAAGAGGAAACCCTCACCATCAGTTGATCTCAAACTTCCTCTTCCAAAAAGAAGTCCCACAAAGGAAGGAGTTCATCCCTCTGAGAGCAAGAATATGTCTCAACAAATGGCAGAGTTCCCCAATAGATTAAGAGATGTCTCGCAACTCCCTCTAGACTCTACACCTCAGTTGCCAATTTCTGAACCACTAGATAGTGGTTCTTCTACCTCAGGTGAAGATTCACCAAACATAGGGAATTGCAACACCTCTGATAGTGTACAGAGAACTAGTGTGCAAGAAAATGCACTACCCCCCAACGACCCCTTTCTCTTTGGGAAACGGGGTAAACTAGGTGGTTCTAAGAAAAATCTGAATCCCCTTAACCCCTCCACCCCGGAAGGGCTCTTGAACGCCCATAACAAACTCGGCCCGCGCAACCCGGAAGGGCTCTTGAACGCCCATTGCTTGCGTGAGTGCTTTCGAATGCCGCGCGTATATTTTTGGTGTCGTGGGAGGGTAGGTGGCGCCACCAGGCGTAAACTACGCCACAGCAACAGTATCTACCCCGACGCCATCATGGACAGTACGCCAAATAGTGATTCCGCTGTGTCCGATACCGTGCTTCCTACGACGCCCTTGCTAGTTCGTCGCGCCTTACCCCGACGCCATCGCCTAAATGTGTTATCTCCCGGAGGTATTGAGACGACATTGAAACTATATGAGCGTGCTGATGCCAAGTATATTGTTGCTGATATAGTCAGTGACGACTCCAGTAATTATAAGTCGAGTGATTATGGCCATGAGAGTGAGAAAGAAGAGCAATTCCTGGGATTTGCGAGAGAACATGACAGTGATGAGAGTGATGAAGGTGATGTACCAGTTGTTGAGGAAGCTGGTTTACCTAAAGACAGTGAACTTGAGAGAGTGAGTGAGTGGGAGAGTTCAAGGTCACTCACCAAATTTCGCATAAGTGACACGACGCCAAGCCCTTCCCCAGGTAAATCGCCTTTCAAGCTACACTTGTATAAGCAGAAAATACTTGAGAAGGCGGCCGTGGCAGCTAGGGAACAAGCGAAAATACTTGGTGAGGATGAGGCTGTGAGTGAGGGTCAGCGTGGTGACCCTTCTCGTCCGCCATTGTCTCCCTTATCTACCCACGCCACCCAAGATGACCCGGATGCCCCGCATTCTTCCCCACCACCCCCACCATTGCCAATGGTTGAGAACCCCCCCACTTTCGGCCTATTTGCCTCCTAGGTCCCCCGACAGGAGACATACTGCTGCCGAAAAGGGGAAAGGCAGGAAATATACCAAAAAATTAAGAAAAGTAAGAGAGTTTTGTTCGAGGCTCCCGCGGCGTCCACCCCTGCCGGCCCCGGCCATACGTCCCCGCAACTTTCCCCACGGTCCTCCCCACCTCTCCCGCCTTCAACATGTCTTCCTGAAGAAGTCTTTGAGCTCGCATCACCAATACCTGGGCCTAGTGACAGTGAAACATTGCTTTCTGTCACTCGTCGCAGGCCAAGGAGCCCAGGACCTCGGGGGACACAGCCTCACCTGCCACTCCTTCCCCACCTCGCCCACCCGCACGCCGCCCACGCATCACTGGTTCCCCGCCAGATTATGTGGGGGCCACTGATGATGAAGGGCACCTCTCTGAAGACTCTGGCCATGATTACATAGGTCCACCGTCAGGGCAAGATGACCACTCTGACGATGACTATATGGACATCGACGACCCTCGACCCATCCGCTTGGCCCGGCGTCGTGCTGCCCGTCGTGCTGCCCGCCGCCCTGGCCGACGCCCTCGCCGCCCTAGGGCGCGCGCCTCCCGAGTTGGCCGTGGGCGTGCTGGGCCACCAGCTGGAGCTCCTCGTCAGCGTAGACAAGACCCATTCTACGTTTTTCAGTGGCAAGACGTAGTTGATGGGGATGGATACAACCCTGATGTGCCAGCTTTTGATGAGGTACTGGAGGGTTCAGGCATTACCCCCAATTTTCCTGCAGGCCCCAATGCTCCATCCACCACACAAACTATTTGAGGCCTTCTTTGATGAGGAGGTGGTAGGCTATGTTGTCAAAGAGACAAATAAGCAGCACCAATTCCAGGTCCACTTTTTGGGCAAGCTGACCAAGGGCCACATGAGGCAGTGGACCCCAGTGACTCATAAAGAGTTCATGGTGTTCCTGGCACTCACCATGCTAATGCCTCATGTCAAGAAGCATAGGTTGCCTGACTATTGGATCACCAATGATCTGATATCCACCCCTGCCTTCGGGAAATATATGTCTCGCGACCGGTACCTTGATATCCTCGCAGCGCTCCATCTTGTCACCAGCACCGACGTCCACCTCGGTGACAAGCTGTGGAAGATTAGGACGTTGTACGAGATAATGCGAGAACGCTTCACCTCCTACTTCAAGCCCTTCCGCAAGGTCGTCATTGACGAGTCTCTTGTGCTGTTCCGGGGAAAACTCAGCTTCCGGCAGTACATCCCCTCAAAAAGACATCGCTTTGGCATAAAATTCTTTGTGCTGTGCGACTGCCAAACTGGCTATGTCCTGGACTTCCTGGTCTACAGCGGGAAGGAAGGGGACTTGCTTGTGGACCCCCTCATTGGCTTTGGCGGAGCAGTGGTGCAAGCCATGATGGACCGCTACTTTCATAAGAATCACGTCCTCTACACGGACAATTATTACACGTCCCCCACTCTCTCACAGTACCTGCATGAGCGCAAGACGGGGACTGTAGGCACAGTACGAGGGAAAAGGAAGGGCATGCCACCTTTCCCTCCAAAGACCAAAAAAGGTGATGTGTTCAAGAAGAAGTCGGGGCCCATTCTGGCTATCCACTGGCACGATCAGCGGAAGGTCAACCTCCTGACCACCATCCACAAGGGGGAAATGGTGGAGACTGGCAAGGTGGATCGCCGCACCCAGGCCAGGGTGACCAAGCCCGATGCTGTCCTGGACTACAACATCAACATGAGGCTGGTGGACAAGTCCGACATGCAGATAGGCTTCATTGACTGCCTGCGTACCTCGTGCAGATGGTACAAAAAGTTCTTTCTGCATATTGTGGACATGTCAGTTCTGAATGCCTACAATATATACAAGCTTCGGAATGTGAACACACCCATGAAGTTCAATAGCCTGCGGAGGTTCCAAAAGCAGGTGTTGACGGAGCTCCTGGAGAAGTATGCTACGCCACAGAGGGCAGTGGCACATCCTGGGCCCGCCGTTATTGACCGCTTGCAGTGTGCTCAATACTTGATTAGGCACAGGCTTGGTTCCCTGCCTCAGAATGAATCAGGAAGAACGCAGCAGAAGCGGTGCCATGTCTGCTACAACAGCAGGGTGAGGCCGAGGCCAGGTAAAAAGTCAACCATGGAGTGTGTGGAGTGCAAGGTGGCACTCTGTGCTTTAGAGTGCTTCTTTGATTACCACTCCAAGCTGGAGTTCTAATAATCATACTGAAATTGCCAAATAAAATGACAATATGTACACTATAATTATATATAGGCAAAAAGTGGAAGAAAACCAATTTATTGTAATACAAAAGTCATGTATTATGAGAAAATTGATACAAATACAATTACACCATAATAATATGTGAAAGTGACACATATGTATATACCAAGTGACATTCATATGATTAGAACCTATAGAAATATATAAATCAGTGAAAAAAGACACAATAAATTGTATGTAAAACGTTTACAAATCATATAACTAAGTGAAAGTGACACAAGACCTAATATTTGATGGCCAAAGTATAATAAACACCTGTGATAACGAATAATCAGTGCCTAATACAACAATAACCTACCTCAATTACTAATAAAATGTACGGTATCGAGTGAAAATGAGCATTATCAGTGACAGTGACACTCTCTAAAGCATATTTGTCAAAGTGAAAGTGACACAAGACCTAATATTTGATGGCCAAAGTATAATAAACACCTGTGATAACGAATAATCAGTGCCTAATACAACAATAACCTACCTCAATTACTAATAAAATGTACAGTATCGAGTGAAAATGAGCATTATCAGTGACAGTGACACTCTCTAAAGCATATTTGTCAAAGTGAAAGTGACACAAGACCTAATATTTGATGGCCAAAGTATAATAAACACCTGTGATAACGAATAATCAGTGCCTAATACAACAATAACCTACCTCAATTACTAATAAAATGTACGGTATCGAGTGAAAATGAGCATTATCAGTGACAGTGACACTCTCTAAAGCATATTTGTCAAAGTGAAAGTGACACAAGACCTAATATTTGATGGCCAAAGTATAATAAACACCTGTGATAACGAATAATCAGTGCCTAATACAACAATAACCTACCTCAATTACTAATAAAATGTACAGTATCGAGTGAAAATGAGTATTATCAGTGACAGTGACACTCTCTAAAGCATATTTGTCAAAGTGAAAGTGACACAAGACCTAATATTTGATGGCCAAAGTATAATAAACACCTGTGATAACGAATAATCAGTGCCTAATACAACATAACCTACCTCAATTACTAATAAAATGTACGGTATCGAGTGAAAATGAGCATTATCAGTGACAGTGACACTCTCTAAAGCATATTTGTCAAAGTGAAAGTGACACAAGACCTAATATTTGATGGCCAAAGTATAATAAACACCTGTGATAACGAATAATCAGTGCCTAATGCAACAATAACCTACCTCAATTACTAATAAAATGTACGGTATCGAGTGAAAATTAGCAATATCAGTGACAGTGATACCCTAATAAACATATTTTATAATTGGCCTCAAAATAACTAGAAAAATATCAAATAAACATCACATTCTCAATATCAAACACTAAAATCGTCTAAGGGAGATAAATACTTTGGCGCGACGAGCGGCTAGGTGCGTCGTAGCCATGGCCGGGGCGACACGTCCGAACGCGGGAAGAATTTGCCGCCGAAAAGCACTCGTCTTCCCGCGCTCACCATTATGCAACCAGAGGGGCTAGAGACCTCTACTTAACGCCATTCGACAGAGGAAGATTTGTGGAACATTATTCTTTTTTATTCACAACATTACATGCCATATTCATTGACTTACAGAGTAGTTAACATAGCCCAAAGATCGTCAAAACACCCGGTACCGCAGCACAGTCGCGAGCTATAGCCCCCGGGGCTGGAGGGTTAAGGTAGTATTATTTAATGCCAGGTCAATTAGAAATTAATTCTCCGAACTTCGGGCATAGTTGTCTACAAAATACTTCAATGTTGTGGCTATCACTGAATCCTGGATTCACAGTGATACCAGAGATTATGATGGGGAATTTGAAATACCTGGATATAGAATGTTCCACAAAGACCGACCTATGCAGGAAGGGGGCGGAATTCTTTTGTACATCAGAGATTTTCTAAACCCAATTGACTGCAAGATCAGGTCAGAACATGAACTGCTTGGAGTAGACCTCAATCTAGGTAACTCTATCTATTGGATTGTTCTGGTGTACAGGCCTCCACATCAAAATGTTGAAAAGGATGAACTTCTGTACACAAGACTGAGTGCTGTTATCGAGGGTAAAACCAGTGTGATGTTAGGTGACTTCAATTGCCTAGTAAACTGGGAAGCAAGAGCTGCCAATGCTGAAGGTAGGCGTCTTGTGGATTTTACTAACGATAACTTTTTGACCCAGTGGGTGAACGAGCCAACTAGAGGGAACAATATACTAGATCTTGTGTTCACCACTGAAGATGAAAATGTGACCACCCTATCTGTTGGGGAATCACTTGGAGGTAGTGACCACAATAGTTAGGTTCTCTCTTTGCACTTTTAGCAGCAGACCCACCAATCATCAGAGTGCAAACTAGATTTCCGTCAAACAAATTTTGAAGGCCTTCAGGGAAGTTTATCCCAGATCAGACTTGAGGGTGAGAATGCTAATGCGATTTGGTGCTCATTAAAACAGCAGTTTATAGATCGACAAGCTGCAATCGTTCCTACTAAACTAAAATCAGGCTCAACCCAAACAAACTGGTTCACAACTGACATAGCTTCAGCAATTAGAAAGAGAAAGGTTGCATACAGAAAGGCCAAAAGAAGTCAAGACCAAAGAAATTTAGATGCCTTCAAAAATATGTGTAGAAGCGTGAAATTTCTTATAAAGGAAGCAAAGCAGAAAGAAGTACTAAGGGTTGCAGCCCTCTGCAAAGAGAGTCCTAAATAATTCTTCAGCTATGTGAACAGCAGGAAGCCATTCAAAAGTAGCATTGAACCTCTAAAGGATCCAACAGGCCAACTTCAAACTTCTGACACTGATATAGCTAAATCCCTAAATGACTATTTTGCCTCAGTATTCACAAGGGAAAATACCAGTACCATGCCAATTCCAGGACTAGTGCATGAGAGTGAAGTTCTTAGCAGAATTAGATGATCCCAAGAGGAGGTAGCAAATAAATCGCACCTTTCTTGGCAGACATCTTCAATAAATCACTAGAAAATGGAGAGGTCCCTGAAGACTGGAAACTGGTCAATGTGACCCCAATCTTTAATAAAGGGGATCACGAGTGTCCTAAGAATTATCGGCCAATTAGCTGACTTCTATCATAGCAAAACTCTTAGAAGGGATACAAGTAAACAAGATAGTTGACTACTTAGAAATCCACAATTTAATTACAGATTCCCAACATGGATTCAGGCGACACCGATCATGTCTTACCAATTTGTTGGAATTTTTCCATGAAATGCTGAGTGAGTATGAAGAAAGTAGAGCCATAGACATCCTTTACTTAGATTTTCAAAAAGATTTTGACAAAGTGCCTCATTGCAGGCTGTTATGCAAAGGTTTTTGCTGGGGTTAACTGGACTATTTAGGTAGGTTCTTACTCAGCTGGAGAAGTTGAAACCACATGAACACATGCACAAAGGTAATAGAGGATAAATATAATACAGAGTACAAGCATAGAGTATCTCATACAATGTAACTATAATATTTATACAGAGTAACAGTCAGAAATGGATAGGTATATACACAATTTCCTAGCACGATCGAGGATCCACAATAAGTTCCAGGGGGATGACACTATGAACTTCCGGTGATGACACTAGGCACTTCCGGTGATGTTGCACTTCCGTGGCACTTCTGACGAGGTTCTTGGGCCGTGGTGGTAGTGCTGTCGTGTGGTGATGACAGCAGGATGGAAGATGTTGTAGAACTCTTGTGTTTGGGGTCTTAAATGAATACGTTACATTCTACCAGTGTTATACGTAACATATCATCGGATTAACGTGAGGAGAAGTTATACCAGTGTTATACTGTCTCTCTCAACTATCCTAACCTTTATAAGAGTCGATAATCAAAAACCTTTACAGTACTCTTGGGTTTGGGGTCTTAAATAAATATGAGTCTGTTCTGCCAGTGCTATTCATATCGTATCATCGGACTAACGTAAGAGGGTTGGGATGCCTGTCCTCTCCAACTTCTTTTAATTATCCTGATCTTTATAAGAGTCTTTCAGGGACTTTGGATGGGTTTGTATTTGGGCCTTTTATGAATACGTGTCTTATTGCTAGTGCCTGGGGCAGCGTACCGTAAGGACTATGCAAAGTGCCGTTATGCCAGTGCTACGGTATCTCGCGAGCCTTGACTTAGAAAGAAGCCAATTGCTAGTGCGTGAGCTTCTAACAAGCCTTACTGAGGTTTGGTTTACTACCACTAATGCGCACGTCAGTACAGCTTTCTTTAGCGACAGTAATTCCTGATGAACGAGGCGAAGAATTAATATTGAGTGGCCACCATGGTGATTCAATAACAATTTCTTTGTAGAGCCAAGATCTAAAAATCCTCAATAAACAACTTATTGCCAATGCTTTAATTGTTTATTGAGTATTAGCCCAAATCTTCCAGCTCTTAACCCTTTCTTTACCGGCGACATCTTTTTTTTATAGATCACCTACATTTAGACTATTTTATGAAGCTTACGAAGGATATATGGTAGCTAAAAGGAGTAATTGAGATAGTCTGTAGCCTTTTAATAAGTAGACGGCCTTCCTAAGCTGTGCAAAATTGTCTAATAGTGCCCAGAATATAATGAAAAGTACATCACCGGTACAGAAGGGGTTAAAAACCTTCCAGTGAAGTGTGTTTTTAAGAGCTTTCCAACTGTACTGATCTTTATTTGTCTGGCATAGTCTTACAAATGTCAGCATTTCTCCAGGTGCTCCTTCTCAGTGCAAGAAGGGCGGATGTGCTGGGAGGAGGGCCTGGGGCGGCTTCGGGTAGACCCTGTGGTTTTCGCAGTCACGGCGGTGGTGCGGCTTGGAGCAAGAAGGGTGCGTGGTGGTGTAGGAGTTATGCAAAGTTTTGCTTGCTTTTCCTTTTTTCCAGTCCTTCTTGTTCTTGTCACTGCCAGGAATTCTGATGGTGACTGTGATGTCCTTTCCTGGTGTTGGGGGAATTGCGAGTGTGATGGAGGCAACTCGTGCGTACTCTGGTGGTGTGGCGCTTGGGAATTCTTTCCTCGGGAGTGTGGTGGCAAGGGTGGTAATGTTAGTTCTTGGTGGTGTTGTGCTTCCACCCTCTTTCTTCGTTATTTCACAGGATAATGTCAAAAGTGAGTGCGCTAGGTATCAATACAGAGATCACAAATTGAATAGAAAGTTGGCTAACAGGTAGACAACAACGAGTGGTAATCAATGGTGTTTCTTCCGAGTGGACTGCAGTCACTTCTGGAGTTGCACAGGGATAATATCCTTGGCCCACTTCTGTTTATTTTATTTGTCAATGACATAGATATTTGTCTGTTGAGTGTGATCTCCAAGTTTGAAGATGACATAAAACTTAGAATGAATGTGAAAGACCCCAAAGGGGTTGAACAGCTCAGGATGGACCTCAACAGACTGGGTAAATGGTCGGAGACATGGCAGATGCCTTTAAATTTGGAAAAGTGCAAGGTGATGCATATCGGCCAAGCAAACCCCAAGTCAGGCTATTCACTATTGGGAATGCCTCTGGAAGTGACTAACTTGGAAAAGGATTTGGGTGCTCTAATTAGCAGTGACCTAAAGTTTTCCAAGCAGTGCATTGAAGTAGAGAAGAAAGCTCATAAATTATTGGGCTATATTAAGAGGCAATTTAAGTATAGAAATATGGAAACAGTCCTTACACTTTACAACACTCTGATACGACCTCTCTCCTGGAGTATGCTGTTCAATTCTGGTCTCCAGCACTCAGGAAAGCTATATAGCAACTAGAAAGAGTACAAACTAGAGCTACAAAGCTTATTCTTTCGTTTAAAAGACTGAGCTATGAGGACCAGTTGAGAGTTCTTGATCTCTTTTCGTTGGAGACATGCAGACTACGAGGTCATTGAAGTATTTAAACCACTTAATGGGTTTGACAATGTGGATTATAGCAAAATATGTAGCCTCAATATCAATACAACACGCAACCATGGCTGTAAATTAGAATTGAAAAGGTTCAGCACTAGTATTTGTGGAAACGTTTTCACATGAAAGATCTGTTTTACCTGGAACAAACTTCCCTCCGAAGTTGTAAACAGTTCTTCAGTAGAGCAGTTCAAGAAGAGAGTAGATAGTATATTAAAGAGTGTAGTGCACTAATCAGTCTCTCTCCTTTCACTTTGAGTATCTCCTCGGAATGGACTGCATGTTCTCTGAGATACTAACTATTCCTTGTAACTATCTCTCTCTCTCTCTCTTTCTGACTGTCCCTCTGTTATAATTCCAATTAGCGAAAGATGAATAATTACAATTCGCGAAAAATTATTAATTTTATACAAGACAATTTTCTACATCAAAGCGTAATTGAATCGCCACGCGAAAACAACATACTAGATCTCGATATCAGTACAAATGACAACTTGATATCTAAGCTTGACATCGGAGAACGTCTATCCACCTCTGATCACAAGCTAATTATAATCGACATAAATTGCAAACATACTATTGAAAAAAAGGAAATAAAGATACCAGATTTTTAAAATGCGAATTACAACGGACTTAGGAAAGCCCTCAGTGACTTGCATTTACAGCTTGGCAATATTGACAAAACATGTGAAGTATGGGACAAATTTAAAGATATATTCATAACTGCTCAATACAAATATGTACCCTATCTATCTATCTATATGCTCAGGCCCAATCCCCATTTTGGGGGTAGCCGACTCAAGACAGAGCAAGAACAGGGAAAACACAAAAACAACATAAAACAACAAATAAACACAGATAAAAAGCACAAACTCACACACATCCAGGTCACCCAGGAGAAGACCCAGAGACCAGGGTCACCAAGGTCGCTCCAGCACTCCCCCGGCCCCCGACCACCCGGAGAGGTTCCGATCTCGGCAGGCAGACATGCAGCGGAGCCAAAGCCACAAGCCCTCCCACCACACTTCCAGGCGCACCCTTCATATTTATCGTCTCCCCGGGCCAGGCGCCTGATGGACTATTATCTAGTCCAACTTGCGCCCGACCCCTTACTCCAAATGACCACGTGTTCACTCAACTATTCACAAGCATTCTCCATTCACTCCTGTCCACCACCACTTCCTCTGCCTGATCTATAGTCATTCCTCTATCATCCAAAGCCTTTCTTACACAGTCTCTCCATCTCAATGGGGGTCTTCCTCCCATTACCCACGAAACTTAAATTAAATACTGGTAAAAACAAACCTCCCTGGTTCAATGAGAATATTTGTAAGGCGCTAAGGGAAAGGAATAAATATCATAAACTAATAAAAAATGACATATAAAATGAAAACTGGAGCTATCTATAAAAACTGAGTAGAAAAAAAGTGAAAAAAATAAATAGGAGAGAGAAGAGTAATTATAAAAGTTATATAGCAAAGGAAAGTGTTAAAAATTCAAAGCAATTTTACGGCTACGTTAATGGTAATAGAAAAATTAAAACTGGAATAGGGCCATTAATTTATAATGACCATACAGTAATGTCACCATGGCTGTTTAATATGTTTATGGATGGTGTGGTGAGGGAGGTGAAAATGAGAACTAAGGGAAGAGGATTGGGTTTAGTAGGAAAGAATGGTAGAAATTGGGAGTTGAATCAGTTGCTGTTCGCTGATGACACAGCGTTGGTGGCGGATTCTGAGGAGAAGCTGCAGCGGGTAGTCAAAGAGTTTGGTGTGGTTTGTGGGACGAGGAAACTGAGGGTGAACATCAATAAAAGTTAAGTAATGGTGTGTAGTGGGGTGAATCTAGGTGTGGGGCTGGATGGGGAAATGTTGGAACAAGTGGAGCGTTTTGAATGTCTGGGAGGAGCGATAAGCGGAACTGGAGGTGTGGAAATGGAGGTGGGACAGAGAGTGTGTGAAGGAAGGAAGGTTTTCGGAGCGATGGGAAGTGTGTGGAGGATGAGAGGTCTCGGAGTGAAAGTGGACACGTGGTCATTTGGGGGAAGGGGTCGGGCACAAGTTGGACTAGATAATAGTCCATCAGGCGCCTGGCCCGGGGAAAGGTTTATATGAAGGGTGCGCCTGGAAGTATGGTGGGCGGGCTTGTGGTTTCGCTCTGCTGCGTGCATGTCTGCCTGCTGAGATCATAGCCTCTCTGGGTGGTCGGGGGCCGGGGTAGTGCTGGAGGGACCTTGGTGACCCAGGTCTCTGGGTCTTCTCCTGGATGACCTAGATGTGAGTGAATTTGTATTTTTTTTTGTGAGTTCATTGTTTTCTGTTGTGTTTTCCCTATTCTGGCTCTGTCTTGAGTCCCCCCCCCTAAAAAAAAAGGAAAAGTGGGGATTGGGCCCGAGTATATGGATGGAAAGATGAATACAGTAACAGGCGATAAAAACATTGCAAATTTACTTAACCCATCCAATCCCAGCGACGGCTACCAGCCGTCAGTAGATAAGTCACTCCCCAGTCCCAGCGACGGCTAGGAGCCGTCAGTAATGTACTTTCCTTGTAACTGCCTGTGTCAGGCTGTGCCTGGTACCACAACCGTTTGAGCATTGCTCTCGATATGGCAACACTTCTCAGCTTATATCCAACCCTCTGAAGTGTGGGAGAGCCAGTCTTCCTTCATCTCTTGAGGTGGAAGGTTGTTCTATTTTGCCATTTTGGCCACATTGCTTGTGTGACGCCTCCCGGCGTTAACAGAATGGTTGCGTGGGGCATTGCAGCTCGCTAGCGCTCGCCAGGATGGGGGGATGGGCTACAGTTGTCCTAGAATGATCTGCTTTATTTTATTAGTGTCGTGTTGCCACAGACAGTCTAGAAATGGTCTTTGTTTTGGTCTGTGACCGCGCCTTATATTTTATATTCGCTATAATATAAATGTTGCTTGTGTGGGAGGCGAGCGAGAGAGGGTGAGGGGGTACACCTGGCAGCGGGGTGAGCTATCACGCGGCTCGCTTGGGCGCTGACGGCGTTGGCGGCCGGGTGGTCAACTAGTCCCTGCCCATCGCGGCATCGTGTTTTTTACCAGCTCAGAGCTTGCCTGACACGCGTATCGTCTACATCCTTTGCAATTCTGTCCCCCATACTCGCCACTTTGCATACTATTTCTCTCTCTCAACTTCTCCTTTCTCATTCTCTAATTTTTATTAAACTCAACATCCCTTCTGGTTTCAGCATAGACGTTCACCGTCGGCCAGTCGTATTGTACGCGAAGCTCTCAGATACTTCTATGTATGAGGTTTGGAGAGACGGACTTTTCCGTGTGTGTCCTCTCTCGGGAAGGTTGTAGACCGGTATATGTCTCCCTGGCAAGGTGTTGAGTGATTGTGCTTGGTTATTTAAAGCTAGACTAGGGGTAAGGTTACTGTGTCGTTGTCTCCGATGTGTGCAGTGTTAGCTAAGCCCTGCACGACATCGACAGGTACTGTGGGAGCCTAAGTTGTCTTCGGGTGGGTTTACTTTGCGAGCACAGCGCTGTGGTGTGAGAGGGCCATAGCCTATCCCTCACAACATAGTGCTGCCTCTTTGTGTTGACTTCTGAGGGATCGCCAGGATAGAACTAGGTACTAGAGACCTAGATTTTTCAAGAGAGCATCCCCGTCATATAACGTAATCTTCATTATACCACCTTCGGACAACGTTAGGCTACGAGCCGCATGCTCGCCCATTGTTGCCCTGCCTTGATACCCCAGCTAGACTTTATTAACTGAGCAGACACTGGTTAGAGATAAGCCCCCATTATTATATGTATGCAACATTATTATTCACTGCACTTTTGAGCCGAGGTTGTTGTTGAGTTGCACAACTCTAGTAGGCTGTTGCATTGTGTCACGAAGCATTTCTTTAGTTGTCGAGCATTACTACCTCTGCGCAGTCTTTATTATTCGCCTGCCTATTATTACTATATGTCCTAGTATTTATTGTGACCCGTATTCTGCATTATAATTGTTCAAGATTCTTTACGAACATCTTCCCAGCATCAGACTTATTTCAGAAGTTTCCAGTTGATGTTGCAGGACTAGCATTGCACTTTCTTTAATACAGGAGTGCCAGTTATTTGAGTATCTACCGTAACGTTAATTAATCACGTTAACTATCTTTTCTTTGTGTAACCTAATCGAGTAATCTTTTACTGTTTGAGAATAGGCTGTTTCATCGAGCGTCAGCCTAGTGTGTGTGCACCAGTTACCGAGTCATAGGATACCTCGTTGTCCAGGCACGACTCAGGGCGGTAATGGTGTTTTGTTTTCCAGTGTTTAACACCTTAAGAGCGGCCTATGCGGTTTATTTATATGTACCGCCCAGCCGGTGTTTTTTAGCCAAAATAGGGCTGTTTACGTGATCATTTTCATGCCTAAATAAGACCCAGAACGTAAAACAAGTATCTATCCCTGAAAGGGCATAAACAGAGCTTTCGAATGACACCATAACGATCCTTTTATGATGGCTAGTTTTCTTGCAATAACCGTGCAACGCGAGTGCAAAAAGCATGTAATTAGCCACTTTCCCGATACAATTCCTTATATAGCGAGTGAGAGAGGGAGGAGGGAGCTGGGATTCGTGTCAGTATGTTCGCCGCGGTGGTCTGGAGCAGTCATACGCTCGCTACTCTCCTGCCACCACTTGTCTCTCTCTCTCAGCAACATTACGTGCTGAAATTGCCACTCGACCTATGTCGAGCGCCGCCACATAGTCCAGCTTTATTTAACTCGACTTATGTTGCTCGCCGCTAATTAAGGGTTAAGGCAGGGGTTGGATCTAGTGTTACCGTTGTTGCATTTTGCCATTATCTAGTCCAATGTTGAAGAGCCCTGTGTCTTTGAGAACCTGGATCGTAACAAATGGCGACCTAGCTCAGGATCTTGTGAACTAAGAGATAATTGCAGGATTGTTGTGGTCATTTGTTTTATTGAGGAATATAGTGGGCACATTAATTTTTTTTTGGCAAAGTAGTATAGCACTTGAGAGTCTTCAGACATTTTTGGCAAGTGAATAGTGCTACATAAGAGTTTGGGGTACTTCTTTTCTGAATATTGTGGTGAGAAATTTTTGAGAGCATCATGTCTTATACCGGATCAGAGGAGAATGGAGACACAGTACGTAATGTCGAAACTGAGGAACAGCAGCATGATGAAAGGGTTAATCGGGTGAACTGTGAGGAGGATGCTAGGATATTTTTGCAATGGCCTGTTACTGCCGAGCGGTTGGAGGGTATGGATCGGTACGGTCTTCAATGCCTGGCCACAGCTATCGGTCATGCGGTTACTAGCAGCATGACCAGGGATAACTTGATAACGTGTGTACTGGGCAGGGTGACTGGTGAGCGAGATGGGTTGAGTGCTCAGAGCCCTTCGGCCATGCTTCCCCTACACTCGACTCCCAGCCATCCAGTAGTTTGCCGACCCCGGGTACGCTTCCGCAGTTGGGTGGTGACTGGCAGGGTGGGTTGCCCCTGGGGGGACAACCGGTAATTTCAAACATTGTAGCACCTTCACCTCCTCAAGGGTTAACTCCAGAATTATTGCTTCAGCTCGAATTAGCTAAGCTTCAGCAGCAACAAAGGGCATGTGAGCTTCAGCAGCAAATAGAATTAGCCAAGATAGAAGAGAGAAAAACTATCAGTCATGAGCACATAGAGCTAGTAAAAATCCAAGCTGAGTCGACTAGGTACTGTGCCGACATGGACGTAGAGAATTCGCGAGTAGAGACAACGGGACAGCGACTTGGGGCTGGTAACCGTGTTCATGAGCAGTCTCTCTCGCACTTATTGAAACTGGTTCCGGTGTTTGATGAGAGTGGTGTAACAGAATTTTTCACACGCTTTGAGAAGAAGTGCCAGGAACACCAGTGGCCAGAGAATAAATGGGCAGCACTTGTATCCTCTAGATTAATAGGCAAGGGTCTTAAAGCCTACGATGCGTTGCCTATAGAGTCTTGTATTATCTATGAGGAACTCAAGGAGGCTGTCCTGAGAGCATACGAACTACAACCAGAGACGTACAGGTTGAAGTTCCGGGGTGTTACCAAGGGTCGGGAGAGCACCTTTTTGGAGCATGCCCGGGAGCTGTCCGATGCTTTTGGGAATTGGCTGAGGTCGGAGAAAGCTACTACGTTTGACGACATTAAACAGTTGGTGCTTTTAGAGCAGTTTTTCAAATGCACGGGCGGCGACCTGACGTTAAACCTTAAAGAAAAGCAACCAAAACTCTACAGGAGGCAGCTGAGATGGCTGACCTCCGGCTATCACTAATTCGTGGGTGCGGGTCTGCCCAGCGTAGTGAGGCAGGTAACAAGGGGCGTGATGCCCCACCCCCCCCGAGTTAGTGATATACCTTATGCAAACAAGTACAAGAGCCATGATACCAAGACTGACCACAAGACTAGCACCGTCCCATTTAAGAAGGGCCGGGCCCTTCCCAGTACCAAGGGAAGCCCAAAGGGGAGTTGGAGTGTTATCATTGTCATAAAAAGGGGCACTTTGCAAGAGTCTGTCCTAGCAAACCACCTACAGCAGCTGTGTCTTTGGCCTGCAACATTGGTGTGTCTCCGAAGTCATCTGAATTTGCCCGGGGCAGTTCGTCAGAGGCTGAGGCACAGCCAATGCAGAAGCACCTGGGAGGCTCGAACCCTGCTCAGGATGTTTTTTGCGACCATAGAGGGCGGGGTTGCGTGATGTGGGCGGGGCGCAAGCATGGAGTAGAGGTCTTGCGTGATACAGGTGCTTCCCAGACTCTGATGAAAAACTTGACTGGCTACCCTATAAACGCGGCTCGGGTGGTGGTGGTGCAGGGTATTAATGCAACTCGGTCATACCCGCTGGTGCGGTTGGAGTTGGAGGTGGATGGTGTGGCACGTGAATTGGATGTCGGGATTGTGGAGAAACTGCCAGTGGAGGGCGTCGACCTTCTTCTCGGCAACGACTTTGCAATGCCCGCTTCTGAGGTTCTACCCTTAGTCGTTGCCGAGAGGCCGGCCGACGTGAGTAGGGAAGAGCAAGAGTGGGTCGAGCGGTGCCAGACACAATCCATGGCGTGTGTTGTCACCCGAGCTCGGGCAGCTAAAGTGTCACAGCCTAGTCCTACGTCTTCAGACCAGCGGAGGAACGATCAACAGGAGGAGGCTAAAGCTGGAGTTCGTTTTAAGAGTTTTGACTCGGCGGCTCTCCTGGGTGATTCAGTATTAGCACCATTACTTAATTCTGGAGTAGCCCCTGGGCCTGTCATCGAGAGTGACGAGGCTGGGCATGACGAGTCTCCACGACAGCAACGTTATGTACATCGAGAGAGACAGAGGGAGCAGCCCAGTATCGGGGAAGGTCATGCATTGCTCCGGGAGCAGTTAGATCGCTTGGCCCCCTCAGATATACGTCGGTTGCAACTAGAGGACCCTGAGCTCCAAACGTGTGCTAATGGAGCTGTAGAGCTCGACGAGGACGGCGATGCACAGCCAGGAGATTTTTTTTATTTAGAAGGCATCCTCTATAGGCGTTTTCAAGACCCTAAACGTAGTTGGCAAGAGGGGTCCGGAGTAGTGGACCAGTTGGTGGTGCCACGGGAGTGCAGGGATAGCCTACTGAGGTTGGCGCATGACATACCACTGGCAGGACATCTAGGGGTGAGAAAAATGGTGGCGGCTTTAGAAAAATTGTTTTGGTGGCCGGGGTTGAAGGGGCAGGTGGTAACCTGGATAGCAAGGTGTCATACGTGCCAGAGGGTTGGAAAACCTAACCAAACAATTCCGAGAGCCCCGTTGCACCCCATTCCTGTCAGTGGACCGCCCTTCAGTAAGGTCATCATTGATATGGTCGGACCCCTACCCCCTACTAGTGCCGGTAATAAATTTCTATTAACTATCATGGATGTGGCCACTCGTTATCCTGATGCATATCCATTGAGAAATGGCATGGCGAAAACTGTTGTCCGGAACCTGCTCTTGTATTGCTCGCGGTATGGTTACCCGCAAGAGGTGCAATCGGACCAAGGTTCTAATTTTACCTCTAATCTGTTCAAACAAACTATGATTCAGCATGGCATCAGCACTGTCGTCTCTTCTGCGTATCACCCGGAGAGTCAAGGGGTGTTGGAGAGGTGGCACGCCACGCTGAAAAGCATGCTTCGATGTTATTGCGCAGAGAACGGAAAGGATTGGGACCTTGGTCTGCCGTATGTTTTGTTCGCGGCAAGAGAAGTACCTGGAGAGAGTCTCGGTTTCAGTCCGAATGAGCTTGTTTTCGGGCATCAGGTGAGGGGCCCTCTCCACATGGTGAAGGAGATTTGGGAGGGTACCGCTAAGCCATGTTCTATGTTGAGATACGTCCTCGAGAGCAGAGAGAGAATGCTTAGAAGTCTGGAGCTGGCTGGGCGTAATTTGGTGAGTTCGCAGGCCCGTATGAAGTACAGGTACGATACTAAGGCGAAACTCCGGGAGTTTCAGGTAGGTCAAGAGGTGTTGGTCCTGTTGCCTTTGGCAGGTCATCCTCTGGCTGCCAAGTACGCTGGGCCTTATCGGGTGGTGTCAAAGATCTCCGATCTAGATTACCTCGTTGCCACTCCAGACCGGAAGAAGCGTAACCAACTATGCCACATTAATTTGTTGAAGGAGTATGTGAGGCGCCCACCTGAGTCACTAGCTGTCCCTGTGTTGACCTGCTGCGGTCATGGTGGAGAAGGAGAGGGGGGCAGCATTGATCAGGTGGATGATAACTGGGATTGTCATGTCTCGGCTGATCAGTGGGCGGGGAATTCGAGCCAATGTGCGCATGATGCTCTGGCGCACCTGCCGGAGGAACAGCAGGTGGCAGTGCAGCGCCTGTTCGATTCATACCCCACTGTATTTGCCGAGCACCCAGGCCTCACTACTCAAGCGGTGCATGACGTCGATGTAGGAGAGCACCCCCCCTTCAAGTCGATACCTTATCGGGTGCCACCCATTAAACTCCCAGCGCTCAGGGATGAGCTGGAGTATATGCTGGCGAGAGGCTTGATCGAGAAGGGGGCAGTACGGTGGACTTCTCCTGTCACTCTGCAGCCCAAACCTGATGGAAAAGTTCGGTTCTGCATTGACTTTAGGCGGTTGAACGGGTTGACCCCCACCAACGCATATCCTCTTCCCCGGGTGGATGACAGTGTGGATAAGATCGGGAAAGCAAGGTACTTGACCAAGGTAGACCTCGTCAAAGGCTACTGGCAAGTACCACTGTCTGAGCGGGCTAAAGAGGTGTGCGGGTTTGTGGTGGATGGCAGTACTTACCGTTGCAACGTGATGCCATATGGTCTGAAAAATGCACCGGCCACTTTCCAGAGCTTAATGAACGACATCGTAGCAGACATCCCAAACTGTACTGTCTACCTTGATGACGTGATCATTTATGACAACGATTTCCAAAGTCACTGTGAGTACATAGAAGCCTTATTTAGTCAACTTAGTAAAGCAGGCTTGGTGGTTAATCTGGGCAAGTGTGACTTTGTGCAAGCCACGGTGCAGTATCTGGGGTTTGTGGTTGGGTTAGGGCAGGTGAGCCCGCCCCAACAGAAGATACAGGCTATCGACTTGTTCCCCAGGCCGACCACCAAGCGGCAGATCATGAGATTTTTGGGCATGATTGGGTATTACCGCCGCTTTATAAGAGGTTATTCTACTGTGTTAGCTCCTTTGACAGATCTACTAGCCAAAGATAAAAAGTTCCGCTGGGCACCTGAGTGTGAGCAGGCGTTTCGAGTAGTTAAACACCTTTTATGCACTCACCCTATCCTCAGGGCCCCGGACTTTGAACGACCATTTCAGTTGGCGACTGATGCCAGCGGAGTAGGGGCTGGTGCCGTACTTTTGCAGACAGACGAGGAAGGTCTTGAGAATCCAGTCAGTTTCTTTTCAAAGAAATTTAATTCAGCACAGAAAAACTATTCGGTTGTTGAAAAGGAACTGCTGGCAATCGTGTTAGCGCTCAGACACTTTGAGGTCTATGTTCCTGTCTATGGGCCAGTCGTGGTAGTGTATACCGACCACCACCCGCTTAAATTCCTCAATCAATTCCACAACCGGAATATGAGGCTGACTAGATGGTCGCTCATGTTGCAAGAGTACAACTTAGACATTCGCCATATTGCCGGTTGTGAGAATGTGATTGCGGACTGTTTGTCGCGGGTGGAGGATCCGGGGTAGGCTACCACAGTATGTTGGTATAGCCTCCTGTCTTGGCTCGCGGTGTATTTTTGCGCTGGTGCTTGTTGGCTCGCGTGTGTAGCATCAGCGTAGGGTCGCAGGGCAGGAGTTGTTGGCTTTGATTAGAAAAAAAAAAAAATTAGGCTACATCTATAGTAGCCGCCAAAAACAACATTAAAATAAAATATGAAAAATTAAATAAAAACTCTTTCTTTTTAATAATAAATTTTAAGATAATATTGTAGCTGAGTACTGAGTGCAGATGATTTTCCCTCCGTAGGCTGTGCTTCTTAAAGCTCGCTCTGGGAGCACAATGTTATGAATTAATGTATTATGTTTGGGAAGGGTGATAAGATTTTTTTTTATATATATAAATGTTGTTGTATTTTTTTTGAGGAGACTGAGCTTGCATTCCATGAGTGGCAGAGTGGTTAGGAGTGGCAGATTCTAGCGACATTCTGTCTGTTCAGATATGGGCCCATGGTTGAGTGTCCCATATCTTGGGGGGGGTGTGACGCCTCCCGGCGTTAACAGAATGGTTGCGTGGGGCATTGCAGCTCGCTAGCGCTCGCCAAGATGGGGGGATGGGCTACAGTTGTCCTAGAATGATCTGCTTTATTTTATTAGTGTCGTGTTGCCACAGACAGTCTAGAAATGGTCTTTGTTTTGATCTGTGACCGCGCCTTATATTTTATATTCGCTATAATATAAATGTTGCTTGTGTGGGAGGCGAGCGAGAGAGGGTGAGGGGGTACACCTGGCAGCGGGGTGAGCTATCACGCGGCTCGCTTGGGCGCTGACGGCGTTGGCGGCCGGGTGGTCAACTAGTCCCTGCCCATCGCGGCCTCGTGTTTTTTACCAGCTCAGAGCTTGCCTGACACACGTATTGTCTACATCCTTTGCAATTCTGTCCCCCATACTCACCACTTTGCATACTATTTCTCTCTCTCTCGACTTCTCCTTTCTCATTCTCTAATCTTTATTAAACTCAACATCCCTTCTGGTTTCAGCATAGACGTTCACCGTCGGCCAGTCGTATTATACGCGAAGCTCTCAGATATTTCTATGTATGAGGTTTGGAGAGACGGACTTTTCCGTGTGTGTCCTCTCTCGGGAAGGTTGTAGACCGGTATATGTCTCCCTGGCAAGGTGTTGAGTGATTCTGCTTGGTTATTTAAAGCTAGACTAGGGGTAAGGTTACTGTGTCGTTGTCTCCGATGTGTGCAGTGTTAGCTAAGCCCTGCACGACATCGACAGGTACTGTGGGAGCCTAAGTTGTCTTCGGGTGGGTTTACTTTGCGAGCACAGCGCTGTGGTGTGAGAGGGCCATAGCCTATCCCTCACAACATAGTGCTGCCTCTTTGTGTTGACTTCTGAGGGATCGCCAGGATAGAACTAGGTACTAGAGACCTAGATTTATCAAGAGAGCATCCCCGTCATATAACGTAATCTTCATTATACCACCTTCGGACAACGTTAGGCTACGAGCCGCATGCTCGCCCATTGTTGCCCTGCCTTGATACCCCAGCTAGACTTTATTAACTGAGCAGACACTGGTTAGAGATAAGCTCCCATTATTATTATATGTATGCAACATTATTATTCACTGCACTTTTGAGCCGAGGTTGTTGTTGAGTTGCACAACCCTAGTAGGCTGTTGCGTTGTGTCACAAAGCATTTCTTTAGTTGTCGAGCATTACTACCTTTGCGCAGTCTTTATTATTCGCCTGCCTATTATTACTATATGTCCTAGTATTTATTGTGACCCGTATTCTGCATTATAATTGTTCAAGATTCTTTACGAACATCTTCCCAGCATCAGACTTATTTCAGAAGTTTCCAGTTGATGTTGCAGGACTAGCATTGCACTTTCTTTAATACAGGAGTGCCAGTTATTTGAGTATCTACCGTAACGTTAATTAATCACGTTAACTATCTTTCCTTTGTGTAACCTAATCGAGTAATCTTTTACTGTTTGAGAATAGGCTGTTTCATCGAGCGTCAGCCTAGTGTGTGTGCACCAGTTACCGAGTCATAGGATACCTCGTTGTCCAGGCATGACTCAGGGCGGTAATGGTGTTTTGTTTTCCAGTGTTTAAGGCAGGGGTTGGATCTAGTGTTACCGTTGTTGCATTTTGCCATTATCTAGTCCAATGTTGAAGAGCCCTGTGTCTTTGAGAACCTGGATCGTAGCACTTTGGACTGGGGGGGACTTTTATTAATGTATCCTCTGGTACAGTAGGAGTTAATGAATATTTTTGTTTCATCTTTACTAAGGAAAAATAAAACACTACTTCAGAAACAAACATAACGACACACAAAATAGGAAACTTTACCATAAGCAAAAGTGAAGTGTTATGCAAGGGCCTGATAATATTCACCCAAGAATTCTGAAAGACGTGAAAGAAGAAATAGCTCAGTCCTTGACTAGCATATTTAACTTGTCACTCAAGCAGGAAACCGTACCTAGTGATTGGAAAACTGCAAATATTACACCAATATTTATAAAAGGAAATAAAGCTCAAGCAAGTAATTATAGACCAATTAGTTTAACGTCAATCATAGGAAAAATTATGGAAACAATTCTGAGAGACAAGATAGTAGATTATCTAGTCAAACAAGTTGATCAGAGATAGCCTACATGGCTTTAGATCCAGTAAGTCATGCCTAACAAATGTTATTGAATTTTATAATAAACTATTTACATATAAAGACTCAACATAATCATTAGACATAATTTACTTAGATTTTCAGAAGGCTTTCAATAAGGTACGACATGGAAAATTGTTGAATACATTGGAAATGTTAGGCATTAAAGGAAAAATTCATGCATGGATAAAAAGCTGGCTCACAAACAGAAGGCAGGCAGTTGTGATAAATGGAGTAGAATCTGAGTGGGAGCCAGTTTATAATGGAGTGCCTCAGGGATCGATCCTGGGGCCAATTTTGTTTCTTATCTATATAATTATATATATATATATAACATCGATGTAGAACTAAATAATACTATCTCAAAGTTCGCTGATGACACAAAGATAGGAAATTCAGTTTTTACCGAAGACAGAAATAAACTGCAATTTGATATAAATCAAATTGTTGAGTGGTTAGAAAAACGGCAAATGCCATTCATTGTTGACAAATGTCAGGTCTTGCAAATAGGTAATACAAAAAACAAAAAAATATGAATACAAGATGAAAGGCCAGCCAATCAATAGAAGTGCATTAGTTAAAGACCTGGGGGTTCTTATATCTGAATACCTAAAGACCTCTGATCAATGTGCAGCATCTGCGAACAAGGCCAATCGAGCATTGGGATATATTAAAAGAACTTTTACTTATCAAAATAAGAACATTATAGTACCGTTATTTAAAAGCATAGTGAGGCCCCATCATGAATATGGCAATTTTGGACTCCTTATCTGAACAAGGACATTGAGAAACTCGAGTCGGTGCAGCGTAGAGCAACAAAGTTGATACCGTCACTAAGAAATATATCATATCATGAAAGATTAAATAAACTGATGTAGATTCACTTTTCAAAATCGATATTAGTTCATAACTCGGGGAAATGAAATGAAATTTAAAACCAGGAGGACGAATCTCGACGTCACAAAGCACTTCTTCACCTACAGTGTGGTCAACGAATGGAACAAACTGCCAGAGAAAGTGGTACAATGGAAAACAATTGACACATTCAAAAGGAGTCTAGACATCCATTTTGAGGAGGGTGGAATAATATAGGTACAGAAAAGGAAAACACAAAATAGGTTAAACATCAGTAGTATATAATATTTCTCAACTTCATTGTTTGCTATGAATTTCCCAGTATAAATTGTTTTCATTCTGCTGGGGGGACTTGTTTCCCCAACTATAATTTCATGCCGACCCTTGGAGGGAGTGGTGGGTGGGGAGAGAGCCTTCTGCTTTGCTATCCTTGCCTTCCACTTTGTAGCAAATTCTATTTTAGCATTAAATCCGGGCTGCCTACTAGGGACCACAAGGTCTGTGCATTCTGAGTATCTATGAAACTATGTAACTGTCAGTTTCTCTCTCTCTCTCTCTCTCTCCATGGACCGGTTTGACAAGACAACACGTAACATCTCATCTCTCCTTTTTTGTATCTTCTACCAGCACCATCCTCACTCTCTCTCTCTGTCCAGTATGTGTGTGTGTGTGTGTGTGTGTGTGTGTGTGTGTGTGTGCCTCAGTAACCTTGGCAGTCTATTCATGGTACCCGGGATTATAATAGGTGCTGCAACACAAGTAATTTTATCTTATGTTGCACCCACACATATTATATACACGTATACATCACACACACACACACACACACACACACACTCCAGACTGCGATGTCAGCTCATTAAAGTTATCAAAATACTTAATGGGTTTCACAATGTGGATTATAGCAAAATGTTTAGCCTCAATATGAATACAACACGCAACCATTGCTGGAAATTAGAATTGAAAAGGTTCAGCACTAGTATTTGTGGAAACCTTTTCACATATAAGATCTGTTCTACCTGGAATAAACTTCTCTCAGAAGCTGTAAACAGTTCTTCAGTAGAGGAGTTCAAGAAGAGAGTAGATAGTATTTTGCACACTCTGTAATAAGTGTAGTGCACTAAACAGTCTCTATCCTTCCACCTCGAGTATCTCCTAGGAATGGACCGCAATGTCTCTGAGGTACTAACTATTCCTTGTAACTCTCTTTCTTTCTCATTCCAGCAATATTTAGGAAACTGAACTATCAAGATTGGCCGATATTTCTTGGTCTCTTGACGCTGGAAACCCATAGACTACTAGGTCAGCTCATTGATGTTTTTAACCCTTTCTGTACTGATCACCTCCTTTTTAAATATTTTTTTGGCTACTATTAGACAATTACATTCAGTTTACAAAGGGCCTCCAGCATTTAACTGGTTTCGAACTATCTCACTTAACCATTTTTACTACCACAGATCCTTCTTAATCCACATACAATCTTCTAAATATAGCTAGAATAAAATTAAATAAACGTCGCTAGTATAGAAGGGGTTAAGATATACGAAACTGTCTGGCAACTAAATACTTGTGCGTCTAACTTAGCGTAAGGGAACGTTATATTATTTATATATTGTTTTTTATTATTATTACCGGTATATAATATTTGTTCTAGTTTGCTCCCTAGATCTCTATCAAGCCTAAGAAATAAACAACCCAAAGACCCCCCTTTCAGATAAATGTGTACATTTTTCGGTAGAAAAATTTCCCGGCTGAAAGCCGGTTATTCCTAAATCACAGGCTCACTATCGCTCGCCAGGAAAACATCGATACCTAAATGGCACAAAAGATCTTATTGTTGATAAAAAAATGGGCGAAAGTCTTAACATTTAAAAACTAATGGGGCTAAACATGAAGGAGAAGGGAGTTCAGAGAAGTAAGACAAATACGTCCCCTTAATGTCAAGTGAAAACATTTGCCAAAATAGAAATGTCAGTAATTTATAAACACATACTGTATACTATAATTATATATTATAATATATATATATATATATATATATATATAGATATATATATATATATATATAATATATATATATATATATATATATATACGTAAATATATATATATATATATATATATATTCTATATATATATTTTATAATATATATATAATATATATATATTATATATATATATATATATATATATATACTGTATATATAGCCTATACAGTATATGTATAGAGATATATACACAGCGGTCGCAAAACATTTCCCCATAGGGAATTCCTGTGTATTTGCACTATGGGTGATATACTGTGTATTTGCACTATGGGTGATATACTGTGTATTTGCACTATGGGTGATATACTGTGTATTTGCACTATGGGTGATATACTGTGTATTTGCACTATGGGTGATATACTGTGTATTTGCACTATGGGTGATATACTGTGTATTTGCACTATGGGTGATATACTGTGTGGGCGGGTGCCCAACCCCGAAAAGGGTTGAAATAGGGGAGCTATCCCCCCGCCAAAGGCGGCTTTCTAGGGCCTTTCCTAGCTGATGCCGAGAGGATTGGGTTCTAGTCATGTGGTGATGGGCTGGTCTATCAGAGTGAGAACTGAGTAATCTCTGCCATACCCATAGCTTACTCTGACTGTTCCTTTTACATATATATTTTCTAGATCTCAAGTGACGGCGTCTCTTCCGTGGATTGACCTCCCAATCTACCAAGATTGGAAGCCAAAGCATCACAGTTTTCCATTGCCCCTCAACTTTCTCTTCATAATTGCTGAGGGGCACAGGGCCCTGGGTGAGGCTTTGGTTTCCCGGGCGTTTCCGCACCCTCCTCAGCTCCCCGCCATGGAGTGGCTTCGGTCACCCAGGCTTTATTGTGGTCGGCGGGTAGGGTTCTGTGGGGGCGCTCGGTTATGGCCTTGGCCTTGCTCGGGGCCTTGGGGCTGTTCGGCCAGGCAGCATGGGGAACAACAACAACAACAACAACTGTGTATTTGCACTATGGGTGATATACTGTGTATTTGAACTATGGGTGATATACTGTGTATTTGCACTATGGGTGATATACTGTGTGCCATCTTGTTTATAGTTATTATTTTCATTGTTGTCTTTTGTATTTATATTTTTATATTGTTGTATGTGTTAGTGTCATTGTATGCCATTGTTTTTTTCTTTTTCTTTTGTGTTAGTGAACTTGTTACTTTGTGATACTTGTCAAAAAATAATTCCTTTTTCTTACTGATTGGTAACTGTCACGGGTTAGGAAAGATAAGTTGACTCCCATCCTTCCTTCTTTATCTGCCGGAAGATGTCTTGGAATACAGACGAAAGCTTGCAGCTCCGAGTTTCATTTTCCTAGCGAGTACAAGAAATGTCTATATCATGTGTATTTATGGTTATATCTCTATATATACATGTACATTCTATGTGTGGTGGTTTTGTGTTTAATGATTTATAATTATTTATTTTTCTAAATCGTTATTTCCACATATTGATTTTGATAAATTCTTTTGTGTATATATTGTGTCGTCGCTGTTTTGGTTTGTTATTTTGCAAGTTTTACAATATAATATACAATGTTTTGGTGTCAATAAGCAGTTGGATCATTAGGATGTAAGGCTCTCTTTTGCTAATAAAACATATATATACAATGTTTTGGTGTCGATAAACAGTTAGCTAATTAGCATGCAAGACTGTTTGGCTCCACAAGTAACCGGTATGATGAAGGCCATATGACCCGGGTACCTTCTACAACAAGGATGTCAAGTAAATGCATATATGCAGTATGTACAATCACCACGTGCCATAATTACAAAACGTAGCTGGTGGGCCCTGGTGTGTGGAGGGAGGGAGGGAGCCACCAGTCACGTGCCATAATGACCAAACGTACCTGGTGGGCCCTGGTGTGTGGAGGGAGGGAGGGAGCCACCAGTCACGTGCCATAATGACCAAACGTACCTGGTGGGCCCTGGTGTGTGGAGGGGAGGGGGGAGCCACCAAAAATCTCCCCTTAAAAGTCAACTCCAGGAATGAAACCTATTTAACCCCTAACTGGCGGCGTGCAACATATGTCAAATGAAATAAATCTGGCCTAAGTGGCGGCGCGCGACATTTGTCGAGCGCCATTTTCAGCACGTAATGTTGCTGAGAGAGAGAGCTGAGCGGTGGGACGAGCGTAGCAACCCTATGACCGCTCCCCACGACCACTGTGGACATACTGAACTGTATTCTACTTTCCCCCCTCCTTTCTCACTCGCTACACAGGGAATTATGTAAGGAAATTACCTTATTTCAGGGTTTTTGCACTCGTGTTGCACGATCGTTGCAAGAGAACCAGTGGTCGTACAAGGATGGTTCGGGTGTCATTGGAAAGCTCTGTTTACGCCCTTTCAGGAATAGATACTTGTTTTACGCTCAGGGTCTTATTTAGGCATGAAAATGAGCACGGAAACAACCCTATTTAGGGTAAAAAAAAAACACTGGGCGCTACGGTCAAATAGACCACCTAGCCCGCTAAATAAGGGTTAAGTGACTTCTGGGTAATTAGTCCTCCAAATAGCGGGAGGGGGCAGGCTAATAATGAAGGAATGAGCCTTGGTAAATGTCTTGCCTAAAGGTTAGTGCACACTAACACGAAAGCCCCTCCAGACGAGTTTACGACTCAAAATTTCAGCCGGATACGGCGAATCGGGAACATAATCGTGGATATCGTAATTAGCCGTGGGTGACTCACGGTTCAAGCGACGTATCGTGGGTCGATGCGAGATTTTGGGCTGTTCTAAAGTTTGCGAGAATCCCCCGGCAAATCGTCTGAGTCTGATCTTCATCGCGAATTTGCCATATCAAAATCATGTGGTCTGTATCAAAGACGTATGATCCGTATGGTTCGTATCAAAGTCGTCTGGTTCGTAAACTTGCCGTGCGGATCATATCTCTTCCGTGCGGTAATTTAGTATTAATAGGCCCTCGGCCAGGACATTTTTCTACCGAAAAAAGTAAAAATTTATCTTGGCGGAGGTATTGGGGGTGTTTTTAAAAGCTTGGTAGAGGTCTAGGGAGGAATGACTTTTGCTTCCGTGGCCGGAGCCCCTCGGAGAGTACTGAACTCATTACCGAGGTAATCCTCTCGGGCATGGAAGCGTACATTCCATTTTCTTTCTCTCAGTCTAATGCAAACAAATCTTGGTTTACTCACGCTTGTTCTACTGCTGTCCGCAACGAGGAGATAGCATTCAAAGGATACCGACGCCTTAAGACTCAAGAATCTCATTCTTCCTATGTTTCTGCCCGGAATCAAGCCAATCTGTTCTTCGACTTGCCAACATTTTTTTCATCAATAATAAATGCACTGAACTATCCAACTCTAGCTCTTCCTAAGCTTTCTGGCATCTAGCCAAAAACCTCTCCAACAATTTTTCTTCCTCGTCTTTCCCTACCCTTTTCCACTCTGATGGCACAACCATCACTTCTTCCTCTGACAAAGCTGAATTCTTCACTCAAACTTTTGCTAGAAACTCCACCTTGGATGATTCCGGTGCTATTCCTCCCTCTCCACCCCCCTCTCTTCTACTTATGCCTAATATCCTAATCTCTTCAAAAGATGTAATTTCTACCCTCTCTAGGCTTAATACTAAGAAGGCATACGGTCCGGACGGTGTTCCTCCTGTTGTACTAAAAAACTGTGCTTCCGTGCTGCCTAGGCAAACTCTTTCGTCTCTGTCTCTCCTCTAACGTTTTCCCTTCATGCTGGAAGTTTGCTCTCATTCAACCTGTCCCAAAGAAGGGTGACCGCTTTCCACCCTCCAACTATCGATCCAATTGCTCTCATCTCTTGTATCTATAAAGTTTTGAAAACTTTTGCTTCCAAATTTTTTAAGCATTTCTCTTCTCATAATCTACTCTCAGATCGCCAGTATGGCTTCCTTAAAGGTCGCTCTACTGATGATCTTCTTTCATATCTTACTAACTCTTGGTCATCCTCCTTTCGGGACTTCGGTGAGACCTTTTCTATTTCACTAGATATATCGAAGGCCTTCGATAAAGTCTAGCACAAATCTTTAATTTCTAAACTACCCTCCTTCGGTTTCTATCCCTCCATCTGTGCCTTTGTCTCTAATTTCCTTTCCGGCCGTTCCATAGCTGTGGATGTGGACGGCCATTACTCACTATCTCATCCTATCAACTCCGGTGTTCCTCAGGGCTCTGTCCTATATCTCCCATTCTCTTTCTAATTTTCATAAATGATCTTCTCAACTGTACCTCCAGTCCCATCCATTCATATGCAGACGACTCTACCTTACACTACTCAATTAGTTTTCCTGAACGCCCCAGCCAGCAATCCCTCAAAAACAAACGTAATGAAGCCATGCAACACTAATCTTCTGATCTAACTACTATTTCCAATTGGGGCAGAGAAAACCTTGTTACCTTTAATGCTTCCAAAACCCAGTCACCAACTATCTGCAATCTCTCTCTCTTCGCCGCAATTTTGCATATCTCTCGCTATTCTATAGCTATTATAATAATCAATGTTCCTCAGAGCTTTCCCAGTGTATACCACCTCCTCTACGTAGAGTACGTAGTACCCGTCTTGCAACACAATCCCACCCCTACTCTGTGCAACTCTCCAACCCAATTAAGAGTGAAACGTTATTCTCAGTCTTTCTTCTATTCAACTGCTGAGCTCTGGAACTCTCTCCCAGATTCAGTTATTTCCTCTTCCTATGACTTAAATTGCTTCAAACTCCGTGTGTCCAGGCAGTTTGGCTCGAACGTCCCTTGATTTTGGCCCTCTCACTCTTTCAACTCTGGGGGAGGCACCCGCTACAGGCAGTTCTGCCTTTTGCCTCTCTCACTCACATAGACAATAACAAAACAAAAAGACAAGCACCTTGCCTTGAACCCAAGGTTGACTGCATTTGTAATTGAATAAGTATTTTCTTTAGTAGTGTCTGTTCAATAACCTAATAGATCTTAATATAATTTACCCTGCCATGCACTAAGCCCCAGGGCAGCACTTCCTTCTCACATCTTTCCACATTCTCTCTGAAATACTGTTGCAACACTTGGAGCAGCAGGGTTTTGGAGGGCAAGTAACCTAGAGGGGTCGCATGACCTGTTGTTGCTTGTTTTCCTTTTTACTCCTTTGTACTCTATCTGTTATCTCTCTCAGTATTTATATATCTATCTATATGTTATCTCTCTCTATCTATCTGTTATCTCTCTCTCAGTATTTATATATCTACTGTATCTATCTGTTATCTCTCTCTCTCTCATTATTGATATTACTATACTAATAATAATAATAATATTTATTCAGTTAGCAATTTACAGAGTTGTTACCAAATAGTATGTTACAAATATGACATGTACCAGCTTTGCATAATTCCAACTAAGGATAGCCCAATAAGTATATTTATATGTTATGTATATGTATATGTTATGTATATGTATATGTATATGTATATGTTATCTCTCTTATTAGTTATCTCTCTCTCTCGCTCTCTCTCTCTCTCTCTATATATATATATATGTTATCTCTCTCTCTCTCTCTCTCTCTCTTTCGGGGTGGCCAATATTATACTACAGGTGGGGGCGTATATACAGTGGGTTTCGGATGTGAAAGATCAGTAGGTGGGGGTGTATGTAGAGTGGGCGGGGGATGTAGGGGTGTATATAGAGTATGATGGCCCGGGTAGTAACTACTAGTATGAGGTAAGTAGGGATGGAGGTAGGTAGGTGGAGGGCTGCATAATAACGGGTTGGTTTGTTGGGCTTGGGGGCAGGTGGATCTGTCCTTGATGCCTGCACCCTTCACCCAGACACCGGACACCTGCACCACCACCACCACCATCTTCTTCATCCTCCTCTCTCTCTCTCCCGTAGCATCTTCTTCTGCTTCCTCCTCCTCCTCCTCCTCTCTCTCTCTCTCTCTTTCTCTCTCTCTCTCTGCGATATATGAAATCGCACCTTTCTTGGCAGACATCTTCAATAAATCACTAGAAAATGGACAGGTCCCTGAAGACTGGAAACTGACCAATGTGAACCCAATCTATAAGAAAGGGGATCACAAGTGTCCCAAGAATTATCAGCCAATTAGCTTGACTTCTATTCAAGGTAAAACTCTTTGAAGGGATACTATGTAGACTAGATAGTTGACTACCTAGAAATCCACAATTTAATTACAGATTCCCAATATGGATTCAGGCAACACCTATCATGTCTTACCAATTTGCTGGAATTTATCCATGAAATGTTGATTGAGTATGACACAAGTAGAGTCATAGACATCCTTTACTTAGATTTTCAAAAAACATTTTACAAAGTGCTGTCATTGCAGGCTAATGTCAAAAGTGAGTGTGCTAGGTATCAATATAGAGGTTACAAATTGGATAGAAAGTTGGCTAACAGGTAGACAACAATGAGTGGTAATCAATGGTGTTTCTTCTGAGTGGACTACAGTCACTTCTCGAGTTCCACAGGGATATGTCCTTGGCCCACTTCTTTATCATATTATGTCAATGACATTGATATTGGTCTGTTGAGTGTGATCTCCAAGTTTGCAGATGTCATAACACTTGGAATGAATGTGAAAGACCCCAAAGAGGTTGAACAGCTCAGGGTGGACCTTAACATACTAGGTAAATGGTCGGAGACATGGCAGATGCCTCTTAACTTGGAAAAGTGCAAGGTGATGGATATTGGCCAACCAAACCCCAAGTCAGGCTATTCACTATTTGGAATGCCTCTGGAAGTGACTGACTTGGAAAAGGATTTGGGTGTTCTGATTAGCAGTGACCTATAGTTTTCCAAGCAGTGCATTGAAGTAGAGAAGAAAGCTCATATATTATTGGGCTATATTTAGAGGTAATTTGAGTATAGAAATAAGGAAATAGTCCTCACACTTTACAACGCTCTGATACGGCCTCTCCTGGAGTATGTGGCTCAATTCTGGTCTCCAGCACTCATGAAAGATATAGAGCGACTGGAAAGATTACAAGCTAGAGCTACAAAGCTTATTCTATCGATTAGAAGACTAAGCTATGAGGACCGGTTAAGAGCTCTTGATCTCTTTGATGGAGACACGCAGACTACGAGGTCAGCTCTTTGAAGTTTTCAAAATACTTAATGGGTTTGACAATGTGGATTAGAGCAAAATGTTTAGCCTCAATATGAATACAACACACAACCATGGCTGTAAATTGGAATTGAAAAGGTTCAGAACTTGTCTTTGTGGAAACTTTTTCACATATAAGACCTGTTCTACCTGGAACAAACTTCCCTCCGAAGTTGTAAACAGTTCTTCAGTAGAGCAGTTCAAGAAGAGAGCAGATAGTATTATGCAAACTCTGTAAAGAGTGTAGTGCACTAAACAGTCTCTCTCCTTCTACTTCGAGTATCTCCTCGGAATGGACAGCAAGGTCTCTGAGATACTAACTATTCCTTTTAACTCTCTCTCTCTCTCTGCTCAAGGATGAAGATGAACCGGACCTAGGCTGATGATGACATAATAAAAGATATATATAGCATTGTATCCGAGGGAGCTCTTTTAAGGGGAACTATTTTGTTTTCTTCTCAACCCCCTTGTCCTTCATGTTTTGCCCCATTAGTTTTCAAGTTTTAAGACTTTCGCCCATTTCTTTGTTAATTTTAAGGATTTTGTGCCATTAATAGGTGGCGATTTTTTGCTGCCTAGCGATAGCAAGCCTGTAATTTAGGAGGAACCTGCCTGTGGCAGGGTAATTTTTCTACCGAAAAATTTATAAACTTATCTCGAATGGAGGTCTTTGGGATTTGTTTAAAACGCTTGATAGAAGTCTAGGGAGAGAACAAACACAAATATATATACCCGTCATATTTAAATTTGAAAAATAAACGTAAGAACACAATAACGTCCCCTTCGTTCATATATATATATATATATATATATATATATATATATATATATATATATATATATCTATGTCCCTGCATACATATACAGTAGATACGCGATATATTGTTAGTTTGTTGGGTACTAAGTATAATCTGTCCATTCTTGTATTTTTAAAGTAGTGTTCAATATGTGCCGTTTACGATGTGGCACGCACAAAGATTAACTTACCATTGTGTCTTATATAATTTTATATTATCTACATAGTTTATTGTAAGATCATGCATATATTTACTGTATATAGATAGATAGACATGTATGGCTATATAACTATATATAACTATATACAATATTTACAGTATATTATATATATATATATATATATATATATATATATATATATATATATATATATATATATATATATATATATATATATATATATATATATATATATATATAAGAACATAAGGTCATAAGAACATGGGAGTCTGCAAAAAGCCGATCGGCCCATACAAGGTAGATCCCTGTCACATCCAATCCCAATTACAAGGCCCAATTATAGGCCCAACTCACTAATACCTTGAGTACTGCCCCCACCAAAATGGTCAGGGATTAACACAAGATTACAGGGGTCTGCTGAGCGCCGATTGGCCCACACCTGGTAGATCCCCCTCACACCCAACCCATCTTGCCCATATGCCTATCTAATTTTATCTTAAAGCTCCCTATCGTTCTTGATCCCACTATATCACTTGGTAGCCTATTCCACCCATCTACAACTCTGTTACCAAACCAATATTTGCCTATATCTTTTCTGAAACGAAATTGATCTAATTTGAAACCATTTGTACGAGTTCTTTCGCTATCACTGAGCTTTAGTACATTTTTCATGTTCCCTTTATTAATCCCACTAACCCACTTGAATACCTCTATCATATCCCCTTTAACTCTGCGTCTCTCTAACGAATGTAAGCCTAATTTCTTCAACCTTTCTTCATACGGAAAATTTCTAATATTATGGATAATTTTTGTCATTCTACGTTGTACTCTCTCCAATGAATCTACGTCCATTCTGTAATAAGGACACCACAATTGAACAGCATAATCCATATGGGGTCTCACTAATGACAAGTAAAGTTTTAAGATAACATCAGCAGTTCTGTTACACTCCTAGATATGAACCCGAGAATCCTGTTTGCCTTGTTACGAACGCTTACACATTGTTTTCTAGGCTTCAAATCATTGCTAACAAACACACCTAGATCTTTCTCACAGTCTGAGTTTTCTAATTCCATATTAGCTAGTTTATATTTAACATTTGTATGCATCTTCCCTATCTTTAACACCTTGCATTTGTCAATGTTAAACTTCATCTGCCAATTTACTGACCATTCGTGTAAGGTATCTAGATCCCTTTGCAGACACTCTATATCTCTATCTGAATAAATTTTTCTCCCCATTTTGGTATCGTCTGCAAATTTACTTATCCTACTAGTTATACATAAATCAAGGTAATTTATGTATATAATAAACAACAGAGGACCTAATACAGATCCCTGGGGGACACCACTTTTGACTGCTCCCCATTCTGACTTGGTACCATTTATGCTGACTCTCTGCTTCCTACCAATTAGCCATGACCTAATCCATCCTAACAACGCCCCACCTATTCCATGTGCCTCAACCTTTCTCATCAATCTCTCATGAGGGACTCTGTCGAAAGCTTTACTGAAATCTAAATATATAATATCATATGACTAGTCATTATCTACTGCTTCATATACCTCTGAGAAAAAACTAAGCAAATTAGTAAGGCAAGACCGTCCCTGAGTGAATCCATGCTGAGAAGAATTGATTAAGTTAAATGTTTCTAAGTGGTTTCTCATTTTCCTAGCAATAATTGACTCTAATAACTTTCCTATGATTGAAGTGAGACTAATGGGACGGTAATTGGATGCTATTGATTTATCACCTTTTTTGAAGATCGGAACTACATTTGCAAGCTTCCAAGCTTCTGGAACTATACCTGTTTCTAATGACTTGTTAAATAGATATGTTAATGGGTAACTTAACTCATCTCTGCATTCTTTTAATACTCTAGCATATACCTCATCAGGACCAGGCGATTTATGAGGTTTCAGTCTGTTAATTTCCTTAAGCACATCATTTCTACTTATAGTAACCGTACTTAACCTATTTTCTATACTATCTCTATATACCTTACGGACTTCTGGAAACTGTGCCAAATTTTCATTAGTGAAAACGGAAAGAAATTGACTATTTAATGTACTGCACATTTCTAAATAATTTTCTGTCATTTCTCCTATCGAAGTTTTAAGGGGACCAATTACATCTCTAACCTTGGATTTATATAGTTGGTAAAAAGCTTTAGGATTATTTTTTGAGTCATTTGCAACCTTAATTTCATAATTTCTTTTTTCTTTCCTAATATCCTTTTTTACCTGTCTTGATAGATTCTGATAGTAAGCAAGTAGGTGAATTTCGCCTTTCTTAATTTTTCTATATATTACTCTCTTTTTTCCTAGAAGATCTAATAGTCTATTATTCATACATTTGGGTTGGTTCTGTGTTGATCTAAATTTTCTTTTGGGAATATATTTATTTTGCGCATTGAATACCGACTTGATAAAATTATCGTATGTATCTACCAAGTTTGATGTCTCTTCCTGACTTAAGATGACAGGTGCCTGAGAAGGGATACACTCATTTGGACACCTGGATCGACTTAATTTTTTGACCATAGGGTCCGCTAATAGGGCTCTTCTTAACCCACCATAATTGGCTTTTCTGAAGTCAGGTATTAATGTTGTATTCTCTCTGGTATTACCTTTCCATTGTATATTAAAATACACAGAATTGTGGTCACTATTTCCTAGTATAGGTGGTCCCCTATCTCTACATTATTTATCACATGTTCATTGTTACTGAAAACTAAATCGAGAATATTATTACCTTATAAAAAACTGTCTTGTACTACCTCAATATATATATATATATATATATATAATATATATATATATATATATATATATATATATATATATATATATATCTATATATATATATATATGTATATATATATATATATATATATATATATATATATATATATATATATATATATATATATATATATATATTATATATATATATATATATATATATATTATATATATATATATATATAGATAGATAGATAGATAGATAGTGGTGGTGAGCTATGTGCTGGTTATTGCTCAGAGACTTATGATAAGCTTCTTTCTCAAATGCAATGTAATTGATTTTTGATAGCCGAATATAGATGAAGAAGTCTTCACCATACCGCAATTGCCAAGATGTCTGTATTTGTTGAAATAACTTTGAAAAGTTGACAGAATGAATATAAACTCCATATGAGGAGGAGCACTTTATTGACAACGTTTCACAGCTGGCTTCTTCAGGTCACTAAAGCTATCTGCGAAACGTTGTCAATACAGTGTTCCTCCTCATATGGTGTTTTTATTCCTATCTGTATATCTGTATCACTTATTGTCTGTCTTTCTATCTCTTACAATTCCCCCTCCCCTACCCACATCATCATTTTCTCTCTCTTACCCGCCCTCCACCTCATAATTCTCTCTGTTACCCTCCTCATCTTTCTCTCGCTCTCTGTTACCCTCCAATCACACCCTCCTTCTCCCATTTCTCTCTCTCTTATCCCCCCTCCACCTCATCATTCTCTCTCTCTTACCCCCCTCCTCATCATTCTCTCTCTCTTACCCCCCTCCTCATCTTTCTCTCTCTCATACCCCCCTCCACCTCATCTTTCTCTCCCTCCTTCTCATCTTTCTCTCTTACCCACACACACCCCTCCACCTTATCTTTTTCTCTCTTTACCCCCCCTCCTCCTCATCATTCTCTCTCTTACCCTCCCTCCTCCTCATCTTTCTCTCTCTCTCTTATCCCCCCTCTACCTCATCTTACCCCTCCTCCTCATCTTTCTCTCTCTCTCTGTTACCCCCCACTCACACACCTCCTCACCTTTCTCTCTCTTAATCTCCCCTCCTCCTCCTCCTTCTCTCTCTCTCTGTTAGCCCCCAATCACACACCCCTCCTCACAATGCAAAGTATTGACCAACGAGATTAATAAACCCAAATACATAGAAGAGGTGTGGCTAAGTGTACAGTGTAGAAAATTACCGTCAATTATAGTAGGATGTATGTATCGCCACCCTAAAGGTTCTATTGAAACCTTTAACTACCACAACGAAGTATTAAAGCTAATGAATTTACGTAATAAACCACTGTATGTTCTTGGGGATTTAAATGATGACCTACTATCTGCTGGAAATAAACGGAGCAAAATAATAAACACAAACAAACTAAACCAAATAATAGATAAACCAACTAGAGTAACACCAAACTCTGCCACTCTACTCGACGTTATATTAGTAAATAAACCAGAAAACATAATTCAATCAGATGTTGTTCCTAAGATAGTGGGTGATCATGAACTAATCTCTATTAAAATCGATATGAAAAAACCTAAACGAGTGATTGTATGTAAAACTTTTCGACACATGAGTAACTATGACGCTAACACGTTTTGCAACCTTCTGCTTAACATAGATTATGTTTTAAATCAAATAATGGCTACTGATGATGTCGATAAACAAGTCGACATTTTCACAACTGTTTTTAATTCTTGCTTAGATGCATGTGCCCCTGTAGTTAATAAGCAAGTAACTAAACCATTCGCCCCCTGGATTAATGATGATATTCGCTCTCATATGAAAGAAAGACATGACTTATTAACAGCCCTAAAGAAAGACAGATCCAATGAGGCTTTACAGATGCAATACAAAGCTAAAAATAAGCAATTAAGAACATTAAGATATAAAACTAAAACTGAATACTACCGCCAAAAGTTCGACGATAACAGTGGAAACATTACAGGCACATGGAAAATAATTAATGATATTGTCCCAAATAAAAAGAAATGCTACAATAAAAGTGACTTCGAAAACGAGCGAGAGAAAGCCGAAGTTTATTTATTTTTTTGCTAGTGTAGGAAAACAAGCCTACGAAAATTCCCGAGGCAATGTAGACGATGCAAACAACACCAACTTACCTGCAACACAGAACATTTATCCCAATAACTCATTTAGACCCCAACCTGTGGACACTAATGACGTCACATTGACCATGAAACATCTCAAAAATATGAGTTCAGCAGGAATAGATGGAATAACACCAAGATTTTTGAAAGACTCACTGAACGCTATTATACCATATCTAACTTGTATGATTAATACGTCCATTGTGACGGGCAAGGTCCCCACATTATGGAAACAATCCATTGTAGTTCCCATCTTCAAAAATGGAGATCAAGATAACGTAAGTAACTACAGACCAATATCCCTCCTTCCAATTATATCTAAAATTCTAGAAAGGGTCGTGGCCAATCAGCTAACGCTATTCCTTGAATCTAATAATCTCCTTGCACATAGCCAACATGGCTTTCGACCTAAACTATCGACTGAGTCTTCCCTTACCGTAGTAACTGGTGAAATATATAGGAATATAGATAATAAACAAAAATTCATTGCTGACTTTATGTGACTTGTCAAAGGCTTTCGACAGCATAAACCATAACATTCTCTTAAAGAAACTAACAGATCACAAAATTGATATATTTTGGTTCGAAAACTATCTTAAAGACAGAACCCAGCCAGTACGCATCAATGACTACATCTCTCCTTCCACTAAAAATTCTTGTGGAGTTCCGCAGGGATCAATTCTGGGACCCCTCCTATTTGATATTTTTGTTAATGACATGAAGGACGATGTAAACGATTGCCTATTAATTCAGTATGCCGATGACACTCAACTATTACACAATGGTACTGTAGATGAGCTGCATGATCTGATCAGAACAGAGGCAACAATATGTAGAGCCAAGTAATATTTCTGTAAAAATGGGTTAATGCTAAACTCAAATAAGACACAATGTATATTTATAGGATCTAGGCAGCTAATTAAGAGGATACCTAATGATACTGTTATTCGCATAGACAATTCTAACATTATTCCATGTAAACATGTACAAAATCTTGGAGTTCATATTGATAGTAATATGACTTTCGAAAAACATATCAACGAAATGACTAAGAAGGTCAATGGAATACTGTTTTATATCAATAGAATTAAGGATAATTTTGACATGCAAACTAGGTCCAGTCATTAGTTCTCTCTGTCTTGTACTACTGCTTGGAGATATACGGAAAAACTAATCACACACTTCTCCATAATGTCCAGAAATTACAACATTTTGCATCTAAAGTAATTGTAGGAGCAAAAAAGTATGATCACGTTACCCCTATTATTGATCAATTAGAATGGATGACAATATCCCAAAAGCTTACCTTTGATGTAGCAGTAACTGTTTTTAAGGTACAACATAATATATATCCTAACTGGTTCTCGCAATTCTCTACCATAAATTATATTTCTAATAGCACCACAAGACAGCAGAATGATCTGTATGTTCCTAGAGCTAGAACCGACTATGGGGCAAGTTCTCTGCAAGTATTGGGGCCTACGGTATGGAACGCCCTGCCCAACATAGTCAAAGACACAAATAGCCTGCCAGTATTCAAGGGCAGACTAAAGAGGCACATTTTAGAAGATCAAATAGAGTGAGAACAGCCATTGCATATTTAAGGGAAATAAAATAATCTGAATCTGAATCTCTCTCTCTCTCTCTCTCTCTTCTTTGTATATATACTATATGTATGTGTGTGTATGTATATGTATGTGCATGTGTATGTGTGTAATATACTGTATATATATATATATATATACAGTATATATATATATATATATATATATATATATATATATATATATATGTATGTATATATGTGTGTGTATATGTATGTATGAGTGTATACTGCATAATTATATATCCATGTATCTAACCACCCACTATATATCCATTCATCTATCTATCTAACCATCTACCTACCTATCTATCTCTCCCCCCATTTCCCCACCCACCCGCCCACTAACTTGGATATCCACATTCTATCACCATAGCCACCCCTCACTTTCACTTTCCTATACCCATTAAATAGACACACACACATACACACCATACTGACCTTCTGTCCTCCCTCTCTCTCTCTTTCTCTCACTCTCACTCACGGACTCTCTCTCTCTCTCTTCTATATATTTTTAATCTATTTATATATGTTTAACGTACTTCTGATAGGAGGTATTTATCTGTAAACTCTTAACGACACTGTTAATGTATTATGTAGTATGCATTATGCATTATGTAATTTGTTTAAAATTATTTTATTGTATGAACACCATTGTATATTTGACAGAAGAAAATAATCTGAATCTGAATCTCTAGGAGTACAGGGAATGGTTAATATTTCAAAGATCCTGCGGTTAATTCCGGGGAGATAGTCTAAGTGTCTATGTATTATGTAATTTGTTTAAGATGATCCTATTGTATGAACAGCCATTGTATATTTAATGGAAATAAATATAATCTGAATCTTCTCTCTCTCTCTGACCTCCCCAGCCTTCCAGCCCCTCTCGTCTCACCTGTTGACCTTCACCAGCCGGTTTACTTTCTCCCTCAATCTTCTTCCCCCACAAGCGTCCACCGTCCATATACAGCATGACGGTCCAAGTAGACAGACAAGACCCCCCAACATGTACCCCCCTCACCGCCACCACCACACACAAGAGTCTCCCGTTCATATAGTAGACAGGAACCCCCAAGTACCCCATCCAGGACCCGCTCAAACCCCTCCCGGTCCATACAGTAGACAGGACCCACCAAGTACCACCTCTAGGACCCCCTAACCTAAGTCTGCCGTCCATATAGTAGACAGGACCCACCAAGTAACCCATCTAGGACATGCTCCCCCAAGTCTGCCGTCCATATAGTAGACAGGACCCACCAAGTAACCCATCAAGGACCCCCTCCCCCACGTTTTCCGTCTATATAGTAGACAGGACCAACCAAGTAACCCATCAAGGACCCCCTCTCCCACGTTTTCCGTCCATATAGTAGACAGGACCAACCAAGTAACCCATCTAGGACCCCCTCCCCCAAGTCTTCCGTCCATATAGTAGACAGGACCAACCAAGTAACCCATCAAGGACCCCCTCTCCCACGTTTTCCGTCCATATAGTAGACAGGACCAACCAAGTAACCCATCTAGGACCCCCTCCCCCAAGTCTTCCGTCCATATAGTAGACAGGACCAACCAAGTAACCCATCAAGGACCCCCTCCCCCACGTTTTCCGTCCATATAGTAGACAGGACCAACCAAGTAACCCATCTAGGACCCCCTCCCCCAAGTCTTCCGTCCATATAGTAGACAGGACCAACCAAGTAACCCATCTAGGACCCCCTCCCCCAAGTCTGCCGTTCAAATAGTAGACAGGACCAACCAAGTAACCCATCTAGGACCCCCTCCCCCAAGTCTGCCGTTCAAATAGTAGACAGGACCAACCAAGTAACCCATCTAGGACCCCCTCCCCCAAGTCTTCCGTCCATATAGTAGACAGGACCCACCAAGTAACCCATCAAGGACCCCCTCCCCCACGTTTTCCGTATAGTAGACAGGACCAACCAAGTAACCCATCTAGGACCCCCTCCCCCAAGTCCTCCGTCCATATAGAAGACAGGACCAACCAAGTAACCCATCTAGGACCCCCTCCCCCAAGTCTGCCGTTCAAATAGTAGACAGGACCAACCAAGTAACCCATCTAGGAGCCCCTCCCCCCAGTCTTCCCTCCCTATAGTAGACAGGACCCACCAAGTAACCCATCTAGGACCCCCTACCCCACGTCTGCCGTCCATATAGTAGACAGGACCAACCAAGTAACCCATCTAGGAACCCCTCCCCCAAGTCTACCCTCCATTTACTAGACAGGAACAACGAAGTAACCCACCTGGGACCCCCTCGCCCAAGTCTAGCGTCCATATAGTAGACAGGACCCACCAAGTAACCCATCTAGGACCCCCTCCCCCAAGTCTTCCGTCCATATAGTAGACAGGACCCACCAAGTAACCCATCTAGGACCCCCTCCCCCAAGTCTTCCGTCCATATAGTAGACAGGACCAACCAAGTAACCCATCTAGGACCCCCTCCCCCAAGTCTTCCGTCCATATAGTAGACAGGACCAACCAAGTAACCCATCTAGGACCCCCTCCCCCAAGTCTTCCGTCCATATAGTAGACAGGACCCACCAAGTAACCCATCTAGGACCCCCTCCCCCAAGTCTTCCGTCCATAGAGTAGACAGGACCAATCAAGTAACCCATCTAGGACCCCCTCCCCCAAGTCTGCCGTCCATATAGTAGACAGGACCCAACAAGTAGCCCATCTAGGACCCCCTCCCCCCAGTCTGGCGTCTATATAGTAGACAGGAACCACCAAGTAATCCATCTAGGACCTCCTCCCCCAAGTCTCCTGTCCATATAGTAGACAGGACCTACCATGTAACCCATCTAGGACCCCCTCCCCCAAGTCTGCCGTCTATATAGTAGACAGGACCCACCAAGTAATCCATCTAGGACCTCCTCCCCCAAGTCTCCTGTCCATATAGTAGACAGGACCTACCATGTAACCCATCTAGGACCCCCTCCCCCAAGTCTCCCGTCCATATTGTCAACAGGACCCACCAAGTATAACCATCTAGGACCCCCTCCCTCAAGTCTCCCGTCCATATTGTCGACAGGACCCACCAAGTACCCCATCTAGGACCCGTTCAGAACCCCCCTCCCCCCCATATAGTAGACAGGATCCACCAAGTATACCCCCTCTAGGACCCGTTCAGAATCCCCCCTAGTAAAAGTGAAGGGTTGGTGGTGGAGGCTAGGTAAGGGCCGGGTTAACCTCTGAGGGTATAATGATCAACCTTGACTCCCAGGGGTGGATAACATAGTGTGGCGGTGGCTATACCCTGTTTATAATAGCTAGGCCACAAATCCTCACTACTAACCTCTATGAACACGACTAGAGTAATCGAGCTAATATTTCTACCATTTGGCAAGGGTCAGGAATCGGTGAGTTCATTACTGCCTATTTTCTCTAGCCCATTTTTTTAGTTACAGAGGTTAGGGTTTACGATTTCTGGCCTACGAATATGGCCTCCCGGATATGGTAATGTTTTTTTTTTCTCCAGTTAATGGTAAATTGAATTCCATACCATGTGATTTATGGATTCTTAACCTCTTCTGTACCGCGACGTCCTTTTCATTATATTCTGGCAACTATTCGACGATTTTATTCAACTTGGGAAGGACGTCTACCAATTAAAAGGCTACAGACTATCTCAATTCATCCTTTTAGCTACCGTATACCCTTCTTATCAAAATCGTCTACATATAGCTAGAATATAATTAAGACGTTGCCGGTACAGAAGGAGTTAAGGGGGGTGACCTGCTTTTGTTATTTCTGTCCTTTTCTCTCTTTCTCTGGCTTGTATCCATTCGGCCCCATTCAGCCAACTATTTTAAGACGTTTATCCCCATCTAGGTGTTGATTTCTTCCTGGCGAGCGATAGCGAGCCAGCATTATATGAAGAAATCCGGCTTCGCCGGTGAAATTTTTCTATCTAAAAATGTACAAATTTAGCCTGCTGTCAAACAAAAATAAAAAATATGCTGGCTCGCTACCGCTCACCAGTAAACAATTGACATCTGGATGGGGATAAGATAAACGTCTTAAAACAGTAGGCTGAATGGGGCCAAATGGATACAAGCCAGAGAAAGATAGAAAAGGTCAGAACACAAACAGGTCACCCCCCTTAATGGAAACATAGGACACTGCTATGTCTCTGCGTCATGTTTGTTTACCAAGTGTGCATAATTATTAACAACATACTTGGTGACACAATCCAGTTAATACCCCAGTAATGAGGCTGGCGATCGAGATAGCAATTTACTATCACCTTAACGGGGGTCACCTGATTTTTTTGTTATCTCCTTTTCTCTCTTTCTCTGGCTTGTATCCATTCGGTCCCATTCAACCTACTGTTTTAAGACGTTTATCCCCATCCAGGTGTCGATTTTTTTCCTGGCGAGCGGTAGCGAGCCAGCATATTTTGAAATATGTTTTTGACAGCAGATTAAATTTGTACATTTTTCGATAGAAAAATTTCTCCGGCGAAGCCGGATTTCTTCATACAATGCTGGTTTGCTATCGCTCGCCAAGAAAAAATCGACACCTGGATGGGGATAAATGTCTTAAAACAGTAGGCTGAATGGGGCTGAATGGATACAGCCCAGAGAGAGGGAGAAAACGAGAGAAGAAAAGCAGGTCACCCCCTTAAGAAACAAAAAATAAAAACACCCTGACCATTGGCGTGAGGGGGTTCAGCTGGACACTTTTTAAGGGGAGATTTCCACTCTAGGGATTTTTTCTGGACCCCTTTCTCCCTCATCTTTAGCCCCATTGCTTTTGAGATTTTAAGACGTTCGCCCCATTAGTTTGGCGATTTTAAGAACTTTCGCCCTATATCTGTTAATTTGAAGACCTTTCGTACCATTTAGGTATCGATTTTTTTCCTAGCGAGCGATAGCGAGCCTTAAATGCAAGAGGAACCGGCCTTTGGCCGGAAACTTTTTCTGTCGAAAAATGTACAAATTCATCTTGAAAGGGGGTCTAGCGGGTGTAAGTTTAAGCTTGATGGAGGTCTAACGAACAAACTATGCACCTCCCGTTAAACTATGAGCTCCAATTAACTGTATTACTAAGCTTTGGGCGGCTTATTGCAGGAATCATTCTATGTCAACAGGTGAATGGTATAGTGATGGCCGCCCTGAGAAATGCCTGCACCCCTTCTGTACAATCGCGCTAATAAGTGATGTCTCGGCACCAAGTATGTTTTGATCAATAATTGGTATCAGCAATATCTAAGCTTCATTTTTTCATATCGAGTGAAAATACAAACATGTTCCTACACTTATCCACCCTATCCAACATCTGACAAACATTAATACAGCACAGAGCTAGCCAAACGTAATGACAGCTGGGACATGGATTATTAGCGCGACCGTACCAGTGACGCCTATATATTGGATTTTGGCTAGTAGTAGTCGATTTTATTCACTTAGGAAGGACCTCTAGCCATCAACAGGCTTCGAACTATCTCACTTGACCCATTTCACTACCACAAATCCTTTTTAAACTGCACAAAACCGTCAAAATGTAGCTAGATTAAAATTATGAAGACGTCGCCGGTACAGAGGGGCTTAAGGGAAGGTTTTTAGTTTGTTTCCTAGACCTCCATCAAGCTTAAAATTAGACCCCTAGACCCCACTTTCAAGATAAATTTGTAAATTGTTCGGTAGAAGGCCGGTTTTTCTTCAATTACAGGCTCGCTATCGCTCGCCAGGAAAAAATTGACACCTAAATGGCACGAAAGGTCTTGAAATTGACAGAAATGGGGCGAAAATTCTTAAAACCGCCAAACTAATGGCGCGAACGTCTTAGAATATCAAAAGCAATGGGGCTAAACATGACGGAGAAAGGGTCCAGAAAAAATCCCTCAAGTGGAAATCTCCCATTAATTATCAAAATAATATATATTCATATCCATAAACTGTCTTCGTGGTGCGATGTATAAGGTGTTGATTTTCGGTGTGAGCATCCTGGGTTCGAGTCCACGGACTGCCACATGTGTTTGTAAATTTCATTAATCGATTTTAGGAGTATTGTTGGTTGTTGGAAGGAACATAATAATTTATTTTATTTTACAGGTCAGGTGAAGGTATTGAGGGATAAGCCTTTACAACGGCACCTTTTAGCTACTTTCTACTTTCCTACTTTTGTTTACAAATTTGTCGAGTGTTTCCTTGTCTTGTTCTTTGGGCTGTTCCTCTTAAGGGGGGTGACCTGCTTTTTTCTCTTTATCTCCTTTTCTCTCTTTCTCTGGCTTGCATCCATTTGGCCCCATTCAGCCAACTGTTTTAAGACGTTTATCCCCATCCAGGTGTCGATTTTTTCCTGGCGAGCGATAGCGAGCCAGCATTGTATGGAGAAATCCGGCTTCGGAGACATTTTTCTATCGAAAAATTTACAAATTTAGCTTGCTGTCAAAACAAATATATATATATATATATATATATACTGGCTCGCTATCGCTCGCCAGGAAAATATTGACACCTGGATGGGGGTAAACGTGGCTGAATGGGCCCGAATGGATACAAGCCAGAGAAAGAGAGAAAAGGAGATAAACAAAAAATCGGGTCACCCCCCTTAAGCCGATATCACACGAGCGCTTTTTCCCTCAACATATATCCTTAACACTGGTCTAGCATCTTATGAGGTTAACATATATAATAGTTCTGCAACCTATATTCATCTATCACCAGTCTAGTTTCCGATACCAGTGCAAAATAGTCCAGAAGTGTTGCCAGATTTTTTTTAATTATCGAATGTTGACTATAAAAACTCTCGTGTGATACTGGCTTTAGGGGTCGCCACAGCAGATCACTCGCCTCCATCTCACCCTGTCCCCTGCATCTTCCTCCGTCACACCAACCACCCGCATGTCCTCCCTCACTGCATCCATCAACCTCCTTTTTAATTTTCCTCTTTTTCTTTTGCCTGGTAGCACCATCCCAAGCATCCTTCTCCCAACATACTCCGCAACCCTCTACTGCACATGTCCAAACCACCTCAATCTGGCCTCTCTCGCTTTGTCCCCAAGCCGTCGTACATGCGCTGTCCCTCTAATATACTCATTTATAATTATGTCCATTCGTGTCACTCCCTGCGAAAATCGCAGCATCTTCAACTCTGCTACCTCCAACTCTGCCTCCTGTCTTTTTTGTCAATACCACCGTTACCATACCGTACAACATAGCCGGTCTCACTACCATTTTTTTTTTTTTTTTAAAGAGACAATGAACGAGGAAGGAAAAACACAGATAAAACAAAGAGGTCCATGTGCCTAAAGGCATCCTCCATTCATAAAATGTTTGTAACAACTGGATTTAAACATCTGTAGATTGTAAGTTTGTGGAAAGCAATTCGAGGGAAGTGAATTCCAAAGAGTAGTAGCTCTGGGGATAAATGAATTCTGATAAGCAGAAGTTCTGCATTGTGGAGGAGAAAGTGTAAATTCATGGGCGCTCTCAGCTGCCCTAGTTCTACGGGGAAAGATGTGGAGAGCGGCATAATTGAAGCAAGTTCCTCGGAACAATTGCTGTGAAAATATCTGTAGAATAATGCAAGGGATGCAACGTTTCTTCGTATGGATAATGTAGGAAGGTCCTGTGTGATTGCAGGGTTATTGATTAATCTAATAGCTTTATTTTGAATTTTGTCCAACTGCCTCAATGCAACCACTCCACTTCCACCCCACAGAGGTGAACAGTAATCCATCTGAGAACGCACATGACTTTTATATATTACGGCCAACTGCTCGTCAGTGAAGAATTCTCGAACTCTGTACAGGAGTCCCAGTTTTTTAGAGGCATTCTTAGCAATGCCTGAAAGGGAAAATACTTTCCCTTTCACTCTTGCAGGGAGATGTTTCCTACTAAGGTCAAATTTAGTAAAGTGACCATTGTGTTCCCTATGCACGATAAATGATATATATATATATATATATATATATATATATATATATATATATATATATTAAAAGAGTCAAAGCTGCACTTAAAACATATAATTTACCTATGTTCTTTACAAATCTTGGGCCCACATCAGGGAAGCCATCATCAGGTGTGCACGTGATCCTGTACACAAATTGAAACCTACTATTATTACACAATAACAACGGATCTTTTCATATTATAAAACTAAATGTTTAAAAACTAAGTAAAGCAAATTATAATGTTTAACTTAGTAAAAGGTTTGCCTAGATTAAAAAAAAAGCGTAACTACTCAGTCTAAATATAAGAGCGACAAAAATATTCAATCTAATCATTAACCCCTTCTGTACCGAGGGCGTCTTTTTAATTTAATTTCAATTAATATCATCCAACAGTTGTCAGAATATAATAAAAAGGACATCCCTGGTACTGAATAGGTCAATATGCTTACTATGGAAATTACGGCCATCCACGGATGTAATAAATACATTACATATATTTATTTATTTATATATTCTTTTATTTATATATTCTCTGTTTATTTGCTAATTGTTTACAAAATAGAGGTTAGTGTACATAACTAACCCTGAGTTTTTTTTCCCTATATTCCAACTACTCCCTCTCGGGCATAGGCTGAGAGCCTGTACATTCCACCGCTCAACACGGTGAAGCCCGTGAGGTCTTGTTCCAGTCTGGGGAGTGAGACATGTGAAGCATCCATCATGGCTCGAAGCAGCTCCATCTCTGAAGCGGCTGGTTGCTTCGCTCAAGTGCTTCACCGTCTCACCCTCCAGACTCAGACCCTCACTCTCAGAACGCCACCTATTGAGCAGTGAACTCACTAGGCATTGTCCCCCTGTAACATATTTTGAATATGAGAATATTCATACAGTGTTATTTAATCAGGGAACAATGAGAGTATTTTTTTGGCATTTCGGTGGGCTTTGTGGTAATGCACTGATACTAGGTACAGCACAAATTCAATCCCAATAATATCTTCCCATTGACATATCGGGATTTGAACCCGGGTCCATTGGATTACCAATCCAGTGGCATGACCACTCCACCACACCTCCTGTGTCTATATGATACCAAACACAGGGTAATATGGATTCTTTATATAAATATGAATTTAAGGTAGGCCTAATTGATGTTTAGCTCATTTTAGAGTTAGAAACATTGGTCAATTTGTTGTTGGTAGATTGTGATAGAGTTAGCTATATAATTAGAGCGATGCGACCATGTTAAGGGAGCCCACCTCGCTTTTCTTCTCTTTCTCTCCCACTCTCTTTGGTTTGTATCCATTCGGCCCCATTACTGTTTTAAGACGTTTACTCCCATCCAGGTGTCAATATTTTCCTGGCGAGCGATAGCCCACTCATAGAAAATCCTGAACCACCCATGTGTTTCGTTAGGCAATTATACCCACGGTATGGTAGGCGCATGGCGGTAGTATTGGAACCACGACAGTCACTTGTTTGGGCCTCTGTGACGTCACTCAATGACTCCTGTGTACCGTCTCCCTAGCCTAAATATGGTCTTCTAACAGGATCGGTATATTGCGTTTTCCACCGAAAATGTAAAGTGACATGGATAAACATATACATATATAGTGTGACAGGACCCTTGTCTATTTGCTAAGGTTGTTATTTTTTGCATTTGAAGAATATATATACGGCTACGAGGTAGTAGCCTATACAGTATAGCCGACGTCGCTTCAAATTTTACCGCGGAAATGCGATGATATTTTTGTCCACCTAATTGCCTAATATGTAGAGTAACGTCGATTGATATCTATAATGTTATTGTAGTAGGACCCAATCTACATGTTAACATTGTTATTTGATATATGTGTAGTTTATATGAAAAGATATTTCGAAGATGTTGGTGATTTTCGATTCGTCGGTCGGGAGAAAAGGTAGGCCTAAACGGATTCTTGTTTATCCCTTGCTCAACTTCCTTTAAATTCACGTAGTTTGCTTCTGACACTCATCAACTTACACCCAGTGATGGCGTGTGAGGGTGTATGAAGGCCTAGGAGATGTGGAGAGATGATTTGTATAAGTATATGGCCAGCTAGATGGAACATAGATTTCTACGAAGCGAAATGGTGGCTGGGACTCGGAGTGGGGGGGGGGGGGGGGGAAGAACGGACGGTGGAGCCCTCTGATGGCCAGAGAGAACACTATAGCGGAGCCAAACAAGCCACCACGATGGTATTTGTTTGTTTTGTTTGTCTTGTTTTGTAGATGTTTAGGTGACAATCACCACGATCGATCTGGGGATCCGCCGCTGATGAGCTCGTCCTGGAATCTTTACGACTCTGAATCTTACGATTCTGTACAGGACTGAACATGCCATTTTTATCGGCAATAGCTCAGAGAAGAGTGTTGAGAGGGGAGAAGGGGTGTTGGAGAGAGAGGAAGGTGTTGGAGTGGCTTTGTTATGTGTGTTTTGTCTGTATACGTCGTATACGAATATTACACTAAATATTTGCTTATACAATAATCAACGTTATTTCGACAACTATATCTTATATTATGACGGTACCATGGTTGAGCGTGAAGTCACAAAATACAAATAATTAATAAAAGTCTGTTTAGTGCTTTTTAGAAGCCTTTATGTATACGAGTTCAAGAATTCACTGCGTCTACCTTCTATTGTTACTATACCGTGATTATACCTATCCAGATTGATTTTTGGAACGAACTTGCTTTTCAATAAATATTATGAATAGTTTTGTAGTTGATGTATCGATAGACAATCATATTCATAAATTCGTTTCCACAGATATATTTCCCTAAATAGAAATAGGCGAAGTCCACAATTATTTATGAGTGGGCTAGAGACTATATGGCATCCGAGTGTACAGTCGTGTTAATAAGTAATTCCCCGACACCAAGTATATTTCGATCAATAATTGGTATCAGCAATGTCTAAAACTTGATTTATTCGTTTCGAGTGAGATATACAATCATGTTCCTACACTTATCCATCCTATTCAACATCTGACAAACATTAATACAGCACAAAGCAAGCCAAAGGTAACGACAGCTGAAATATGACTTATTAGCGCGACCGTACAATTTCAAGGTAGTTATTTTACTTGCATGACAAAACACTATGCACATCATGAATCTAATACGTAGGCAGGAAAGGCCAGAGCAAGACTACGAACAATGTATGTAAGTATGAATGTATGTATGTATGAATGTATGTATGTATGTATGTATGTATGAATGTATGTATGTATGAATGTATGTATGAATGTATGAATGTATGTAAGAATGTATATGTATGTATGAATATGTATGTATGTATGAATGTATGTATGTACGAATGTATGTATGTATGTATGAATGTATGTATGTATGAATGTATGTATGAATGTATGTATGTATGTATGAATGTATGTATGAATGTATGTATGTATGTATGTATGAATGTATATACTCAGGCCCAATCCCCACTCTTCCTATTTTGTCTTCTTTTTCCTTTTCCCCTTTTTTTCTTTTCTATTTTGGGGGTGGCCGACTCAAGACAGAGCCCGAATAGGGACATCACAACAGAAAACAATGAACACACAAAAACACAATACAAATTCACACACATCTAAGAACAATACTACGAACAATGGCTAGACGAATTATGGAACCTACGGAGAGAGAAAGCAAGACAATAAAACAAACTTGACCGAGAGTGTGAGGTAAAGAGTCGATGATAGTAAATAATACAATAAGAAGTACTGACAGAGAGTGTGAGGGAAAGAGTTGATATAAATGACTCGTGGAAATATCTGGAGGAAGCAAGATAAACAGAGGGAGAATGAGAGAATGGCAATGGAAGCTTGAAGGGGGGATGGACGTATTTATGTCTTCATTTCTTCATTTATATATTGGTTATATATTCGTTTTAGTTTTCTTCCTAGAAAGCTTTTCAAGCTTTAAAAAAAAAAGAGAAACCATTCAATATACATTTGTACATTTGTCGGTGGAAATATGTTGTGGCCGGAGGCCGATTACCACTATATTACAGGCTCGCTGTCGCTCGCCAGGAGATATATTAACACCTAAATTGCACGAAAGGTGCAATATTGACAAAGAAATGGGGTGAAAGGTCGTAAAATCACCAAACTAATGGAACGAGCGTTTTAAGCTCTCATAACTAATGGGGTTAAACATGAGGGAGAGGGGGGCCAGAAAAAACAACCATTCCCCCTTAACACCTCGACGACGTATACAGACTAATAACACACATACCAAAGCAACTCCAACACCCCTAATTCTCCCCTCTCTACACTTCAGCAAAATAGGAAAAGTAGAATGTAGATACGAGGTGCCGTTGTAAAGGCTTATCCCTCAATACCTTCACCTGACTGGAGGGTTAAAGGGGGGGGGGGGAAGGGGGTTAAGGGGGGAGGGGGGGGGGGTTAAGGGGGGGAGGAGGGAGGGATAAGGTGTACAGCAAGAGAGAATAAGCAATCCCCCCCCCCTTTTCTACTTGTTTCGTCATCCACCGTGTTAGACTATTGATAGATTCCTATCATTACCAACCCACCAATTAACTTATAAATATACCTGACCTGAAGTCAATGAAACTAATGAAAACATGTGATACTCCAAGGATTCGAACCTAGGATACTCACACCGAAATACCGCGCACTAACCAGTATTTTCTATCAAGACAGTTAAAGAGAGAGGGAGGAAAGGAAAATGTGTAGATAGACAGAACGATATATATCCTGGAGAGAGAGAGAGAGAGAGATAGGTAGATAAATATGTAAGAGAGAGAGAGAGAGAGAGAGAGAGAGAGAGAGAGAGAGAGAGAGAGATTTGATTTTGCCCCGAGGGGCGAGTTTATTGAGCAGCGCCCCCCATCCTGTGAGGGGACAACCACTAGTAAGGCGATACATACTGCTCAAAGAAAAATTATTCCACTGAAACAACAGCATCGTCGTCTGGTTACATTCATATTTGTGTTTATAAGTCAGGTTGGCATTATTCAGATGTGTGCGAGAGAGAGAGAGAGCGAGAGAGCGAAGGATGGCCACAAAACAGGCTTGACGCTCCCCCCGACACATCGAAGGTCAGACAGACCCAGGTCTGGCTCCCTATAAAAATAGTCACTACAAGTTTTTTTTTTTTTTTTTTTTTTTATGTGGATGAGGGAGACAAAATACAAAACTGTCTGTGACGAGTACCTCCCCCAGAGTTGAAAGAGTGACAGGGCCAACATCAAGGAATGTTCGAGCCAAATACGGTTATGAGTTTTCAATCAACCTGAGATCAAATATATCGTTAACATTCTTTTCAAGTAAGTGCATGTGATTATCTTTTAGCAAGTGTGTTTTGACCCCATTAAATGACAAACCTGGAAGGTCTTTCTCCCAAATGTTGATGTGAATAGACTTTGTCTGGAAGTATAACATCTGAGGCGAAGCCATTAATTTCGGGGGCTGATGAGTGATTGGTGGTCCTCTGTACACTCTTCAGAAACATAGGAAAAGTAGAATGTAGATACGAGGTGCCGTTGTAAAGGTTTATCCCTCAATACCTTCACCTGACCTGACCTGACCTGGTACCTTACCTTTTGATACCTTTTGATGTGTTCGCCACTCTTCTAGCGGCACCAAGGAGCGCGACGCCCCTCGTTATGGGTGGTGATTTGGTGCAGTAGACTGTTTGAAGCGACAGCTCGCTCCCTTGCGAGGATGGGCTCGTCTGGCACTTTTTGCAGTTCGACATCTAGGGCTCTCTTGAAGTTGTCTAACGAGATGTCCCTCATGTCTCTTACTCGCCGTGGGAGTTTGTTGAAGAGACGTGGGCCTCTGTGTGATAACCAGCCCTCTCGCAGAGCGCCCATAGCACCCCTGTTATTCATCCGGGGGATTTCGCATTCCCAGCCTCTCCTATCACTGAATTTCATGACTATCGGAGTATGTAGGTTTGGTACTAGGTGCTTCTGAATGCTTGTGTACTCGCTTTTTGTGGGCGAACTGTTATATTAATTATGTGTTCTTCTAATGTCACCTCTTTTTCCTTTGTTCGTGTCTCTTGCTGATCCTCCCTACCCATTGTGGAAGTAAGGGCTGACTACTGACTGTGTTTTGAAGCTATGTTCTGTCTGACAAGTAGAGGATTAAGCCGGTATCACACGAGTTTTTATAGTCAACATTCGATAATCAAAATTTTTCTGGCAACATTTCTGGAATAATTTGCACTGGTATCGGAAACTAGACTGGTGGTTGATTAATTTAGGTGACAGAAATATTATAAATGTTGACCTCATAAGCTGCCAAACCAGTGTTGAGCAAAATTGTTAAGCGAAAAAGCGCTCGTGTGATACCGGCTTTAGAGTGGAGTCGAGTTACTGAGGTGTAGTGGTAATATTGTTTAAGGGGGGATGGTTCACGTTTTGGCCGATTTTTGCATGTATTAAGGAGAGGAAGACCGTTTTTATGGACCACCTTCTCCCTAATGTTTAGCCTCACTAGTTTTGAGATTATAAGACGTTCGGCCCATTAGTTTGGCGATTTTAACACCTTTCGCCCCATTTTGTTGTCAATTTTAAGACCTTTCGTGCCATTTAGGTGTCGATTATTTCCTGGCGACCGATAGCGAGCCTGCAATTTTAAGAGAAACCTGCCTTCGGCCAGGAAATTTTTCTACCGAAAAAATGTACAAATTTATCTTGAAGGGGGGTCTAGGGGGTGTTTTTCTAAGCTTGATGGAGGTCTAGGGAGGAAACTAAAAAAAAATATATATATAAAGTAATTAATAGACAAAACAAACGGTCAGTCTCCCCTTAATTATTTTTCTAGTTTCCTCCCTAGACCTCGATCAAAAAACAAAACAAAAAACATCCATTAGATCCCCCTTCTAGATTAATTTGAACATTTATCGGTAGAAAAATTTCCCGGCCGAAGGCCGGTTTTTTCAACATTATAGGCTCACTATCGTTCCCCAGGGAAAAAATCGACACCTAAATAGCACGAAAGGTCTAAATATTGACGAAGAAATGGGGCGAAAGGTCTTAAAATCGACTAACTAATGGGGCAAACATCTTAACATCTGAAAACTAATTGGGCTAAACATGAGGGAGAAAGTTTTCCAGAAAACCGGCCCATATCCCCTTAAATTAAGGCCTCAGCTGTATCTCGGTGATCAACAGGGAGGCAGTTGGGATATCCTAGTTATAGTCTATTCGCTGTAAGTAGGCGAGAAATCATGACCTCTAACCTCTGTAACTAAAAAACGACTAGAGTAAATCGAGCTAATATTTCTACCATTTGGGAAGAGTCAGTCAAGGAATAGATGTGGACATTTACAGCCAATTAGTTCTAGCCCTTTTTGAGTTACATAGGATAGAGGTCATGATTTCTCGCCTACTTACAGCGAATAGACTATAGTCCAAGTAGGCCAAATTTCTTCAACATTAAGCTCTATAACTCACAAACGACTAGATTATTTCAGCTAATATTTCTACCGTTTGGGAAGGATCAGCCAGGGAATAGGTGTGGCAATGTACAGCCTATTTGCTCTATCCCTTTTTGAGGTACAGAGGTTAGGGTTCACGATGTCTGGGACTACCTACTTGAAACAGGGTATAGTGACCCAATAGTAAGCAAAGACTGGACATCTACCTATGAGACAAATGACACTCTTACTGTGCTTAGTAGAATCTTGTCAAACCCCATTCAATTACAATTGGAATTTCCTGTAAACAATTGGCAAAGTAATGTCTCTTATGGAGAAATGAGTCGTTTTTCTGGTCCCCCTTCTTCCTCATGTTTAGCCCCATTAGTTTCAGATTTTAAGACATTCGGCCCTTTTAGTTTGGTGATTTAAAGACCTTCCGCCCCCATATATTTGTCAATATGAAGATTTTAGGTGTCCATTTTTACCTGGCGAACGAGAGCGAGCCTGTATTTTAGGAGGAATCGGCCTTCGGCCGGGAAATTTTTCTATCGAAAAAATGTAGGCTTACAATATCTTGAAGGAGAGTCTTTTTGTTATAGCTTGATGGAGGTCTAAGTAGAAAACTAAAATGGAAATAAAACAAATACATTCAAATATTATAAACAAATATTCGCTGTAAGTAGGCGAGAAATCATGACCTCTAACCTCTGTAACTAAAAAACGACTAGAGTAATCGAGCTAATATTTCTACCATTTGGGAAGAGTCAGTCAAGGAATAGATGTGGACATTTACAGCCAATTAGTTCTAGCCCTTTTTGAGTTACATAGGATAGAGGTCATGATTTCTCGCCTACTTACAGCGAATAGACTATAGTCCAAGTAGGCCAAATTTCTTCAACATTAAGCTCTATAACTCACAAACGACTAGATTATTTCAGCTAATATTTCTACCGTTTGGGAAGGATCAGCCAGGGAATAGGTGTGGCAATGTACAGCCTATTTGCTCTATCCCTTTTTGAGGTACAGAGGTTAGGGTTCACGATGTCTGGGACTACCTACTAGTACGACTAGAAATGAGTCGTTTTTCTGGTCCCCCTTCTTCCTCATGTTTAGCCCCATTAGTTTCAGATTTTAAGACATTCGGCCCTTTTAGTTTGGTGATTTAAAGACCTTTCGCCCCCATATATTTGTCAATATGAAGATTTTAGGTGTCCATTTTTACCTGGCGAACGAGAGCGAGCCTGTATTTTAGGAGGAATCGGCCTTCGGCCGGGAAATTTTTCTATCGAAAAAATGTAGGCTTACAATATCTTGAAGGAGAGTCTTTTTGTTATAGCTTGATGGAGGTCTAAGTAGAAAACTAAAATGGAAATAAAACAAATACATAAATGAGCAAATAAATATGCCCATATATATATATATATATATATATATATACCGGTATATATATATATATATATATATATATATATATATATATACATATATATATATATATATATATATATATATATATATATATATATATATATATATATATATACATATATATATATATATATATATATATATATATATACTGTATATATATATATATACTGTATATCTTGATAGCGTAATGCATACGTGCGCGGAATTTCGGTGAGTATCCTAGGTTCGAGTCCTTGGAGTGCCACATGTATTTGTTGATTTCTTTAATTGAGATTAGAAGTGAAGTTGGTTGGTAACAAATATATAATTCTAAGTTCCCATTACAACCTATCTGTATAATCACTATTTTGAGTTTGACCATCTTGGACTTCAGTCCCAAGGCACAATAACTGTGTATCTTCCATAAATTAATAAATGGCAACATTATATATCCTCTAGTACTTTAAGGGGGCCCACCTCGCTTTTTTCTCTTGCTCTCCCTCTTTCTTTGGCTTGTATCCATTCAGCCTACTGTCTTAAGACGTTTACCCCCATCCAGGTGTCAATATTTTCCTGCCAAGCGGTAGCGAGCCAGCATATATATACAGTATATGTGTTTTGACAGAAAGCTAAATTTATAAATTTTTCGATAGAAATATGTCTCCGGCGAAGCCGGATTTCTCCATACAATGCTGGCTTGCTATCGCTCGCCAGGAAGAAATCGACACCTGGATGGGGATAAACGTATTAAAACAGTTGGCTGAATGGGTCCGAATGGATACAAGCCAGGGAAAGAGAGAAAAGGAGAGAGAGATAAAAAAAAAAAAAAAACGGTGACCCCCCCATAAGGGAGGAGGGGCGTGTTTAGTCTCTCATTTATATATCTTATTAATATATTTTTTTTAGTTTCCTCCCTAGACCTCCATCAAACTTAAAAACAACATTCGCCCAAGACTCTCCTCCAATATAATTTTCTAAATTTTTCGATAGAAAAATGTCCCGTTCCTCTTAAACTACAAGCTCGCCAGGAACAAATCGACACCTAAATGACTAATAAAGCCACTTTCACACATTCACGATGTTGGTCCGATGTACCCCGAGGTACACAAATTGGTACTCGGCAGAGACAGTGACAGGATGTACGCGTTTGACTGACGACGAAGCCTCGACGGTGACACGTCGTAGCCACGCCGGGCCAGATGGTACCACGGTTGCAACACGACGGCGCCACGTCAATGCTGTAACGGTCAAAATTCCGGTCAAAACCGTACCCCGACGTACCCCGACGTGGCACGAGGGGAACACGACGAGGGGCGATGGACTTATGATGGTGACACGTGGCCGACCCGACGATGACGACGCCACAACGTCAGGCAGCCTGACAGATATCATCAATACATATGGTGTTAAAGGTATTACGTTCAACGGTCAAGTTTAAGGTAAGATAAGGTCGAATTATTTCTTTGTAAGGTATAGGCGTATGATTTTTTTTTATATAAAATCAAGTTTTTGTCGTAGAGAGCTGGTTCTTCGTAAATAACAATCTGTATTCATTACCGGTATACGAAATTAATATCTAAAAACTGTATCGAACGTTAAATTATATGAAAATAGACCATGAAGTGAAGCGAAAATATTTACCAGTGGGTGACAGCGGCGACGGACAAAGAATATTCAGGAAAAATTAAAGTTTTGATCGTACATAGGCCATATATGTACCATTAGAAAGCTAATGAAAAATCCAATATATCACTTGCTTACAGAATATTCATTGTCCCATATTTTATCGGTGAAAATGGGGAGGGAAAGTATGGGCGGACTGAACAGTAACCTTCACCTACGGTGAAATTCCACATATTATTATTTTAATTTATTTTGTTGTTGAAATCTTATATAATAACCTTTCCTCTTGCCGTTCATATATTTTTTTTTAAATAACAACAAACAATTATTATGGGTGAAAACCAACTAAGATGGGGAGGGAAAGTACGGGCGGACTGAACAGTAACCTTCACCTACGGTGAAATTCTACATATTATTTTTATTTATTGTTTTGTTGAAATCTTATATACTAACCTTTCCTCTTGCCTTTCATAAACAAATATAATTAAAAAATAATTATTATGGGTGAAAATCAATTGAGAGCGAATATTTTGGTGCGGCTGGGATTCTATAAAAAAAAAAAACTATCGTTATAGATTTATTTCTATAAAATCCAATATTGATGATAGCATATTCTAAACACCGCCATCATGTTCAGCGGAAAAAATTGTTGTGATTTATTATGCAAATAAAAATAACGATAAAAAAACGATATACCGGTACCGGTATATCTCATAATTATAGTATATAATATAACAGTGAAATTCCACATATTATTTTTATTTATTGTTTTGTTGAAATCTTATATACTAACCTTTCCTCTTGCCTTTCATAAAAAAATGTAATTAAAAAATAATTATTATGGGTGAAAACCAATTGAGAGCGAATATTTTGGTGCGGCTGGGATTCTATAAAAATAAAAAAACTATCGTTATAGATTTATTTCTATAAAATCCAATATTGATGGTAGCATATTCTAAACACCGCCATCATGTTCAGCGGAAAAAATTGTTGTGATTTATTATGCAAATAAAAATAACGATAAAAAAACGATATACCGGTACCGGTATATCTCATATAGTATAATATAACAGTGCGTTTAATCTCCACAGGTAGGCTACACTTCGTGATGAATCATATTTTCTCTAATTGTGGAAGGTAAAATGTATTGATATAAACCTATCTTGTGCAAAAGGATCGATATAAACATAGCTTGTGTAAGGATGGAATCGTCGAAAACACAGGAACAATCTCCTCTATCTAAACCCATCCACCCACACAAACACTACCTTGTGTTAAATTAATCAATAACACTTAGTATTTCCTTTGGCTTTTACTATTATAAATACTACTGTATTAGGTAAAATGAAATTCAATTCCATAGAGCATAATTATAATAAAATTTATTGCATACCGTGTATCAGTGGCGGTCGATATAGCCACACAAGAACAATAACACACACACACGCACTCGACAATTAACACACACGTGTTTCGGTAATCATACCGGTACACTGATTTTTCATTTGAACTTATTAACTCGTTTAATATAAGTTGATTATGGAATATTATATACGGTATAGGCCTAGACCATATCAGGTCTTTATTTATTCATCATGTGCGTATTTATAGTGTTGTCAGAATACTCCACTAATCCGAAGCACTGTCGGTCCGCTGCCATTCGGATTACATGACTTTTACTGTAATATATTATAACTATTTATACCCCGACGCCGCCACGTCGATGCCGATGCAACCGGATGCACGCGAGACCCACGTCATCGACACGTTGTACCCGACGTTACCCGATAGTACCACGCCAAAAGTACATCGTGCGAAATATTTGAACAAATCCAAGCCTTTGGTGGCCAAGCCCGATTTGCCACGTCCCGCACCGCGGGTAACACGACGTTCCCCGACGACCCCGACACACGGGGATTGCACCACGTTGTGTCCCGATATTCAAATCGGGCACATCGGGACCAACATCGTGAATGTGTGAAAGTGGCTTAAAGCCACTTTCACACATTCACGATGTTGGTCCCGATGTACCCCGAGGTACATAAATTGGTACATCGGCAGAGACAGTGACAGGATGTACGCGCGTTTGACGACGAAGCCTCGACGGTGACACGTCGTAGCCACGCCGGGCCAGATGGTACCACGGTTGCAACACGACGGCGCCACGTCAATGCTGTAACTGTCAAAATTCCGGTCAAAACCGTACCCCGACGTGGCACGAGGGGAACACGACGAGGGGCGATGGACTTATGATGGTGGCACGTGGCCGACCCGACGAGGACGACGCCACAACGTCAGGCAGCCTGACAGATATCATCAATACATATGGTGTTAAAGGTATTACGTTCAACGGTCAAGTTTAAGGTAAAATAAGGTCGAATTATTTCTTTGTAAGGTATAGGCGTATGATTTTTTTTTATATAAAATCAAGTTTTTGTCGTAGAGAGCTGGTTCTTTGTAAATAACAATCTGTATTCATTACCGGTATACGAAATTAATATCTAAAAACTGTATCGAACGTTAAATTATATGAAAATAGACCATGAAGTGAAGCGAAAATATTTACCAGTGGGTGACAGCGGCGACGGACAAAAAATATTCAGGAAAAATTAAAGTTTTGATCGTACATAGGCCATATATGTACCATTAGAAAGCTAATGAAAAATCCAATATATCACTTGCTTACAGAATATTCATTGTCCCATATTTTATCGGTGAAAATGGGGAGGGAAAGTATGGGCGGACTGAACAGTAACCTTCACCTACGGTGAAATTCCACATATTATTATTTTAATTTATTTTGTTGTTGAAATCTTATATAATAACCTTTCCTCTTGCCGTTCATAATTTTTTTTAAATAACAACAAACAATTATTATGGGTGAAAACCAACTGAGATGGGGAGGGAAAGTACGGGCGGACTGAACAGTAACCTTCATCTACGGTGAAATTCCACATATTATTTTTATTTATTGTTTTGTTGAAATCTTATATACTAACCTTTCCTCTTGCCGTTCATAAAAAATGTAATTAAAAAAAAACAATTATTAGGGTGAAAACCAATTGAGAGCGAATATTTTGGTGCGGCTGGGATTCTATAAAAACAAAAAACTATCGTTATAGATTTATTTCTATAAAATCCAATATTGATGATAGCATATTCTAAACACCGCCATCATGTTCAGCGGATTTTTTTTTTGTGTGATTTAGTATGCAAATAAAAATAACGATGAAAAGACGATATACCGGTACCGGTATATCTCATATAGTATAATGTATATAATATAACAGTGCGTTTAATCTCCACAGGCAGGCTACACTTCGTGATGAATCGTATTTTCTCTAATTGTGGAAGGTAAAATGTATTGATATAAACCTATCTTGTGCAAAAGGATCGTAACATAGCTTGTGTAAGGATGAAATCGTCGAAAACACAGGAACAATCTCCTCTATCTAAACTCATCCACCCACACAAACACTACCTTGTGTTAAATTAATCAATAACACTTAGTATTTCCTTTGGCTTTTACTATTATAAACACTACTGTATTAGGTAAAATGAAATTCAATTCCATAGAGCATAATTATAATAACATTTATTGCATACCGTGTATCAGTGGTGGTCGATATAGCCACACAAGAACAATAACACACACACACGCACACGCACACACACTCACTCGACAATTAACACACACGTGTTTCGTAATCATACCGGTACACTGATTTTTTCATTTGAACTTATTAACTCGTTTGATATAAGTTGATTATGGAATATTATATACGGTATATACAGTATATATACGGCATAGGCCTACCGTATACCATATCAGGTCTTTATTTATGCATCATGTGCGTATTTATAGTGTTGTCAGAATACTCCACTAATCCGAAGCACTGTCGGTCCGCTGCCATTCGGATTACATGATTTTACTGTAATATATTATAACTATTTATACCCCGACGCCGCCACGTCGATACCGATGTACCCTGATGCAGACACGCGAGACCCACGTCATCGACACGTTGTACCCGACGTTACCCGATGTACCACGCCAAAAGTACATCGTGCGAAATTTTTGAACAAATCCAAACCTTTGGTGGCCAAGCCCGATTTGCCATGTCCCGCACCGTGGGTAACACGACGCTCCTCGACGACCCCGACACACGTTGGGGATTGCACCACGTTGTGTCCCGATATTCAAATCGGGTACATCGGGACCACATCGTGAATGTGTGAAAGTGGCTTAAGAGTCTTAATATTGACATACACAAATAATAAATGGGGTGAAAGGTCTTAAAATTGCAAACTAATAGGCCGAACATCATATAATCTGAAAACTAATGGGACTAAACATGAGGAAGAAGGAGACCAGAAAAACGCCCCATCCCCCTTCATCCGCACCTAGCCTTTAGTCACGATATGTTGCTCGTAATTATAGTTACATTCAGTTTTAACCCCCCACCCCCTGCAAAAACCCTGTAAAGACACGAACAAGATAACAATTAATGCCAATGTAATTAATTTTACTAATGTAATTTATGGTGAATTAGCAATATATTCTTTATATAGGCACACTTATGTTACTCAAAGTACAAAAAATCCTTTCTAAGGTCAACAAAGTTTGACCGCATAAAGCAAAGTCGTCAATATAATTTTTTTTAATATATAGGATATATATATATATATATATATATATATATATATATATATATATATATATATATATATATATATATATATATATATATATATATATATAGTATATGTATTTTTTCTTTTCTGAGAGAACATTTCTGAGCCTACAGTGTAACGGTCGTTTAGAAGAACAAATGGTAAGTATGTAGTATTCAAGCATATCACCCACTTTGTTTACATTACTCGTACAGCGATCACGTTCCAGTCTATTTTGATTACCGTGGGATACAATAATAGGTTGAGGGGGAGTTTTACCCCCTCCCCCCCCCCCCCCCCCCCCCCCCCCCCCCCCCCCCCCCCCCCCCCCCCCCCCCCTCCCCCCCCCCCCCCCCCCCCCCCCTTTCCCATGACTTATTGTCATCATCATATATATTGCCAGCAGGGAGCAAATAACAAAATAAGAGCAGTCAAAATAGACAGGAACGTTACTGCGAGGTACATGTAATGTAAACAAAGCTGGCGATATGCCCGGATACTACATCCTTCACAAACAAATATAATTGTGCTTAAAGGCTTAATCTCTTTCACCTTACATACTTGTAAAACTCGCCAATTAATTTTAACAGAACTACTTATACTAAGAAGGCGAAATATAAGACACGTCGCTGTTACAGAAGGGGTTATCAGTCTACTGGAAACAAACAGGGTATTTTAATGATATGTTGATGGGATTATAAGGCACTACGGAAGCTAAGTACGGTCGCGCTAATAAGTCATGTCCCAGCTGTCATTACGTTTGGCTTGCTCTGTGCTGTATTTATGTCTGTCAGATATTGAATAGGGTGGGTAAGTGTAGGAACATGTTTGTACATTTCACTCGATATGAAGAAATGAAGCATATATATTGCTGATACCAATTATTGATCAAAACATACTTGGTGCCGAAACATTACTTATTAGCGCGACTGTACACCACGAACTATCTCACTATAATATGTTAATAATTTTTTTATTTTTTTATATTCATATTATCACCAACCCACCAACTAACTTACAAATAAACCTAATTAATGAAATCAATGAAACTAATGAACACATGTGGTACTCCAAGGATTCCAACCAAGGATACTCATACCCAAATTCCGCGCACTAACCATTACGCTATTAAGATGAGGCTGATGGACTGTTGAGGTTAAGGGGAGATGGGTCGTTTTCCTGGTCCCCTTTCTCCCTCGTGTTAAGCCCCATTTATTTTGAAATTATAAGACGTTCGGCCCATTAGTTTGGCGATTTTAACACCTTTTGCCCCATTTCGTTGTCAATTTTAAGACCTTTCGTGCCATTTAGGTGTCAATTATTTCCTGGCGAGCGATAGCGAGCCTGAAATTTTAAGAGAAAACGGCCTTCGGCCGGGACATTTTTCTACCGAAAAATGTACAAATGTATCTTTTATGTATGAAGGGGGGTCTAGGGGGTGTTTTTCTAAGCTTGATGGAGGTCTAGCGAAAAAAACTAAGAAATAAAGGAATTAATTAATTACAAAAAAAATAAAAAAAATAAAAAAAAATAAAAATGGTCCGTCTCCCCTTAAGACAGTTATATGACGGAGTACTGAAGCCAAGTCCATTACAAACTCAATCCCCATAATATGTTATTACTGCTTTGCTTGTTATAAAAATACGAGTTTAACCCCTTCTGTACCAGCGACGTCTTTATTATTGTTATTATTATTATTATCTGTTCCAGCAATGTCTTTATAATTATATTCAAGTCGAATATAAACACCATATGAGGAGGAGCAATGACTTCACCTTGATTAACCCTCTCACATTCTTGACGCAATTTTGAGCCTATTGGGAATACTTAAAGCCTTTGTTACCATCAGGGGTATTTAGAAACCTTTAGTTTAGTTACTTCAACCTCTGCAGTTGTCTTTGAGTTAGCTGTGGGCAGAAAACTAATTTTGGAGAGGTAATTATAAGAGTGAGAGAACTCTATTTCTTATTGCTAATCTGGCAACCTCTGCGTCATAAAAACGTGAAAGGGTTAATCAGCAATTTCAAAGATTTATAGCGAAATATGTTGCCAATTATGAAAACTTGGCATGAAAACGACACTTTATTGACAACGTTTCTCAGATAGCTTCTTCAGGCCACTAACTCTGTCAACCTTATTCAAGCTATATTTAGACGCTTCGGTACAGTTTAAGAAGGGTCTGTGGTAGTACAAAGGGTTAAGTAAGATAGTCCGAAGCCTGGTAATTGCTGTAGGCCCTTTAGAAACTGAATAAAATCGTCTAATAGTAGCCAGCATAAAGTTAAAAGGACATAACCGGTACTGAATGGGTTAAGGTGAGTTTTTTAGTTTGTTCCCTAGACCTCCATCAAGCTTAACACAAATATTGAGAATAATTTGTACAGTTTTCGATAGAAAAATGTCCTGGCCGAAAGCCGAATCCTCCTAAATTAAAAAGGCTCGCTATCGCTCGCCTGAAAAAATCGAACCTAGAGAGCACGAAAGGTTTTAACATTGACAGAAATGGGGCGAAAGGTCTTACATTCGTCAAACTGATGGGGCTTAAGTCTTAAAATCTCGAAACAAATGGGCTAAACATGGGGAAGGGGGTCCAGAAAAAAATCTTCTTAAGAAAAATTCTCCCCCTAAAGATGAAGGATTAACAAATTCAATGAACACAAAATCCCCGCGTTCGCCATTATTGAGACACTTGTAGACATTTGATCCGACCTGTTGTTGATTGAGTGTCGGTAGAAAGTTACTGTGAGGAAGTGAAAGGGAAACTCTCAAGAACTTGACCCTTTCTGTAACGTGGAAGTCCTTTTCATCCTATTCTGGCAACTATTAGACGATTTTATTTAGCTTAGGAAGGATCTTTGGTAGCTAGAAGGATTAATTAAGATAGTTTTTTTGTTTTGTATGTGAGTGAGGGAGGCAAAAGGCAGAACTGCCTGTAGCGAATGCCTCCCCATAGTTGAAAGAGTGACAGGGCCAAAATCAAGGGACATTCGAGCCAAAAGGCCTGGACATACGGAGCTTGAAGCAATTTAAGTCATAGGAGGAAGGAAAGACTGATTCTGGGAGAGAGTTCCAGAGCTCAGCTGTTGAATAGAAGCAAGTCTGAGAGTAACGTTTCACTCTTGGGTTGGAGAGTTGCACAGAGTAGGAGTGGGATTGTGTTGCAAGACGTGTATCACGTACCCTACGTAGAGGAGGTGGTATACACTGGGAGAGCTCTGAGGAACACTGATTATTGTAGTAGCGATAGATTAACGAGAGAGATGAAACATTGCGGTGAAGAGAGAGAGTTTGCACAGAGTTGGTGAGTGGGCGGGAATTAATGATACGAAAGGCCTTCCTTTCTACTTTGTCTAGGAGTGCGGTGTGAGAGGATCTTTCTCACACATGTAACATTTTAAGTGCAAGAGGTCCTTCCTAAGCTGAATAAAATCCTCCTAATAGTTGTGAGAATATAGTTGTCAGGACGTACTGATGTTGCAGACAATGCTAAGAGGTAAAGCTGAGGTGTCTTACAGCTACTGCCAGTGTAATATACTAACGTTAAGGGGGTCCACATCGTTTTTTTCTCTCTGTCTCACACTTTATCTGGGTTGTATCCATTCGGCCCCATTCAGCCTACTGTTTTAAGACGTTTACCCCTATCCAGGTGTCAATATTTTCCTGGCGAGCGGTAGCGAGCCAGCATATATATATATATTTTTTTACAGCAAACTAATTTTGTAAATTTTTCGATAGAAAAATGTCTCCGGCGAAGCCGGATTTCTCCATACAATGCTGGCTCGCTATCACTCGCCAGGAAGAAATCGACACCTGAATGGGGATAAACGTCTTCAAACAGTTAGCTGAATGGGGCCGAATGGATACAAGCTAGAGAAAGAGAGGAAGGGAGAGAAAGAGAAACAAAGCAGGTGAGCCCCCTTAACGGGACATTATTTATCTGTTATTATTACCGGTATATGTATTGGTTATTATTACCGGTATATGTATTGGTTATTATTACCGGTATATGTATTGGTTATTACCGGTATATGTATTGGTTATTATTACCAGTATATGTATTGGTTATTATTACCGGTATATGTATTGGTTATTATTACCGGTATATGTATTGGTTATTACCGGTATATGTATTGGTTATTATTACCGGTATATGTATTGGTTATTATTACCGGTATATGTATTGGTTATTATTACCGGTATATGTATTGGTTATTATTACCGGTATATGTATTGGTTATTATTACCGGTATATGTATTGGTTATTACCGGTATATGTATTGGTTATTATTACCGGTATATGTATTGGTTATTATTACCGGTATATGTATTGGTTATTACCGGTATATGTATTGGTTATTATTACCAGTATATGTATTGGTTATTACCGGTATATGTATTGGTTATTATTACCGGTATATGTATTGGTTATTACCGGTATATGTATTGGTTATTACCGGTATATGTATTAATTATTACCGGTATATGTATTTATTATTACCGGTATATGTATTTATTATTACCGGTATATGTATTAATTATTACCGGTATATGTATTAATTATTACCGGTATATGTATTGGTTATTATTACCGGTATATGTATTGGTTATTATTACAGGTATATGTATTGGTTTATCTGTTATTATTACAGGTATATGTATTGGTTTATCTGTTATTATTACCGGTATATGTATTGGTTTATCTGTTATTATTACCGGTATATGTATTGGTTTATCTGTTATTATTACCGGTATATGTATTGGTTTATCTGTTATTATTACCGGTATATGTATTGGTTTATCTGTTATTATTACCGGTATATGTATTGGTTTATCTGTTATTATTACCGGTATATGTATTGGTTTATCTGTTATTATTACCGGTATATGTATTGGTTTATCTGTTATTATTACCGGTATTTTTTTTTTTTTTCTATGTGATTGAGGGAGGCAAAAGGCATAACTGCCTATAGCGAGTGCCTCCCCCATAGTTGAAAGAGTGACAGGGCCAAAATCAAGGGACGTTCGAGCCAAAATGCCTGGACACACGGAGTTTGAAGCAATTTAAGTCATAGGAAGAGGGAAAGACTGATTCTGGGAGAGAGTTCCAGAGCTCAGATGTTGAGTAGAAGAAAGTTTGAGAGTAACGTTTCACTCTTGGGTTGGAGAGTTGCACAGAGTAGGGGTGGGATTGAGTTGCAAGACGGGTACCACGTGCCCTACGTAAAGGAGGTGGTATGCACTGGGATAGCTCTGAGGAACACTGATTATTATAGTAGCGATAGAATAGCGAGAGAGATGCAACATTGCGGCGGAGAGAGAGAGATTGCAGAGAGTTGGTGAGTGGACGGGAGTTAGTAATTCGAAAGGCCTTCCTTTCAACTTTGTCTAGGAGAGCGGTGTGAGAGGAACCTCCCCACACATGTGAACAATACTCAATACAAGGGCGCACTATGCCCCTGTACAGAGCAAGAAGCTGTGCAGGGGAAAAGAACCCCCTAAGGCGGTTGAGCACACCCAGCTTCTGGGAGGCTGCCCTAGCAAGACTGGTAATATGGTCCTTCCAAATGAGAGCAGAAGAAAAAGAGACACCAAGAATATTGAGAGAAGATGAAGGGTTGATATTTGTATTGTTGAAGAATAAGGGATAGTCCTTGGTATTGTATATGTATTGGTATATGTATTGGTTTATCTGTTATTATTACCGGTATATGTATTGGTGTATCTGTTATTATTACCGGTATATGTATTGGTTTATCTGTTATTATTACCGGTATATGTATTGGTGTATCTGTTATTTTTACCGGTATATGTATTGGTTTATCTGTTATTATTACCGGTATATGTATTGGTTTATCTGTTATTTTGACCGGTATATGTATTGGTTTATCTGTTATTATTACCGGTATATGTATTGGTTTATCTGTTATTATTACCGGTATATGTATTGGTTTATCTGTTATTATTACCGGTATATGTATTGGTTTATCTGTTATTATTACCGGTATATGTATTGGTTTATCTGTTATTATTACCGGTATATGTATTGGTTTATCTGTTATTATTACCGGTATATGTATTGGTTTATCTGTTATTATTACCGGTATATGTATTGGTTTATCTGTTATTATTACCGGTATATGTATTGGTTTATCTGTTATTATTACCGGTATATGTATTGGTTTATCTATTATTATTACCGGTATATGTATTGGTGTATCTGTTATTATTACCGGTATATGTATTGGTTTATCTGTTATTATTACCGGTATATGTATTGGTGTATCTGTTATTATTACCGGTATATGTATTGGTGTATCTGTTATTATTACCGGTATATGTATTGGTTTATCTGTTATTATGACCGGTATATGTATTGGTTTATCTGTTATTATTACCGGTATATGTATTGGTTTATCTGTTATTATTACCGGTATATGTATTGGTTTATCTGTTATTATTACAGGTATATGTATTGGTTTATCTGTTATTATGACCGGTATATGTATTGGTTTATCTGTTATTATTACCGGTATATGTATTGGTGTATCTGTTATTATTACCGGTATATGTATTGGTGTATCTGTTATTATTACCGGTATATGTATTGGTTTATCTGTTATTTTGACCGGTATATGTATTGGTTTATCTGTTATTATTACCGGTATATGTATTGGTTTATCTGTTATTATTACCGGTATATGTATTGGTTTATCTGTTATTATTACCGGTATGTGTATTGGTGTATCGGTTATTATTACCGGTATATGTATTGGTTTATCTGTTATTATGACCGGTATATGTATTGGTTTATCTGTTATTATTACCGGTATATGTATTGGTTTATCTGTTATTATTACCGGTATATGTATTGGTTTATCTGTTATTATGACCTGTATATGTATTGGTTTATCTGATATTATGACCGGTATATGTATTGGTTTATCTGTTATTATTACCGGTATATGTATTGGTTTATCTGTTATTATTACCGGTATATGTATTGGTTTATCTGTTATTATGACCGGTATATGTATTGGGTTATCTGTTATTATTACCGGTATATGTATTGGTTTATCTGTTATTATGACCGGTATATTTATTGGTTTATCTGTTATTATTACCGGTATATGTATTGGTTTATCTGTTATTATTACCGGTATATGTATTGGTTTATCTGTTATTATGACCGGTATATGTATTGGTTTATCTGTTATTATGACCGGTATATGTATTGGGTTATCTGTTATTATTACCGGTATATGTATTGGTTTATCTGTTATTATGACCGGTATATTTATTGGTTTATCTGTTATTATTACCGGTATATGTATTGGTTTATCTGTTATTATTACCGGTATATGTATTGGTTTATCTGTTATTATTACCGGTATATGTATTGGTTTATCTGTTATTATTACCGGTATATGTATTGGTTTTAGTTGGCTTTCTACATTTATATCAATCTTTAACAAAAACATCCCAAAGACCCCTACCTTCCAGATAAATTTATATATTTTTCGGTAGAAAAAATGATCCGACCGAAGTCCGGTTCCTCCAAATTACAGGTTCGCTATCGCTCGCCAGAACAAAATCGACACCTAAATGGCACGAAAGGTCTTAGTTTTTGACAGAAAAATGGGCGAAAGTCTTAAAATTTGATAACTAATGGGCTAAGCATGAAGGAGAAGGGGGTCCAGAGAAGACAAGTGCCTCCCCTTAAAGGCCAATGTCTTATTAATGGGAACTAAACTAGAGTTAGTAGATTCTTAAGGGGGGTCACCTGCTTTTTCTTTATCTTTATCTCCTTTTCTCTCTTTCCCTGGCTTGTATCCATTCGGCCCCATTCAGCCTACTGTTTTAAGACGTTGTTTTGACAGCAAGCTAAATTTGTACATTTATCGATAGAAAAATGTCTCCGGCGAAGCCGGATTTTCCATACAATACTGGCTCGCTATCGCTCGCCAGGAATAAATTGACACCTAGATGGGGATAAACGTCTTAAAACAGTTGGCTGAATGGGGCCTCATGGATACAAGCCAGAGAAAGAGAGAAAAGGAGAGAGAGAGAGATAAAAAATAGCAGGTGACCCCCCTTAAGTCTATTAAAATTGCTATATGTTATATGTATATATTTTTTTCTTTTCTATGTGATTGAGAGAGGCAAAAGGCAGAACTGCCTATAGCGAGTGCCTCCCCCATAGTTGAAAGAGTGACAGGGCCAAAATCAAGGGACGTTCGAGCCAAAATGCCTGGACACACTGAGTTTGAAGCAATTTAAGTCATAGGAAGAGGGAAAGACTGATTCTGGGAGAGAGTTCCAGAGCTCAGCTGTTGAGTAGAAGAAAGTTTGAGAGTAACGTTTCACTCTTGGGTTGGAGAGTTGCACAGAGTAGGGGTGGGATTGAGTTGCAAGACGGGTACCACGTGCCCTACGTAAAGGTGGTATACACTGGGAAAGCTCTGAGGAACACTGATTATTATAGTAGCGATAGAATAGCGAGAGAGATGCAACATTGCGGCGAAGAGAGAGAGATTGCAGAGAGTTGGTGAGTGGACGGGAGTTAATGATACGAAAGGCCTTCCTTTCAACTTTGTCTAGGAGAGCGGTGTGAGAGGAACCTCCCCACACATGTGAACAATACTCAAAACAAGGACGCACTATGCCCCTGTACAGAGCAAGAAGCTGTGCAGGGGAAAAGAACCCCCTAAGGCGGTTGAGCACACCCAGCTTCTGGGAGGCTGCCTTAGCAAGACTGGTAATATGATCCTTCCAACTGAGAGAGGAAGAAAAAGAGACACCAAGAATATTTAGAGAAGATGAAGGATTGATTTTTGTATTGTTGAAGAATAAGGGATAGTCCGCTGGGAGTTCTTTACGGGTAGATAGATGGAGAAATTGGGTTTTGGAAGCATTAAAGGTAACAAGGTTTTTTCTGCCCCAATTGGAGATAGTATTTAGATCAGAATTTAAGAGTTCTATGGGTTCATTACGTTTGTCGTTGAGGGATTGCTGGCTGGGGCGTTCTGAAAAACTAATGGAGTAGTGTAAGGTTGAGTCGTCTGCGTATGAATGGATTGAGGTACAGTTGAGGAGATCATTTATAAAAATTAGAAAGGGAATAGGAGATAGGACAGAGCCCTGAGGAACACCGGAGGAGTTTATAGGGTGAGGAAGTGAACAATGGCCGTACACAACCGCGGCTATGGAATGGCCGGAAAGGAAATTAGAGATAAAGGCACAGATGGAGGGATAGAAACCAAAGGAGGGTAGTTTAGAAATTAAAGATTTGTGCCAGACTCTATCGAAGGCTTTCGATATGTCTAGTGCATATATATAGTGCATATACAGTATATATATATATATATATATCTATCTATCTATCTATCTATCTACATGCTCAGGCCCAATCCCCATTTTGGGGGTAGCCGACTCAAGACAGAGCAAGAACAGGGAAAACACAAAAACAACATAAAACAAAAAATAAACACAGATAAAAAACACAAACTCTCACACATCCAGGTCACCCAGGAGAAGACCCAGAGACCAGGGTTACTAAGGTCGCTCCAGCACTCCCCCGGCCCCTGACCACCCGGAGAGGTTCCGATCTCGGCAGGCAGACATGCAGCGGAGCCAAAGCCACAAGCCCTCCCACCACACTTCCAGGTACACCCTTCATATTAATCATCTTCCCGGGCCAGGCGCCTGATGGACTATTATCTAGTCCAACTTGCGCCCGACCCCTTACTCCAAATGACCACGTGTTCACTCAACTATTCACAAGCATTCTCCATTCACTCCTGTCCACCACCATTTCCCCTGTCTGATCTATAGTCATTCCTCTATCATCCAAAGCCTTTTTTACACAGTCTCTCCATCTCAATGGGGGTCTTCCTGCCCTTCTATCTCCCCTTGTACCTGACTCACATATTCTCTTTGTAAGCCTTTCATCTCCCATTCGTTCAACATGACCATACCAGCTCAGCACCCTTCTGTCCACTCTGGCTGACAAATGTTCCTGCTGCCCCACTCTCCTACGTATCTCTTCATTCCTGAATCTGTCTCTACGAGTAACTCCACACATACTCCTCAAGCAGCTCATCTCCATCACATCCAGCCCTCTTTTCTCCTTTTTCTTCAGAGCCCATGTCTCAGCCCCATACATCACTGTTGGCACAACAATTCCTTGATACAGTGCACTTTTTACTTTCACTCCGAGATTTCTCGTCTTCCACATACTTCCCATTGCTCCGAAAACCTTCCTTCCTTCACACACTCTCTGTTTTACCTCCACTTCCATACCTCCACTCCTGCTTATCGTTCCTCCTAGATATTTAAAACACTCTACTTGTTCCAATATTTCCCCATCCAGCCTCACATCTAGATTCACCCTATGCTCTCCCCTATTACACACCATTACTTTACTTTTTTGACGTTCACCTTCAGTTTCCTCCTTCCACAAACCACACCAAACTCTTTGACTACCCGCTGCAGTTTCTCATCAGAATCCGCCACCAATGCTGTGTCATCAGCGAACAGCAACTGATTCAACTCCCAATCTCTACCATTCTTTCCTACTAAACCCAATCCTCTTCCCATAGTTATTATATATATATATATATATTATATATATATATATATATTGAGTATATATCACAAATACACGTGAGCCACTAAATGTTTCTAATCTCTCAGTGGACTGCCGTGGTGTAGTTGATTAAAGCGTCGGCTATCGTCCTGACGGTCGGCGGTTCGAACCCCACCGAGAGATTAGAAATATATATATATATATATATTTTATATATATATATATATATACAGTATATAAAACTATATATATATCGTTGTGGTATACTCAAAGAAAGGTGCAATATATAATGCAACCATGTTCTTTGTCCTATATCTAAAATAATCGCAGGTAACACGATTATAGATTACTTTTCCTTATATAGATACTATTTAGGCTGCTGAATGATGTACATATTACGTGCATCCTTGTAATGTACACTCGGATGCCATAGTCTCTAGGCCACTCATAATAATTCCTGGAGCCTCTGTTTTTCATTATGCAAGTGTAACTATCTAGATTGACTTTTGGATAGAACTTGTTTTTCAATATGTAGTATATATAGTTTTGTAGTTGGTGTATAGAACATATGTAAATAAATTAGTTTCCAGAGATATAATTCCATAATTAGAAATAGGTGAAGTGCACGAATATTTACGAGTGGGCTAGAGACTATATTATGGCGTCCGAGTGTACGTCTTAGCTTGTTCTTCCTCTGTCCAATTACTCTTCTTATTATTATATTAGCTTGTTCTTTCTCTGTCCAATTACTCTTCTTATTATTATATTAGCTTGTTCTTCCTCTGTCCAATTACTCTTCTTTCCTATTTTACTCCAGCCATCTGGTCTGGTTGGGTCCAAGCTACCTCCTCCAACACACACTATCTCTCTCTCTCTTTCCATACTATCTACATTCTTAGAAGCACTTCCCTCCAACCGGTCCCCGCCTCCCCCCCCCCCCCCCCGCTCTCTCTCTCTGCTGTCCTGACCTCGCCGGGTGTATATAAGCTGCGGCTCTCCCTTCACCCACCATCCTCACACGATCCTCACAACAACCAACAACATGAAATTCGTGAGTATACCGCTAGTAGGGAACCCGTGCAACCATAATCCCCCCTCCTCCTTCAGGAATATTTAGCTTCTCAAAAATCCAATATATTTAGAAATCGATGGCCAAACTTGTCATTCTCACCTTGCATTATACCGTACAGTTTACATTTTAACCCTACTCCCCCTTCACCGCCTCTTTCAGTATACCAGCAGTAGGGATCCCCCCCCCCCCCCCCTCCACCATTCCTTGAGATACCCCCCCCCCTATCACCGCTTCACTCAGATAACCCCCCTCCCCTTCACTGCCTCCCTCAGATACCCCCCCCCCCCTTTCACCGCCTCACTCAGATAACCCCCCTCCCCTTCACTGCCTCCCTCAGATACCCCCCCCCTCAGATAACACCCCCTCCCCTTCACCGCCTCCCTCAGAGACCCCCCCCCTCCTTCACCACCTCCCTCAGATAACTCCCCTCCCCTTCACCGCCTCCCTCAGATAACCCCCCTCCCCTTCACCGCCTCCCTCAGATACCCCCCCCTTCACCGCCTCCCTCAGATATCCCCCCTCCCCTTCCCCGCCTCCCTCAGATACCCCCCCCCCCCTTCCCCGCCTCCCTCAGATAACCCCCTCCTTTAGATACCCCCCCCCTCCCCTTCACCGCCTCCCTCAGGATAATGGAGTTTATCAGAGCCCTCACCTCATTCACAACAGATGGTCACAACTCACTTTGTTATCCCCTAAATAGGTTTGTCAAAGTCTTACATTACTGGAGGGGGAGGATATGGATTCTTCGTTACCTATCGTGCCTTCAGTACCATCTTCAGGATAGGTTTATCATCTTAAGGGCAGACGGGCCGCTTTTATGGTCCCCCTTCTTCCTCATGTTTGGCTCCATTAGTTTCCATATTATAAGACGTTCGGCCCATTATTTTGGCAATTTTAAGACCTTTCGCCCAATAAATTTGTCAATATTAAGATTTGTCTTGTAATTTTGTTGTCAATGTTTTCCTGGTGAGCAATAGCAACCCTCTAATTTAAGAGAAAACGGTCTTTGGCCGGGACATTTTTCGATCGAAAAATGTACAAATATATCTTGAAGGGGGTTCTAGTTTTGTTTTGTTTAAGCTTGAGGAGGTCTGGGGAGGAAACTAAAAGAATAATAAATACATTAATAAATGAGCAAATATATAGCCCATCCCACCTTAATGCATCACCAATTTTGTCTGTCTGTCTGTCTGTCTGTCTCTCTCTCTTTTTTCTCTCTCCCATTTCACCGTCTCTCTCTCTCTCTCTCTCTCCCATGTCACCGCCTTAGTCTCAGTTAAGCCATTCAGCTATAATCATTTGTTCTGATATTTATATATATATATTTGGTTTGGAATATTATTAACCCATTTAGTACCGGTGGCATTATCTTTCACTATATTCTGGCACCTAGTAGACGGTCTTATTCAGCTTAGGAAGGATGTCTACCCGTTAACAGATTACTGACTATCTCAGTTAATCCTTATAGCTACCATTTATCCTACCTAAGCTTCATAAAATCGTCTAAACGCAGCTGAAATATACACAAAAATGGGTTTAAATGGATCACACTAGCTCTCACACTCCCCAAAGCTGTGAATTTGTATTTTGTTATTGTGTGTTCATTGTTTTGTGTTGTGTTTTGTGTTGTCCCTATTCTTGCTCTGTCTTGAGTTGCCCCCCCAAAAAAAATCAAATCAAATTAATATATAAAAAAAATAAAAATAAAAATAAAATAAATAAATAAAACAATACCGGTAAATAATTATATAAATATGAACAGTGGGGATTGGGCTTGAGTAAATAGATAGATAGATAGATAGATAGATAGATAGATAGATAGGCTTAATGGGATAGGGTTTATATTTTGATCGGTTTATTATTATATTAGTTTCCTCGCTAGACCTTCATCAAACTTATAAAAACATCCCCTAAGCCCCCTTTAAAGATAAATGTGTAAATTTTTCGGGAGGAAAATGGCCGGTTCCTCCTAAAATTACAGGTTCGCTATCAATCGCCAGGAAAAAATCGACACCTAAATGTCACGAAAGGTCCTAATATTGACAAAGAAATGTGGTGAAAGGTCTTAGAATCGCCAAACTAATAGGACAAACGTCTTATAATCTCAAAACAAATGGGGCAAAATATGAGGGAGAAGGGGGTCTAGAATAGCGTTATATCTTCCCTTAAGTGCAGTAAGCGACCAAACTCATTAACTTGAATATATATTTCTCCAGCACATTCTGTTTTTATTTGTGCCTCACCTACACAAAGAGTAATCCAGCTAACTCTCACAAACACCTCCTCCTCCTATTCCTTTCACTACACTTTACCCCTACTGTACCAGAGGGTATTACCATAAAATAATGTACAGTCAAGGTTAATAAGTGTTGTCAGATATTTCACAAAGTTTCGGACAATGACTAATACTCTGAGGAATAAGCACTTTTCCCAGTAACTATAAAGATACCAATAACACTTGTTGAGCGAAAACCACTGGAATCTATGACAACACTTAATACCCCCGATTGTACAATCCAGTACCAGGCAATCTGGCCAAAATGGCTTCAGAGTCAAGAGAGAACGCCCTCCCACCTCAAAAGTTGGAGGAGCACGGACCCAGCTAGCCTGTGGGAGCTTGGATCCAAGTTGAGTAGTGTTGCCAATGTCTCAGAGCAGTGATGTACACGTCATGGTATAAGGTACCACTCGATACTGGCAGTTACAAGGACCGCATATTATGGACGTCGCTGGTACTGACGAGTGACTTCTTTACTGACGGTCAACGTCCGTCGCTGGTATAGTAAGGGTTAACAAGCACACCACACTTCTTTCCAACACACCTAAAACACTTCAAAAGTACCTTGAATTTGGCTCTCTATCATTCTTTCAACCTTGAGGAGGACACTTGTTACAGGCAGCTTTGCCTTTTGTCTCCTTCATACACATAGAAAAAAAAATTCATTCACACACCATTTTACATAATATAAAACTTCAATACGCCTAACTGATAGATAAACACGGTCCTAGACTTTCATTTACCTCTGGCCTATATTGTAGTTTGTTCAACCAACTAACATCCAGATGTCCTCCACTGTCTTCGTGGTGCAATGCATAAGTGTGTTGATTTTCGGTGTGAGCATCCTAGGTTCGAATCCCCGGACTGCCACATGTGTTTGTTAATTTCATTAATCGAGTTTAGGAGTAAAGTTGGTTGGTGGAGAGAACATAATAATTATCATCTAGCTGGTTCCAACTCAATTGATCTTGGTGTGATCCAGTTGAGTGTTGAAATATCTAGTGCACAGAAATCTTACATCAACGATAATGACCATCTTATGCTATACTTAGTCATACTTATTTGTATTCTGTCCTCTGAGGACGCTGCTAAAGTGGACCTCCAACGCTATCTAATTGTTTGTATTATCTGTGGCAGGGGGCTTGGAATCCTCCTCCCCTTGTATAATTCATCTACTACACGAGACAGAGAAAGGGCAAGGGAATGCTAAAGTGGTCCCAGACCTTAAGAATTGGAACCTTAAATATTGTTTCAGTTCACGCTCTGTCTTGAGTCGGCCACCCCAAGCTATGGGGTATAAACCTGAGTATATACATACATAGAATACATTTTCAATTGTATGCAACTTGCAGAAGTATTGCAATATAGTTTTTGTTTTCTATGCAGCTGGTTCTGTCCTGCTTGGTGGTGCTGGCTGCTGCCAGGCCCCAAAGCGACCAAGAGGCAACGGTGCTTGTGGACGAGCGAATTGACAACGGCGACGGCAGCTTCTCTTACAACTTCCAGACCAGTAACGGCATCGAGACCTCCCAGACTGGCACCATCGGCAGCGAGGGACAGAGCAACATGGACGGTGTCTTCAGGTGAGACACAACATCTACTATGTGTATTCAAACTCACTCAAAATAATGTAACAAAAAGTAAAATTTCTTAAATTTATGTCACCTGACCAGGACTTCCATTCCTCCACAGATTCCTACTTTCCGACGGCACCCAGGCTGAGGTCCGCTATGTTGCCAACGAGTTCGGTTACCAGCCCGAATCTAACCTCCTTCCCGTCGCCCCCCCCGCCCCTCCCCATGTCGCCGAGCTCCTCCGCATCGCCGCTGAACAGAGGGCCGCAGGCATCACCTTCGAATAATCCAACCTCCACCGACACTTCCACACGATTATCTGCCACCTCGTCACTTGACCTGACTGTACATAGGTGACCATGACAGCTCCAGGACCCCGGAGACTCGCACCAACAAATACATATCTTCTTTAATTATGAGGAATAAACTTTTTAATTAGCATATGTATTTTATTCTAAAAACATACATATACTAGGATCTTGCTTATTTATGTAATACTTTCATTTAATTTTATAATTATAACATACATTTTATCCCGAACACAGTAAGAAAGAAGTATGACATCATTGCCAATATGACATCATTGAAGATCGTAGGAATACTTTATATTTTGTAAACCAAGGGTGTAAGAAATGGAAGAATATGTGGTTCATAAACAATCGTTTTACAAAGGATACAGTTATTTATAAATACTGTAATAATAGAATCGATGTTTATAACTCCTTTGAATTAGAGTAAACAATTTTAGTATACCTAACCCTCTAAGTGCAGTTTTGTTTATAAGAGGGCTCATTCAGGCACTCCTGATTGCTTAAAAAAGTTCCTGAATTAAATTAATTGTTTGCAGCAAAATTAATAGAAGAAAAGAGCTTTCAAATGACCCCAGAACAAGCTCTATAGCTAACGGGTTCAACCACAGCATTACTACAGACATCGGCAATATTCACTAAAAATAGCAATGTTCCGCTACCTTTGCCTTTGGCAACACTGAATATGTCTCGCGAGACGTGGGGGAGAGCGTTCATTGCTGCAGCGAACCTGCTGCTGAGCTCCTGATCACCCACGCTCGTCTCCACAGGCTTCAATGGGCTAATAAGTCCAGGATATTTCCAGGATGTGTATGTACATCAACCGCATTGGAAGGGTTAAGGCAACTCAATTTATATAATTAATGGGTCATATAAATATAAATATAACGAACACCACTGTATACAAATAGTGCTAACAAGATACACAGAGGGCCTCGGAGTCGGACGGATCCTAAATTGAGTGGTCAATCCTGTAAGTCCTTCACTAAACTGGCTCGGGTTGTCCCTCTCACAGGGAATAGGTCAGCTTGGGGGCATTCTGTGTATGGCCACCCTCGTAAGGGGAGTAAGGCGTCCGGCAATAGATAGATAGATTATCATAGATAGATATATATATATATATATAAATATATATATATCTATATATACAGTCAGTATATATATATACTGGATACAGTATATATATATATATATACTGTATATATATATATATATATATATATATATATATATATATATATATATATATATATATATATATATATATATATATATATATATATATATATATATATATATATATATATATATATATATATATATATATATATATATATATATATATATATATGTATATATATATACAGTATATATATATATATATAAATACTGTATATAAAACACCATTGATGTTCTTCAGTGCTACTCATGATATTACACATGAATTAACTCCTTAAAAGCGGGTATGTGTGTTGACATGACCGTATTGCTGGGCGGGTATATTTACTGAAAATTAGCTTCATTCCATGCTCTTTTTCATGCATAAGCAAGAGCCAGAGCATAATACAATTGTATATCCGTGAAAGGGCGATAATAGAGCTTTCTAATGACACCTGAATCATCCTTGTACGACCACGTGTTATCTTGCAGCGATCGCGTAACCGGAGGTGAAAATACCCTAAAATAGGGTAATTTCCGGGATATTTTCCTTGTCTCGCGAGGTACGGTGGTGGAGTTGAGGCATACTACGTGTCAGTGACGGCCCAGCGGTGGTGCCGAGCGGTCGAAGCCCAGCTATCGTCCTCCCAAAGTACGGACTCTCTCTCAGAGCTCATAACGTTTTCAAAATGGCACCCGTCATATGATGGGTACCGCAGGAGTGGCCGATATTCTCTCTCCCGTCATATGATGTCACCGTCGGTTTTTTTTTTTTTTTTTTCTATATTCCAACTACTCCCTCTCGGGCATAAGGTGATAGCCTTTACACTCTACCGCTGAACACGGTGAGGCCCGTGAGGTCTTCCTCCAATCTAGGGAGTGAGACATGCAAAGATTTACGGCTCGAAGTAACTCCATATCTGAAGCTGCTCCGCCTCTGTGCTTCACCGTCTCATCCCCCAGGCTCGGACCCTCACTCTCAGAACGCCACCAATTGAGCAATTAACTCGGTAGGCATTGCCCCCCTGTAGCATATTTTGAATATGGGAATATTCATACAATGCTATTTAATCAGGGAACAATGAGGGTATTTTTTTGGCATTTCGGTGTGCTGTGGTAATGCACTGAAACTAGGTACAGCACAGTTGAGGGTTAAGGGGGGATGGGCGCAATTATGTTTTCATTTATATATACTTTTTATAATTTTTTTAGTTTCCTTCCTAGACCTCCATCAAGTTTAACCCTTAATCTTGCCTGGGCTCGCCTTCTAAAGGACAGCACTCAGATCCGGGGGATCTGGCCAAAAAACTTTGTAATAGCCCTATCTTTGTTATTTTAATTGCTAGAGAATTCACACACATCTCAAAACATAGCCCTGTTTCGTATAATTTTGTAGATTGGCATAAAGTAGAGCTCTCTAGGTCAATTGGTTCAGTTGTGATGACGATTTCCGTGGAGAGAGTTTTGATGCGGTGTTAACAATATCGGACATTTACAGACACTAATTTCGTTCTAGCAGACAATATCAACAAACCTCCGACTTTTTCTTGTTTTTGAAGCTGCGCGTCGCTCCGACTGGCTTTGTTTACAAAGGTTTCGGCGCACGTCTTTCAAACCACGCTTAATAGGCTTTCAAGCTTACGAATTTCAGAAACCCATCCGGGCCCCACGGCGCGAGTTTGTTATGGGCTTCTGGAAGCCCAACCGTCTACCGAGGGTTAAAAGAAGAAAACCCTCCTTCAAGATAAATCGAAAAATTTCCTGAAGTCCGGTTTTTCTTAACACCCCAGCCGCGGGGCCCCACATATGTCGGGCGAGAGAACCATGGCCACCCCTGCGGGGCCCGACAATATCCGGGCCGGATGTTGAGCACATTATCAGCTCTGAGAGAGAGTCCACGCGTTGGGAGGATGACAGGCGGGCTCTGACCGCTCGGCATGAACCAAGTGAGGTGACTGAGCTTTCCTCCACAACCTTCCACACCCATGGCCTCGCGAGACAAGGGAAAAACTCTGGAATTTACCGTATTTTAGGGTTTTTGCCCTCGTGTTGCGCAATTGTTGCAAGAGAACCCGTGGTCGTACAAGGATGATTCAGGTGTCATTAGAAAGCTCTATTAACGCCCTTTCACGGATTCATAATTGTAGTACGCTCTGGCTCTTGTTTATGCATGAAAAAGAGCATGGAATGAAGCTCGATTAGGGTAAGTATGCCCGCCAGGCAGGTAGTAGAAGTTACATTCATCCCCGTTTGACAGGGGTTATATTACAGGCTCACTATCGCTCGCCAAGAAAACATCTTAATGACACGAAAAGTCTTAGTATTGACAAATAAAATCGTCACACTAATAGGCCGAACGACATAAAATCTGAAAACTAATGGGACTAAACATGAGGAAGAAGAGGGACCAGAATAACGAACCATCTCCCCTTAAGTCCGGATACAGGGGTGTTCGTAGGGAACCGTTTTTTCAGGAGGAAAAGTATCGCAAGGGTATAGGTAGCGAACATCTTTATTATGGTACCAACATTTCGATATATCACTTATGACATCATCAGGGTCTAAAAATAAAAGAGAAAGAACACACAATTTACAAATTATTCTATGGGAGTTACAAATATTACTGTACTATGTTTAACCCGGGAACTGAGGGAAGACTCTTAAGAGTTCCCCCGGCGGACTGCGGGAAGACTCTTAAGAGTCAGAGAAGAAAAACAATAAATTTTAAACATCAAATTTTTATTATTTTTTTGTTTTTATTTTTTTATTTATTTTTTTATATTTTGCCCATGGGCCATGCAAAATATCAGTCCTCTACCTCCCCTCCTTCCCCACTTTCCTCCCCTCCTTCAGTTATCACCTATTTTCCCTGTTATTCCCTTATTCTGAGGTATATTTTCGTGCTAACATTAGCGAGTTGCAAGCAGGGCATTGTCATCACTGTTAGCAAGCGAGTGCAAGAGAGAGAGAGAGAGAGTATCGATCGACAGTGTCTCAGTGGCCTTGGGGGAAATTGGCGGGAAAGGAAGTTGCCTCACCCATACATTATGTAACTCGCGGCCTGTATCTCCGATTTTGACCATCCAAACGCTGTTTTCACTCGTTTTATTGTTGTAACAGGTTAATACCTTTATAATCAACCTATAATAGGTGCATATGGATAAGTATTAATGCTATTTATGGTAAAATGAATATTTTAGTGATGGAAACAGCTCAAATACATGCGCACAGGCAGAGGTGTCTAATTACCCCCATGCGCACTTAAGAGGTTAAAGGGGCAGCAGATATGGTATTGTTAAGTTGGGTTTCATTTTTATTTTTTATATATTGACTCTATGGTTCTCACACTTTTACCTGGGCAAGTATCTAAAATTAGAAACAAATCTGGCTTAAGTCTAATTTTGCAAAACTCTGCATGTTCTCTTACTGCTGAGTGAGGAGGGCTTAGTAGGGGACGACCTGTTCGGCTCATCGGTGCGGATTTTGAAAGCACGTGTAGTGCTCCCAATATACCCGGCCTGGCAGCTCGGCAGGTAAAGCAATACACAACCGATGAGCGCAAGTCTGTCGGCACTCGATGTTTGAAATGTAATAATGAACTTATTTTGAATGTGCTTTTATGTATGAATCGAAAGTTGATTTGTGGATAAAATGTTGAAAAAATAGTTATTAGTGATTTTTCAATGTTCATGGACAATTCTCCAAGATAAGGTAAAGTTAAGTATATGTTCACCTTATTCACAGTTGGTATACAGAGTTCTGGTTGACATTGATTATCATATTTATTACTATGGGTGGCAAGCTGAGAACCTCCTGGAAGCATCTGGCAACAAGCGGGGCAGGTTGGTGCAACTAACTCAGCCGGTACTACCAATACGCACGTGGACGTTGCCCGCTGTAGGGTTATTTATTATATAGGACGTAAATATATGTCGAATGCACCCAAAGGGTTAATATGTATGATGAAAGTATAGCTGTTGACATTGTCTACCTTGTTGCTTGCGCCTTTTAGGGCTTAAGCAACAAGTAGTAATAAATGGTAAAACTTCGGACTAGACAAACATCACATGATGTGACCCAGGGCTCAGTGCTAGGACCTGTTCATTTCTTTATTTATGGTTAGTGCGTGGAAATTTGGTGTGAGTATTCAAGGTTCGAATCATTTGAGAACCACATGTATTTATTAGTTTCATTGATTTAATTAATTAGGTTTATTTGTAAGTTAATTGGTGGGTTGGTGATAATATGAATTAATCTAGTGGTAATCTTATGAAATGGACTACCTAGTAGTGTCACTGAGTGTAGTACTGTTCAAACTTTCAACAATCCACTAGATAAATATCTCTCTCTTAACCCATTCAGTACCAATGACGTATTTTTTTTACTTTATTCTGGCTAATATTAGGCGACTTAATTCAGTTTAAAAAGAGCTTTCAGCAATTAACAGACTTCGAACTATCCCACTTAATAAGTTTTACCATCACAGATCCTTCTTAAAATGCACAAAATCGTCTTAATATAGCTAAGATGAAACAATTTTTTTTTGCCAGTAGGGAAAGGGTTAACCCCAGATTAACTGCATTTACAAACGATGAACACCTCTTCATGTTGTGCTATCCTTTCGTGTTTTTAATTAGGTTTATTTGTAAGTTAATTGGTGGGTTGGTGATAAAGTGAATTCACATAGGATTGGTAGTTTAGTCAGTAGTAGAGATCAATAGATTTGTTGTTGCTGTGTTAAGGGGACGTTATTTTATTGGTTTAATTATTTGTCATTATTACCGGCATCAATATTTGTTTTAGTTTGCTCCCTAGACCTCTATCAAGCTTAAAGAAACACCATCCCAAAGACCCCCTTCCAGATAAATTAGTTACTTATAAAATACAGGATCGCTATTGCTCGCCAGGAAGAAAGCGATACCTAAATGGCACAAAAAGGTCTTAATATTGACAAAGAAATGGACGAAAGTATTAAAATTAAAAAACTAATGGGGCTATACATGAAGGAGAAGGGGGTTCAGAAAACAAACGAATACTTGGCCTTAACCTAGATAATTTGCGGTAGTTTTTGTGTACCAAGCTAGGTCACTCACCGAGAGTTAACCTACTGCAGACTCCAAAAGGGCAACATGATGCAGAGACGAGCGCCGCGGCCAAGAGCAATATGATACAGAGATGAACGCTGCGGCCAAAAGCAATATGATACAGAGATGAATGCCGCGGCCAAGAGCAATATGATACAGAGATGAACGCTGCGGCCAAAAGCAATATGATACAGAGATGAACGCCGCGGCCAAGAGCAATATGATACAGAGATGAACGCCGCGGCCAAGAGCAATATGATACAGAGATGAACGCCGCGGCCAAGAGCAATATGATACGGAGATGAACGCCGCAGCCAAGAGCAATATGATACGGAGATGAACGCCGCAGCCAAGAGCAATATGATACGGAGATGAACGCCGCAGCCAAGAGCAATATGATACAGAGATGACCGCTCCGGCCAAAAGCAATATGATACAGAGATGAACGCCGAGGCCAAGAGCAATATGATACAGAGATGAACGCCGCGGCCAAGAGCAATATGATACGGAGATGAACGCCGCGGCCAAAAGCAATATGATACGGAGATGAAGGCCGTGGCAAAAAGCAATATGATACAGAGATGAATGCTGCGGCCAAGAGCAATATGATTTGGAGATGAACGCCGCGGCCAAGAGCAATATGATATGGAGATGAACGCTCAGTGGCACAGCCAAGGGGGGGCAGGTGCCCCCCCACCAGCCACCACAGCATTACATGTATGCCTAATTTGTCATTGTATTCAATAGGAACTCCTGGATAGAAGACACCACCTAAAACAACAATTAAAGATCAGGGCGGGTGCCCAACCCCGAAAGGAGTTGAAATAGGGGAGCTATCCCCCCGCCAAACGTGGCTTTATAGGGCCTTTCCTAGCTGATGCCATAATTCCAATTGCCAAAAACATCACCGAAGACATAATATTAAATGGTGTTCTGCTGGAACAAGACACTCAAGGAAAATTGCTAGGATTAAAAATATCAAAACAAGGCATTACAAAGCACGTCACAGAAATAAAAAATAAAACAAACCGGGCACTAACAAAATTGTACAAATTTTACTTATTACCAACAAGAATCAAACTGCATCTCGTAAAAACATACATACTCCCATTATTGGAATATCCAGTAAATTCCCTTGATTAGCCTTACCAAGACACAGAAACAAATTTTACAAACAATTCAAAATAAAGCATTGAGATTTGCATACAACGAGCATTATCCATATACAAGAAATACAGAGGAACTACATCACCTCAGCGTATTACCAATTAATGTTAGATTGTACCACACAGCAAGAAACATCTGGGAAAGATTGAATAAAGTGCACGACCCTAATTACTTGATGTTACTAGAAGACAACAACCGTGAACATGTCTGGTTTCCAAAATCGATAAACAGGGTAAAAAATGAGCCTTGCCCAATATTTACAAGAAATAACCTCTAGCTCTATAAAATAAGTCTTACCAAACTTGACACAAACCTATCTTGACAACACCGACTATGACAAAACAATATGACACAACCAGGGGCTCTGCGGGCAAGTGGTATTGGTAGAGCACCCCACACCATAACCTGTCATCCCATAACCACACCGTTTGGAGTACCAGTATTGAACTCCTCGAGGTAGCACCGACCTCGAGGGGGATCTCTCATCAAAGCAAACCTCACAGCACCACTTATTGATCCAGTCACTGGCGATGATCCCCACCTGGTGCAATGCTAGGGGCCATGTACTGATCAACATACCAGACATACTATAACATTTTAACATTATTGTTGAAATACTTTAATTCTGATTCTAACCATGGAATGTTTATATGTTTTTGACCTTTTAGTGACTTGGATGACTATCTGAGAAGCGATTGCTGGTGTTTAGGTGCTAGTGGAGCTCTTGTCTGAGGCCCACCTGGGTGGACCCCAGACAGGAGATCCACTGGCGGCAACAGAGTGGAAATATAACGGATCTCAGGCACATAGATGTGCGTGGTGGAACTCTTGCCTGGGGCCTACTACGGTGGGCACCAGACAGGGGACCCACCATGATGGAACGGATCGGACCATTAGAGGAAGTCATTGTTGCTGTAAAGGGATAAATAAGTATAAGTTAAGTATAACAGAGCTAACCAATAGTGTTGGGTGGTTTACGTCTTTGATGCCCCCTCCCCCTCTCTCTCTCAAATAGGAGTAGGGTAAAGGACTTTATAGTAATTTTTGCCCTTTTGAGACAATGTATATGTAATTTTATGTACGGTACTTATGGTATCTCGATACAAAATCAAATCAAATCAAATCAAATCTCTCTCTCTCTTTCAATACTAGCTACATTCTTAGAAGCACTCCCCTCCACCTGGCCCCCCCCCCCCTACCCCTCTCTCTTTCTCTGCTGTCCTGACCTCGCCGGGTGTATATAAGCTGCGGCTCTCCCTTCACCCACCATCCTCACACGATCCTCACAACAACACACAACATGAAATTCGTGAGTATACCGCTAGTAGGGAACCCGTGCAACCATAGTTCCCCCCCCCTCCCTCCTTCACCACCTCCCTCAGTATACCAGTAGTAGGGAACCCCCCCTCCCCGTCACCACCTCCCTCAGTATACCGGTAGTAGGGAACCCCCCCCCCCCCTCCTCCGTCACCACCTCCCTCAGTATACCGTTAGTAGGGAACCCCCCCCCCTCCTTCACCACCTCCCTCAGTATACCGCTATTAGGGAACCCCTTTCCCCCCCCTCACCGGCAGTAGGGAACCCCCCCCTCCCCTTTCACCGGCAGTAGGGAACCCGTAGACAACCCCTCCCCCCTTATCATTTAATTTATTATTTCTCCTTTTCATTATTTAAACTATTTTTTAGTTTGCTCCTTAGATCTCTATAAAGCTTTAAGAAACACACCCAAGACCCTCCTTCTAGATAAATTTGTACATTTTTCGGTAGAAAAACGGCCAGTTTCTCCTAAATAACGGGCTCGCTACCGCTCGCCTGGAATAAACCACCTAAATGGCACGAAAGGTTATAATACTGCCAATGAACTGGAGCGAATGGTCTTGAAATCGACAAACTAATGAGGAGAACGTCTTAAAATCTCATAACTAATGGGGCTAAACATGAGGGAGAAGGGGGTCCAGGAAAAACAAGTACCTCCCCTGCTGTCTATAATCGTCCTTCAGCTTCCCCTTACGTCTCTCTCTCTCTCTCTCATTTTAATATGATTATGGAAACAATTACACACAATCCTTCTATCTATCTATCTATTGCCGGACGGCGTGATTCCTGAAGGGGTGGCCACGAACGAAACGCCCCATGCACCTTTGTCCCCAGTCAGTCGATGCCCCTCCTCCCATCCAGCACTACTTTCATGCATATACTTCTTAACTCCATCATTCCACCTCTCTCTCGGTCTACCTCTCCTTCTCTGTCCTTCCACCTCGCTCTCGTACAATCTCTTAGTCATACTCTCGTACACTCTCTTAGTCATTCTCTCGCTTCCCATGCGTTCCGCATGGCCGAACCATCTCAAGGTGTTCCTTTTCAACGCGAAAGTGGTCCCAGACCCTAAGAACTGGAAATTTAAATGTTGTTACAGTTCGGGCTCTGTCTCGAGTCGGCCACCCCCAGCTATGGGGTATGTGCCTGAGTATATACATACATACAATATACCTTAAATTGTACACAACTTGCAGAAGTATTGCAATATAGCTTTTGTTTCCTTTGCAGCTGGTTCTGTCCTGCTTGGTGGTGCTGGCTGCTGCCAGGCCCCAAAACGAACAAGAGGCAACGGTGCTCGTAGACGAGCGAGTTGACAACGGCGACGGCAGCTTCTCTTACAACTTCCAGACCAGTAACGGCATCGAGACCTCCAAGACTGGCACCATCGGCAGTGAGGGACAGAGCAACATGGATGGTGTCTTCAGGTGAGACACAACATCTACTACAGTATGTGTATTATAACTCACTCAAAATATTGTAACAAAAACTAACTTTTCTTACATTTATTTCACACTGACCTGGACTTCCTTTCCTCCACAGATTCCTACTTTCCGACGGCACCCAGGCTGAGGTCCGCTATGTTGCCAACGAGTTCGGTTACCAGCCCGAGTCCGACCTCCTTCCCGTCGCCCCACCCGCCCCTCCCCATGTCGCCGAGCTCCTCCGCATCGCCGCTGAACAGAGGGCCCAAGGCATCACCTTCGAATAAACCAACCTCCACCGACACTTCCACACGATTATCTGCCACCACGTCACTTGACTTGACTGTACATAGGTGACCATGACAGCTCCAGGACCCCGGAGACTCGCAACCACACACACACATAACTTCTTTAATTATGAGGAATAAACGTCTAAAATTACATTTGCATTTCATTACAAGTTCAACTACTATTACATACTGTATAAATATATATATATATATATATACTGTATATATATATATATATATTATATATATATATATATATATATATATATATATATATATATATATACCGTATATATATATATATATATATATATATATATATATATAGAGTACCCCGATAGAGAAGTGCCAAACTTCAGGATATGATTACATAGTTTATTATAAGCATAACATTATCTACAACAAAAATGTTAAATCTCAACCGTTTATGAGGTATTGAAGGTTTTATATAGTGTCCTCTCCCGCATTGCTGTAATGGACTCTTCCATGTTAAATACTTTCCAGCAGGTCCAAAGTGAGCTAATATGTCTATAATAATTGAGATGCGACAGGAAAAAGAAGTGCCAAACATTCCTCTCCATCACCAAACAACAACCAGCACCACCTCAACAACACCACTACGCATTGCTTCCATAAATACACAATGCAACGTGGAGCGGCGCCCCCCAGCATCGTCAAAGCAAGGGGATGAAGAAAACTAAAGAAAACCAGGTCCAAGCAAAGATGGATAACTAGGATAAGAACCTAGTGACCATTGAAAACCAATATAATGGGAGAGACTACACTAGCCATTTTGATACACACGTGGCCCACAGTGAATGTATGCAAAGTGAATATCAAAGCCTTCCGTGTGCCCCTATACTCATTAGTGAATCAAACCATGCTAGAGTGAAGAAGCCTATCCACCATTCCTCCCAAATAAATACTCTTAACCCATTAAGCGCGTGCAGGGTGTAGTGAACACCACAGTTCAGGGCGGCAATATTAGGCTCCATTCCTGCCTATAATCGTCATTTTATGATAAATATTGTTATTACTTATTCATATGCGCCTATTTTATCTTTAATATGAAGATAGTAACCTGTAACAACAGTAAAACAAGTGGGAATATAATTTTTCTGGTCAAAATCGCGAATTGTAAGCGAGTGGTTCATTCATCAAGTGTGAGCCAGCTGGCACCACACCCTCCTCTCTCGAATCCTGGAGAGTGACTGAGGCCTGTATCTCTCTCTCTCTCTCTTTCTCACATATAAGACACACACATGACCACCGTCTAGGATTTGTTTGGAGATGTTTACACAAAAATATACCAATGAATAAGGGAATAACAGGGAAAATAGGTGATAATTGAAAGGGGGGGGGGGGGGGGGGAAGGAGGGAAGGAGGGGATGTGGAGGAGTGATATGAGGTATGGAGGATTTTTTTTTTTTTTTTTTAAGTGCTACTGGGGCCTTTTAAAATGTTTTTTTTTAGGCCTTCCCTCTTTAGAGCTTTCTCGCCGTCGCCCAGTAAAACCTTTTAAGAGTGTTCCTGCCGTTCCCGAGTTAATAACTCCAGCATAAATCACCATAACCAAGACAATGTCATAGTAGACCATTCTCAAATAACCAGTCTAAATCTTTCTCAAATACTCCTACCACCCCAAATTCATGATCAAAGGCTTCCTATCTCATTCACACACAAGATAAAAAGAATAAACAAAGTTAGTGCGACCGGATCTAAGAAAACAAAAAATAGCAGAGGTTCACACATGTTCCTCTTGCCCCAGAGCCCGGTTTCCTTGATGCCGACCAAATCAGAGTCACTATGCGCGTTGAGCTTAGGAAAAGCAAGCCTTCAGCCCTCAGGTTCAAGTACCATTCTGGGTTTGGAAATACCAACCAAAGGTAAAAGTAAATGTGAGGAACATCATTCCTTATCTACTGGATTGCATTCGTATATAATAAGCCCAGTAGAAGTGCTCCTTGACGAATGCTGGTAACACCCGTAGCAGGATGTTAAAGACCTGCTGCTTTTGGTGATCAGTAGTCTGAAGTGGGTACGTGGATTTTACGTTTTGGTGTAAGGCTGCTAGGGTGATGTCAATGTCCCCTTCGTACCTTATTTCATCTATTTTAGCTAGCGCTACAACGAAGCCCAATGATGGTTGCACAGCATCGATAATGATTGTCCGGAACTGATCCCAGGTAAGAGCTGGGGTTACTGTCCTGCCACCAGGCAAACGACCTTTCCCAGGTGAGTTAGAAGCACAGCGATCTTCTCTCGATCACTGTTATAAGCCAAGTCAAGCACTGCCATGGCTTTACCATGTCCAGGTATGTTTCTATATCGTATGTATCCCCATCATAATTGGGGATGGGTATATGTGAGCAATTATTCGTCATGGTGACTGATATTATATAACGCCTTACTCCTTTTGATTGTTGTGTTGAATTACTTTTCTTCCCGAATCAAGAACCACCGTCTGCCGCCAATGTAGTACCAGGTTTTTACTTGGACACTGGGAGGTTCTTACTCGACTGGAGAACTAAAGCCAAACTACACATGTACAAAAGTTGTAAAGAATAAATATAATACTGAGTAGATCACATGAATTTCTTATTAAATGTTTACTTAGTACAAACTTAAGAATACACTATACACTGGTACATAACATATTCACAAAATAATTCTGCCTAGCACGGGTAAGAATCCACGACAGACTTATAAAATACACTCAACACTCCTAGTCTAACACTTGCGTAGATTTTGGAGATATACTTGTTTAGCACTGGTGGTTGAAGCAAACAAACTTCTGCCACCTTCCTATTCTAACACCGAGTAGATCTGAAGGTAGTTGCACTGGTGGTTGAAGTGTTGATTGTTGAGTCCTTTCTCTCTATCCTGTCGAGCCGCTTAGGTGGTCTTGCCGTGTGGTGAGTGGGGTAGGGATACAGATGGACTAGTTGGTTTGGGGCCTTTAATAATAGTTCCTTATGTCATGACACAGGGGGCGTATTATCGGATGAACACAAACGTGACCTTAGACATGTCTTGGGCTATGGCTACTTGACTATCCTGACCGTGGTACTAGTCGTTGGTGAAGATCTGTTTCGGAACTCTTGGTGTAGGGTCTTTAAAACAGAGTCACTCGTGTCATGACAGAGCAACTAAGTATCAGGCTAACGTGGGGAAGAAGTATTTAGGATTATGACTGTACTCTCTTTCCCAATCTGCATCTGGCCTTTGTAAGAGTGTTCAAATTAGAACGCAGGGGTCGGTGTTTAACCTTTTTACCAACATATGTCCTCGACCATGGTTCTGGCCATATGCAGTATGGACTTTATATGCAGAGTGCCGTTATTTAGATGGTGTCTCGCAAAGCCCGAACTATTGAAGACGTCTTGTCATGACAAAGACTTCTTTAAGAGTTTTGTAGAGTCTGAATTGATCCTGAAAGTCAGTTTGGAGCATGCTCTCGGTGCTACTTTCAGTGTCAAAACTTTAGCCTAGAAGAGATCCCAATGTTATTCCTACACCATGGTGTGGAAGCACAAAAGTTCCCAAATAGGGTAAATAGCTCTTAAACAATAAGGTAAACAGCCATGTCATGAGAGAACGAATGAGTGCAAGTTTAAATTTTAGGCCCAAGTCTTGCATGCAAGTTATTTGAGCCCTCAAATTGCTGATTACCTGGTTTTTGTCGAGATGGTCATGACGTTTGCTGCTATGTCCCAGGGCTGGTATTTGGCGGTCAGAAGGTCATAGGTGCGGTACTGCGAGGGGTTGGATTAGGGGGTTGAGGTAGGCCCCTTAAAAGTTCCCGCCAAGATGGTGGGAGACCTGCGCGGAAGAGTGGCGCATCTGGAGGGGGGAGATTTGTGTATGCTGTTGTTCTGTTGTTTGGTTGTATCTGGCTGTCCTTTCCTGCTTCCTGGAATTGCTTATGGTAACTCTTATTGTTTTACCTGGGGTGGGTGGTAGGGCGGGAGTTATGGCTGTGATCCGGACCTCTCGAGGTTTGAGGTCGGGTGAGGCCAAGTGTGGTTTCGGGTGTCCATGTTGTTGCCCTCCTGCCTTCAGCTTCTTATTTCCTCGTGAGGAAGATTGTTGGTTGATGCTGGTATTCTTCTGTTCTTTCCCTTGTTGTTTCTTCCTTGTTTCTGTCGTCGTCTGGGATGGCGTTGTCTCTTTTCTCCTTTGTAATTCCGTAGTTCTGTTTGTGTTTTCCGGCAACATTTTCGCCTTACGGTTATTTCCATCCTTTTTATCCGTTTTCTTTGGTGGGATATTTTCCAAGCTATTTCTTGTCGTCTCTCTTTTGGTCTCCGTTTTCCGTTTCTGGTTTCGGCTGGCTGGTTGTGGCATTGTAGTTATTTTTATTTCAGGCATATTATTTCCGTCTTAGGGGTGAAAGACACGGCCCCGTGTCTCGAGCTGGAAATAAAAGATGTTTCCGTGGCGGGTGAAGGTACTGAGGGTGTTCAGGTACTCCCACCAGTTGGAAGATCTTTTGTCGGTAGCTTTGTTAGGGTCGGTGAACACGGAAATATATATTTTTTCCATAAATAATTGCCGCCGTCTGTGCTTCGCTTATGAATCGGACGTTGTGGAATTCATGCTGGCCTTCGCTCCATTTAATTTGGCGATGTAGGGTGTGGATGAGTTCATGGTGGTGGTGAGGCGGCTGGGTCGTTTGGGAGTAGATGTTATTTGTGCTGGGTTGACAGGGCAAGTGATGACCTGGGTGGTGATCTGGGGGGTTTTAATGACCCTCGCGGACGTTAAAGTACCGGGCCAGCGTGACTGTGATGGAAAACGTGGAATGGAGGTGGTGTTTGTGTTTGTTGCGCATGATATACGCAATGCTGTGAGTGTTTGTGTTGGTGTTGTTGTGTTTGATGTGTGTGGACTGTGAGGTGGAGTGGGGTTTCTAGGGTTGTGGATGCAAATGGAAGAGAAACGGGATGTGGGCTTATATAGAGGGGCCTGATCTTGTATAAAAGTTTGGCCGGGGTGGAGGTGTAGGACTAGTTTCGGGGAAAGATGAAGAGGCGGGTGCTGGGATGATGCCGGGAGGGGGGTTGGGGCATTGGTAGAGTGAGGTTGTAAGATAAGGGGTTGAGAGATGGAGGATTTTGAGGTGGGGGGGGGGGTGATGTTAGATGGGTAAGGTTGAAGGTTGGGGGGAGCTAGGCAGCGAGGGAGATTTGCTGGGTTTGGGGTTGAAATGATCTGGGGTTGTCATGAGGTTGAAGGATGAGGGGTAGGTGGATGTTGGGGTTGGCGTGGGGTGGAGGGGGCGTGGTGGTTAGGACGTAAAGGTTGGGGTATGGTAAGAGGTGAGGTTGGGGTCGGGTGGTTGCGGTTGGAGGTGGGAAAAAGGTGAGGGTAGGGTGGGGAAGGGTTGGAGGAGGGGGGGGGGGGAGGGGCAAGGGGGGTAGATATAGGGGGGAGGGGGAGGGGGATGAATGTTTTTGGCGTTTTGGTGATGGTGGTGAGAAAGTTGAGGGTGATGGGGGTGTCCGATTGTGATGAGGAGTTGTGGGTTTGCGTTTGGGGTTAGCGGGGGGGGGGGGGGGTTGGTAAGAGGAATGGGGTGGCGAGGGCGAAGAAGAAAACGGGGATGCTTGGGAAGAATGGGTGGAGGTAAGGAGCGGGAGGGGGGAAGGAAAGGTAGGTGCGGGAAGGGCGGTAGAAGGAGGTGGTCAGGGTAGGTGGTGGTGGTGGGTGTGTATGTTTTGGCATCCTGGCTGGCCAGGGTAGCTGGTTGGTGGCGTCTGACAACTTGGGTGACGCTGGTTAGTACGTGGGTGGTGGCTGTTGTTAGGTGGTGGGTGTAGGAGGGTTGATGTATTTTTCCTCACCAATAGTCAAAGGACGGTAAATCCTCCCGAATCGATTACGGTATGTCCTAGTCTCTCTGTGATAATTGACGATCACTTGATAATGGTTTGGAACTTTCTACACCTTGTAGGGCCCGATCTATCTTGGACCCAGTTTATTTAAGACAGGCAGCTTTGCAACCATGACGTTGTCACCTATTGCGTAAGGGTTTTGAGGGGGTGTGGCGTCGCGGGTGGTATCCTGGCACACCTGGGCAGTGTGGAGTGTATTGCGCAGGTGTTGCAAGGGGTTAATGGTGACGTTCGAGGTGGTCTTGTGGGCGAGGTGATGGAAGGGCAGTAGTAGGGGTGGCGACTCCATATAGGCATTTGTGGGGAGTGATCCCGTCCTCCCTAGGGCATGAGTTGATGCCCCACTGAATAATTTTTATTTGTGAGGGCCAATCTTGGGTCTGCAGGGCAATGAGGCGAATGCGGAGTTGGTTGCTAATAGTTTTGTGGCTCCTTTTGCATACTGAGTTTCCCTGTGGCCAATAGGGTGATGAGTGGGTGATTTTCAGGCCGCATATGTTGGCGAATTTCTCCCATACTTGTCCGGAGAGCTCGGGGGCATTATAAGACAACAGGGTGACAGGTAGTCCGAAATGAGTAAAAATGTCGGTGGCTAGGACTTCTGCTACGGTAAGGGCATTGTGGTCTTTAATGGGGCAAGCTATTAAGAAACATGAGTATATGTCCACGAAAGTAACCACGAACATCTTGCCATTTCTAACTGGGAAAGGGTCCATTATGGCTAATGACAATGTTTGCCATGGTTCGTTAGCTGTTAGTTTACCTGCGGGTCCTGGAGTTTTCGCTAAGTCTTTCCCCATGGCACAGGGCTTGCAGGATTCCGTCACACGTTTTGCAATCATAGACGGGCTGGCTGTCCAGTATATCTGTTGGAATACCTGTGGCCTTTTTGTTTGTCCCAGATGGATGCCATTTCCTTCGTGAATGATGACGAGTAGGTCTTGGGCCATGTGTGGATCGACTGCAACATGGCCGGACTCGGTATAGAGTTGGTCACCTACCCGGTGCAGGTTGTAGAAAACATCTTTCAGGATCCATTTTGGTTTGATTTTCTTTAGCCAGGCTTGTAGTAAAAGGGTGTCTTCGTCTTGGGATTGGGTTTTCTGGTGGTTTTGTGGGACCAGGGCAGCTAGGGTTGCGAGGGCTTGCGTGTACAGGTGAGTCACGGGAAGGTGAGAGAGGGCGTCTCCATTCGTATGCAATTTTCCAGGTCGGTAGTGAATTTTGAAGTCGAATTCCTCCAACGTCTCACGCCATCGAACTAATAGTGCACAGTTGATTTCAGATCGCCGTAACCATTGCAGGGATTGGTGGCCTGTGATGATGTCCACATTGGTGCCGAACAAGAGTGACCGGAAGTGGTTTAAAGCCAAGATAACTCCTAGGCATTCCTGTTTCGTGGCGGCGTAATTTAGCTGGTCATTATATCATTCAAACTCAGTATAGTTGTCAATTATATATATAATAGCGCCTCATAGTGCTGCCACAAACATAACTGTCGATCAAAAATTTCTGGAAATAACTCTTGTGTGACTTAGCAAATGCTAAGTCCCACGAAAGCTATTTATGGCAGATTCGCAAGGAGTTTAGTGCCATTTCTCCTGAACTCTGGTCTGACATTTTCCAATTTAACTTTTTTGTTATATATATATAATTTAATAACCTAGCCATGAATGTGCCAAAGTAATTTAACAAAATATTAGATTTATGTTTAGAGAATCCATATGAAAATCCTAAGAAGTTATTCTAATCTAATATAATTAACTTGTTCGCCCTCATCTATTCTAATGAATATAATTTAGGTCTCCACACCATTAACCCCTACAGTACCGGTGACCTCTATTTTAATTGATTTAAGGTACATTTAAACGATTTTATGAGCTTAGGAAAAATATATGGTTGCTAAAAGAATTGAGATAGTCTGTAGCCTTTTAATTGGTAGACGTCCTTCCTAAGCTGAATAAAATCATCCAATAGTTAGCAGATTATAACGGAATTTTTGTTAGCGGTATTGAAGGGGTTAAATACTACATAGCAACATATATCATTCCTGCAATACCTCTTAACCCCTTCCGTACCGGCGACGTCTTTTGAAATATAATATAGCTACAGTATATTTAGACGATTTTGTGCAGTTTAAGAAGGATTTGTGGTAGTTAAAAGGGTTAAGTGAGACAGTTCGAAGCCTGTTAATTGCTGGAGGCCCTTCTTAAACTGAATACAATCATCCAACAGTAGCCAAAATATAGTTAAAGATACAACACTGGTACTGAACAGGTTAAGGGGGGACGGTTCACTTTTCTGAGCCCCCTTCTCCCTCATGTTTATTAGCCACATTAGCTTTTATATTTTAAGACGTTCGCCTCATTAGTTTGGCGATTTTAAGACCTTGCACACCATATATTTGTCAATATTTAGACCATTCCTACAATTTAGGAGTCGATTTTTTTCCTGGCGAGCAAAAGCGAGCCTGTTAATATAGTAGTAACCGGCCTTTGGCCGGAATGTTTTCTATCGGAAAAATTTACAAAAATATATATATATATTTTTTTGTTTAGCTTGATGGAGGTCTAGGGAGTAAAAAAATAAAAATAAAAAAACAAAAATATAATAATAAGCAAATAAATATGCCCATCCCCCCTTAAAACAATAATAAACAAACACCGCATGCATCACTCGGACACAAACTTAATCTGTTGGTCAATTGAGGAAAGATATAGACAAATAGTAGCAGTTTATCCACAGATCATGTAAGGTGGTCTGGGTGTGCAGGGAATTGACAATCTTTGTTTGTGTATTTGATTAATTATATATTTACACCATAGCCTATCTAGCATGACATTAAACAAGACATTTATACAATGATATAAATCACTATAAATAAAATAGAAAAAAGTAAAACAAAATCCTGTTATAATCAATTCTTGTAGTTCCCCAGACTGTCTGGCCGAGCAGTCCCTAGTCCGATTGACCAAGGCCGCGCCAAATACTCGGGCTCCGAAGTGGCCAGAGAGAGATGAGATCTGTCTCTGAGAGGGGGCCAATGCACCCACCATCCACAGCCCCCCTTGCAGTGCCACCCAATCGGGCGATCTTGCCAGCACCTACAAGGAAAAGTAGTACAGAAATGGCTAAGGTTGAGTAGAGGATGCCAAACCTCACTCTGGATAGGACCAGCCTCACCCGTAGTTCTTATTATCACCTTTCCTCTTGATTCATTGTAACTTTTCTTTTTTCTGAAGAAAACATGATATATGTGTTTGGTAGATTTATTGAAGTAAATTGATTGGTGGGTGGGAGAGAGCATTCATGCTATGCTAATTGGAGGTGTTTGGTGTTGTGGTGAAATTAATAGAAAACAAAAATATAATATCTTAAGGGGCCTTCCCACATCAAGGACTTTTGGTACGACTCTCTAGGAGTGTCAAGTCTGTGCTACTCCGTGAGAAATGGCACTGAGTGCTACCGAGTGGGATAAATACACCGGGTAAAACGGGGTAGGACAGACTAACACTCTGTCCTAGTCTGTGTCTTAACAGACTTTGTCACAAGTGTGACAGAGTGCAGTCATTAGACATGAAAAGTACATTAGAGTCATTACTGAGTAAAACGGGGTAGAACAGACTAGGACAGATTAACACTCTGTTTTAGACTGAGTTTTTCAGGAGTGTGACAAAGTGCAGTCGGTTGTGCATCGGAGGCATTACCGAATAAAACGGGGTAGAACAGACTAGGACAGACTAACACTCTGTCCTAGTCTGTGTCTTAACAGATTTTGTCAGGAGTGAGACAGAGTGCAGTCGGTTATACATGCCAAGTACATCGGAGTCATTACCGAGTAAAAACGGGGTAGAACAGAGTAAAACAGGGTAGGACAGACTAGGACAGAGTAACTCTTTGTCCTACTCTGTGTCTTAACAAAGTTTGTTAGGAGTGTGACAGAATGCAGTCGGTTATAAATGCTGAGTACACCAGAGTCATCACAGAGTAGAAAGGGATAGAACAGAGTAGGACATACTAGGACAGAGTAACACTCTGTCCAAGTTTGTTTGTTAACAGAGTTTGTCAGGAGTGTAACAGAGTGCAGTCGGCATGGCCAGGAAACATATACAGTATATAGGGGCATGTATGAGCAAGACTTGTCATATATATATATATATATATATATATATATATATATATATATATATATATATATATATATATATATATATATATATATATACTGTATATATATATATATATATATATATATATATATATATATATATATATATATATATATATATATAATTATATATATATATATATATATATATATATATATATATATAATACTATATATATATATATATATACCGGTATATATAATAGTATAATAGTATCCTATATACAATACTATACACTAACAAATATATTATATTCTGACAAATATTTGACGATTTTATTCAGCTTAGGAGGGACATCTCTGAATAAAATGGCTACAGATTATCTCAATTAATTCTTTTAGTTACCATTTATCTTTCCTAAGCTTCATAAAATCGTCTAAATGCAGCTGAAATCCAATAAAGAAAGACGTCGTTGGTACAGAAGGGGTTAACAGAAGAGATTGGTGGGTGGGAGAGAGCCTTTATGCTAGGCTCCTCTTCTCTCTCTGTCTTACATAGCTTAACCCTTTCTGTACCGGCGACGTACTTTGTGTGTTATTATAGCTATATTTAGACGATTTTGTGCAGTTTAAGAATGATCTGTGGTAGTAAAAAAGGTAAAGTGAGATCGGTCGAAGCCTGGTAATTGCTGGAGGCCCTTTTTAAACTGAATCAAGTCGTCGAATATTAGCCAAATTAACGTTATATGGACGGGACCGGTACTGAGAGGGTTAACCCTTTCAGTACCGGTGACGTCATTTATAATATATTCTGACAACTAACAGACGATTGTATTCAGCTTAGGAAGGACGTCTACCCATGAAAGGCCTTAGACTCGCTCAATTAATCCTCTTTGCTAGCCTACCATACATCCTTCCAAAGCTTCACAAAATCGTCTAAATGTAACTAAAACAAAATACAAAAATACATTGCCGGTACAGAAGAGGTGATGCTACAAACAGCCTCGGAAGGACGTCTAGCTCTCTTGTTGGCTGGTTTACGACTTTGGTGCGCCCCCCCCCCCCCCCCCCCCCCTTCTCTCTCTCTCTCTCTCTCTCTCAAATAGAGGCAGGGTAAAGGACTGTATAATCACCTTTGCCCTTTTGAGACAATGTACAGTATACAGTATGTAATTTTATGTACGATATAATTTTATGCTATCTCAATAAATAATAAAATAAAATAGAATAAAATAAAATATCTCTCTCTCTCTTTCAATACTAGCTACATTATTAGAAGCACAGGACGAGCTCCATAGAAACTGAACTGAAACTGAAACGTACTCCCCTCCACCCGGTCTCCTTTCCCCTCCCCCCCCCCCCTCCCTCTCTCTCTCTCTCTGCTGTCCTGACCTCGCCGGGTGTATATAAGCTGCGGCTCTCCCTTCACCCACCATCCTCACACGATCCTCACAACAACCAACAACATGAAATTCGTGAGTATACCGCTAGTAGGGAACCCGTGCAACCATAGCCACCCCCCCCTCCTCCCTCCTTCACCACCTCCCTCAGTATACCAGTAGTAGGGAACCCCCCCCCCCCTCCCTCAGTATACCAGTTGTAGGGACCCCCCCCTCCCTCAATATACCAGTTGTAGAGACCCCCCCTCCCTCAGTATACCAGTAGTAGGGAACCCCCCCCCCCCTCCTTCAGTATACCGGAAGTAGGGAACCCCCCCTCCTTCACCACCTCCCTCAGTACACCAGTAGTAGGGAACCCCCCCCCCCCCCCCCTCCTTCACCACCTCCCTCAGTATACCGGTAATAGGGAACCCCCCCCCCCTCCTTCACCACCTCCCTCAGTATACCGGTAATAGGGAACCCCCCCCCCCTCCTTCACCACCTCCCTCAGTATACCAGTAGTAGGGAACCCCCCCCCCCCCTTCACCACCTCCCTCAGTACACCAGTAGTAGGGAACCCCCCTCCCCTCCTTCACCACCTCCCTCAGTATACCGGTAATAGGGAACCCCCCCCCCCTCCTTCACCACCTCCCTCAGTATACCGGTAATAGGGAACCCCCCCCCCTCCTTCACCACCTCCCTCAGTATACCAGTAGTAGGGAACCCCCCTCCTTCACCACCTCCCTCAGTACACCAGTATTAGGGAACCCCCCCCCCCTCCTTCACCACCTCCCTCAATATACCGGTAATAGGGAACCCCCCCCTCCTTCACCACCTACCTTAGTATACCAGTAGAAGGGAACCCCCCCTCCCTCCTTCACCACCTCCCTCAGTACACCAGTAGTGGGGAACCCCCCCCCCCCCTCCTTCACCACCTCCCTCAGTATACCGGTAATAGGGAACCCCCCCCCCCTCCTTCACCACCTCCCTCAGTACACCAGTAGTAGGGAACCCCCCCCCCCCCTCCTTCACCCCCTCCCTCAGTATAACGGTAATAGGGAACCCCCCCCTCCTTCACCACCTCCCTCAGTATACCAGTAGTAGGGAACACCCCCCCCCTCCTCCTTCATCACCCTCCCTCAGTATACTGGTAGTAGGGACCCCCCCCCTCCCTCAGTATACCAGTTGTAGGGACCCCCCCCCCTCCCTCAATATACCAGTTGTAGGGACCCCCCCCTCCCTCAGTATACCAGTAGTAGGGAACCCCACCCCCCCCTCCTTCAGTATACCGGAAGTAGGGAACCCCCCCCCCCCTCAGTATACCAGTAGTAGGGAACCCCCCCTCCTTCACCACCTCCCTCAGTATACCAGTAGTAGGGAAACCCCCCTCCCTCCTTCACCACCTCCCTCAGTACACCAGTAGTAGGGAACCCCCCCCCCCCTCCTTCACCACCTCCCTCAGTATACCGGTAATAGGGAACCCCCCCCTCCTTCACCACCTCCCTCAGTATACCAGTAGTAGGGAAACCCCCCTCCCTCCTTCACCAACTCCCTCAGTACACCAGTAGTAGGGAACCCCCCCCCCCTCCTTCACCACCTCCCTCAGTATACCGGTAATAGGGAACCCCCCCCCTCCTTCACTACCTCCCTCAGTATACCGGTAATAGGGAACCCCCCCCCTCCTTCACCACCTCCCTCAGTATACCAGTAGTAGGGAACCCCCCCCCCCTCCTTCACCACCTCCCTCAGTACACCAGTAGTAGGGAACCCCCCTCCCCTCCTTCACCACCTCCCTCAGTATACCAGTAGTAGGGAACCCCCCCCCCCTCCTTCACCACCTCCCTCAGTACACCAGTAGTAGGGAATCCCCCCCCCCTCCTTCACTACCTCCCTCAGTATACCGGTAATAGGGAACCCCCCCCCCTCCTTCACCACCTCCCTCAGTATACCAGTAGTAGGGAACCCCCCCTCCTTCACCACCTCCCTCAGTACACCAGTAGTAGGAAACCCCCCGTCCTTCACCACCTCCCTCAGTATACCAGTAGTAGGGAACCCCCCCCCCCTCCTTCAGTACACCAGTAGTAGGGAACCCCCCCCCCTCCTTCACCACCTCCCTCAGTATACCGGTAATAGGGAACCCCCCCTCCTTCACCACCTACCTCAGTATACCAGTAGAAGGGAACCCCCCCCTCCCTCCTTCACCACATCCCTCAGTACACCAGTAGTAGTGACCCCCCCCCTCCTTCACCACCTCCCTCAGTACACCAGTAGTAGGGAACCCCCCCCCCCCCTCCTTCACCACCTCCCTCAGTATAACGGTAATAGGGAACCCCCCCCCCCCCCCCCCCCCCTCACCGTTAGTAGGGAACCTAATTATTTAATTCATTATTCTTCCCTTTTCATTATTTCTAATTGTTTTTAGTTTGCTCCCTACACCTTTATCAAGCTTTAAAAAACGCACTCAAGACCTTCCTTCGGGATAAATTTGTACATTTTTGGGCAGAAAAACGGCCAGTTTTTCCTAAATTACGGGCTCGCTACTGCTCGCCTGGAAAAAAATCGACACCTAAATGGTACGAAAGGTTATAATATTGCCAAAGAAATGGAGCGAATGGTCTTGCAATCGACAAACTAATGGGGAGAACGTCTTAAAATCTCATAACTAATGCGGCTTAACATGAGGGAGAAGGGGGTCCAGGAAAACCGAATACCTCCCCTTAAATTATAATGTGCAGTTACATTTTGCTGTCTATAATCGTCCTTCAGCTCCCCATTAATTCTCTCTCTCTGTCTCTCTCTCATTTTAAAATGATTATGGAAACAATTACACACAATTCTTCTATCTATCTATCTATTGCTGGACGCCGTGATCCCTGAAGGGGTGGCCACGAACGAAACGCCCCCATGCACCTTTGTCCCCATTCAGTCGATGCCCCTCCTCCTATCGAGCACTGCTTTCACGCATATACTTCTTAACTCCATCCTTCTACCTCTCTCTCGGTCTACCTCTCTCTCTCTGTCTTTCCACCTCACTCTCGTACAATCTCTTAGTCATTCTCTTACTTCCCATGCATTTCGCATGGCCGAACCATCTCAAGGTGTTCCTTTTCATACTTTCCAGTACATCTACATCCACACCACACCGCTCTCGTACTTCCTCATTCGTCTGTCTATCCCTCCATGTAACTCTGCACGCACTTCTCAAGTAACTAATTTCTACCCCTCTCACTCGTGGTTTGTGTCTCGCCAACAACATCCATGCTTCACTCCCGTACGTCAATGTTGGGATTACCACACTGTCATGCAATGACTGCTTTACTTCCATGCTGACGACCCAATTTCTTGTTACTGCTTTCAGCGTTCCTACTACCCTCTTCCCCTGTTGCACCCTCCCCTTCACTTCTTCATCTATACTCCCATTTTTACTGAACACATTGCCCAAATACTTGAATGAGCTGACATTCTCCATATCCTGACTGTTCAACCTCACCTCACAATTATTGCTTTGCTTTATTCAGTTAAAACTAATGTTCTCCTTGGCAACTAATTAATTTTCATATATTGCATCTCTCAGCTTCGCTTTATAATCTTTAGGCTCCTCGTGCAGTTCACAATACTGTATAGTGTATTTGGCTGAAGTACATACAGTAAGAGACCAAACTCATTTACTCGAATATATATTTCTCCAGCAAATTCCGTTTCTATTTGTGCCTCACCTACAGAGAGTAATTCAGCTAACTCTCACAAACACCTCCTCCTCCTATTCCTTTCACACACATAAATTACCTCAAACTTACCTTGCTTTTGGTCCTCTATCATTCTTTCAACCTTGAGGGGGACACTTGTTACAGGCAGCTTTGCCTTTTGGCTCCCTCATACACATAGAACAAATATTCATTCACACACTATTTAAAAATATTAATACGCCTAACTCATAGATAAACACGGTCCTAGACTTTCATTTACCTCTCGCCTATATTGTAGTTTGTTCAACCAACTAACATCCAGATGTCCTCTACTATTGTCATCTAGCTGGTTCCAACTCAATTGATCTTGGTGTGATACAGTTGAGTGTTGAAATATCTAGTGCACAGTTATCTTATGTCAACGATAATGACCAACTTGCGCTATCGAATTGTTTGTATTATCTCGGGCAGGGGGCTAGGAACCTCTTCCCCTACACGAGACAGGGCAAGGGCAAGGGAACGCGAAAGTGGTCCCAGACCCTAAGAACTGGAAATTTAAATGTTGTTACAGTTAGGGCTCTGTCTCGAGTCGGCCACCCCCAGCTATGGGGTATGTGCCTGAGTATAGACATACATACAATATATCTTAAATTGTACACAACTTGCAGAAGTACTGCAATATAGCTTTTGTTTTCTTTGCAGCTGGTTCTGTCCTGCTTGGTGGTGCTGGCTGCTGCCAGGCCCCAAAACGAACAAGAGGCAACGGTGCTCGTGGACGAGCGAGTTGACAACGGCGACGGCAGCTTCTCTTACAACTTCCAGACCAGTAACGGCATCGAGACCTCCAAGACTGGCACCATCGGCAGCGAGGGACAGAGCAACATGGACGGTGTCTTCAGGTGAGACACAACATCTACTACAGTATGTGTATTATAACTCACTCAAAATATTGTAACAAAAACTAACTTTTCTTACATTTATTTCACACTGACCTGGACTTGCTTTCCTCCACAGATTCCTACTTCCCGACGGCACCCAGGCTGAGGTCCGCTATGTTGCCAACGAGTTCGGTTACCAGCCCGAGTCCGACCTCCTTCCCGTCGGCCCCCCTGCCCCTCCCCATGTCGCCGAGCTCCTCCGCATCGCCGCTGAACAGAGGGCAGCAGGCATCACCTTCGAATAAACCAACCTCCACCGACACTTCCACACGATTATCTGCCACCACATCACTTGACCTGACTGTACATAGGTGACCATGACAGCTCCAGGACCCCGGAGACTCGCAACCACACACATATAACTTCTTTAATTATGAGGAATAAACGTCTAAAATTACATTTGCATTTCATTACAAGTTCAACTACTATTACATACTGTATATATATATATATATATATATATATATATATATATATATATATATATATATATATATATATATACAGGGTATCCTGATAGAGAAGTGCCAAACTTCAGGATATGATTACATAGTTAATTTTAAGCATAACATTATCTACAACAAAAATGTTAAATCTCAACTGTTTATGAGGTATTGATGATTTTATATAGTGTACTCTCCCGCATTGCTGTAATGGACTCTTCCATGTTAAATACTTTCCAGCAGGTCCAAAGTGAGCTAATATGTCTATAATAATTGAGATGCGACAGGAAAAAGAAGTGCCAAACATTCCTCTCCATCACCAAACAACAACCAGCACCACCTCAACAACACCACTACGCATTGCTTCCATAAATACACAATGCAACGTGGAGCGGCGGCCCCCAGCATCGTTAAAGCAAGGGGATGAAGAAAACTAAAGAAAACCAGGTCCAAGCAATGACTGATAACTAGGATAAAAACCTAGTGACCATTGAAAACCAAAATGATGGGAGAGACTACACTAGCCATTTTGATACACACGTGGCCCACAGTGAATGTATGCAAAGTGAATATCAAAGCCTTCCGTGTGCCCCTATACTCGTTAGTGAATCAAACCGTGCTAGAGTGAAGAAGCATCTCCACCATTCCTCTCAAATAAATACTCTTAACCCATTAAGCGCGCGCAGGGTGTAGTGAACACCATGTGGAGGAGTGATATGAGGTATGGAGGGAAACCTTTTTTTTTTTTTTTTTATGTGCTACTGGGGCCTTTTAATTTTTTTTTTTTTTGCCTTCCCTCTTAAGAACTTTCTCGCTGTCGCCCAGTAAAACTTCTTAAGAGTGTTCTCGCCGTTCCCGTCTAAATCTTTCTCAAATACCCCCACCACCCCAAATTCATGATCAAAGGCTTCCCATCTCATTCACACGCAAGATAAAAAGAGTAAACAAAGGTAGTGCGACCGGCTCTAAGAAAACAAAAAATAGCAGAGGTTCACACATGTCCCTCTTGCCCCAGAGCCCTGTCTCCTTGATGCCAACCAAATCAGTCACTATGCGCGTTGAGCATAGGAAAAGCAAGCCTTCAGCCCTCAGGTTCAAGTACCATTCTGGGTTTGGAAATACCAACCAAAGGTAAAAGTAAAGGTGAGGAACAACATTCCTTATCTACTGGATTGCATTCGTATATAAGAAGCCCAGTAGAAGTGCTCCTTGACGAATGCTGGTAACACCCATAGCAGGATGTTAAAGACCTGCTGCTTTTGGTGATCAGTAGTCTGAAGTGGGTACGTGGATTTCACGTTTTGGTGTAAGGCTGTTAGGGTGATGTCAATGTCCCCTTCGTACCTTATTTCATTTATTTTAGCTAGCGCTACAACGGAGCCCAATGATGGTTGCACAGCATCGATAACGATTGTCCGGAACTGATCCGAGGTAAGAGCTGGGGTTACTGTCCTGCCACCAGGCAAACGACCTTTCCCAGGTGAGTTAGAAGCGTAGCAATCTTCTCTCGATCACTGTTATAAGCCAAGTCAAGCACTGGCTTTACCATGTCCAGGTATATTTCTATATCGTATATATCCCCATCATATTTGGGGATGGGGATATGTGAGCGACTATTTGTCATGGTGACTGATTTTATATAACGCCTTACTCCTTTTGATTGTTGTGTTGAATGACTTTTCTTCCCGAATCAAGAACCACCGTCTGCCGCCAATGTAATACCAGGTTTTTACTGGGGCTTTTACTTGGACACTGGTAGGTTCTTACTCGACTGGAGAACTAAAGCCAAACTACACATGCACAAAAGTTGTAAAGAATAAATATAATACTGAGTAGATCACACAAATTTCTTATTATCTTTACTTAGTACAGACTCAAGAATACACTATACACTGGTACATAACATATTCACAAAATAATTCTGCCTAGCACGGGTGAGAATCCACGACAGATTTATAAATTACACTCAACACTCCTAGTCTAATACTTGTGTAGATTTTGGAGATACACTTGTTTAGCATTGGTGGTTGAAGCAAACGAACTTCTGCCACCTTCCTATTCTAACACTGAGTAGATCTGAAGGTAGTTGCACTGGTGGTTGAAGTGTTGATTGTTGAGTCCTTTCTCTCTATCCTGTCGAGCCGCTTAGGTGGCCCTGCCGTGTGGTGTGTGGGGTAGGGATACAGATGGACTAGTTGGTTTGGGGCCTTTAATAATAGTTCCTTATGTCATGACACAGGGGACGTAATACCAGATGAACACGAGCATGACCTTAGACATGTCTTGGGCTATGGCTACTCGACAATCCTGACCGTTGTACTAGTCGTTGGTGAAGTTCTGTTTCGGAACTCTTGGTGTAGGGTCTTTAATACAGAGTCACTCATGTCATGACAGAGTAACTAAGTATCAGGCTAACGTGGGGAAGAAGTAATTAAGATCATGACTGTACTATCTTTCCCAATCTGCGTCTGGCCTTTGTAAGAGTGTTCAAAGAACCCAGGGGTCGGTGTTTAACCTTTTTACCAATATATGTCCTCGACCATGGTTCTGGCCATATGCAGTATGGACTTTATATGCAGAGTGCCGTTATTCAGACGGTGTCTCGCAAAGCCCAAACTATTGAAGACGTCTTGAGAGCAGTGGAAATGAATTACTTAAGGAGTGCGTGCGGAGTTACATGGAGGGATAGACAGACTAATGAGGAAGTAAGAAGGAGGTGTGGTGTGGAGGTAGATGTGCTGGAAAGTGTGAAAAGGAACAACTTGAGATGGTTCGGCCATATGGAACGTATGGAAAGCGAGAGAATGACTAAGAGGGTGTACGAGAGCGAGGTGGAGGGACAGAGGGGGAGAGGTAGACCGAATATGAGGTGGAAGGATGGAGTGAGGAACTACATGAACGAAGGCGGTGCTGGTTGGGGGGAGGGGCGTCGACTGACTGGGGACAGAGGTGCATGGGGCCGGTTCGTTCGTGGCCACCCCTTCGGGGATCACGGCGTCAGGCAATAGATAGATAGAAGAGTGACCGGAAGTGGTTTAAAGCCCAGATAACTCCTAGGCATTCCCGTTTCGTGGCGGCGTAATTTCGCTGGTCATTATATCATTCAAACTCAGTATAGTTGTCAATTATATATATAATAGCGCCTCATAATGCTGCCACAAACATACTGTAACTGTCGATCAAAAATTTCTGGAAATAACTCTTGTGTGACTTAGCAAATGCTAAGTCCCACGAAAGCTATTTATGGCAGATTCGCAAGGAGTTTAGTGCCATTTCTCCTGAACTCTGGTCTGACACTTCCCAATTTAACTTTTTTGTTATATATATATAATTTAATAACCTAGCCATGAATGTGCCAAAGTAATTTAACAAAATATTAGATTTATGTTTAGAGCATCCATATGAAAATCCTAAGAAGTTAGTCTAATCTAATATAATTAACACAGTGGTGGGCTGACCCTTTGTCAGAGTGAGGGTTGGTGTCCTCTACTTCCCATAGCCCCTTCTATCTTTTTCTCCTTCTGCATCTCTATTTTTTTCAAATGGCGTAGGGATGCGGTGACCCCAACGCCCGCCACTTTCTGGTGCAGGTAGCCTCCTCTGTGGTGGAGGGGTGAGAAATTTCCACCACCGCTTTTCTCCGGCGAGACGTAGAAGTCGGCTAAAGGGGATCGGGGGCGGGGGGCCTGGTATCCTTCTCCCCTTAAATAAATCTACCAAAAAAACGAGACAGAGATAGGGGCGAGGGAACACGTTCGTGGTCCCGGACCCTAAGAATAGGAGCTTTGAATGTGCGTGGATGTAGTACGAATGAGAAGCGAGAGGATATTGGAAGGTTATTTGAAAGAAGGATGTATGATGTCCTTGCACTGAATGAAACAAAGATGAAAGGAGAGGGAGAAGTGGATTTTGGAAACGTGATAGGTAGAAAGTCTGGAGTAGACGAGGGAGTCAGGGGGAAAGAAGGAGTGGCTATTATTGTGAAGGAGGAGTTGAGAGAGTTTATAAAAGAGTGGAAAGAGGTGTCATCAAGGCTAATGTGGGTGAGAATGCAGTTTAAGGGTGAAAGGTGGGTTTTTGTAAGTGCGTATGGACCAGGAAGTGAAAGAGAGTTAGACGAGGTAGAGGGTTTCTGGGAGGATTTGAGAGATTGTCTACAAGGGTTTGATGAAAATGAAAATGTTATAGTTTTAGGGGACCTAAATGCTAGGGTAGGAAATGAGCCTGTTGAGGGAGTCATCGGTAGTTTTGGTGTGGATGGTGTAAACGAGAGTGGAGAAAGACTGAAAAATGTATGTGAAGAGTGTAGATTGAGTGTAGGTAATACGTTCTTCAAAAAAAGGCGTATACACAAGTACACCTGGCATAGACTTGTGAGGGGAGAGATTGTAGAGAGGGCATTGATGGATTATGTGCTGGTGACAAGGGAAAGATTGTGTAGACTGCTGGATGTGAATGTGATGAGAGGTGAGGCGGAGGGTATGTCAGATCATTACCTGGTGGAGGGAAAGCTAAGAGTTAAGAGTTACAGGAGAATAAGAGACAAGTGTGAAGTAAGAGAGGTAATAAAAGTTAGTGAGTTAGAGAAGAGTGAAAAAGAGAGGGAGTACAAGGAAAGACTAAATGAAAAGTGGATGGAAGTGAGAGAGATGGAAGAGAGAGAAGTAGAGGTTGAATGGCAACAGTTTAAGGAAGGAGTGAAAGCAAGTGCAGAGGTAGTATGCGGCAAAAGGAAAGTAGGAGGCAGAGGTATCAGGAAGGGAAGCGAGTGGTGGAATGATACGGTGAGAAAGGCAGTTGAGGAGAAGAGACAGTGTTTTGAGAGGGTTTTACAGGATGGTAGTGTTGAGGTATGGGAGAGGTACAAGGAGAAAAGGAGAGAGGCAAAACGGAAAATTAGAGAAGCGAAAAAAGATGCAAACGAAAGGTGGGGCCAAAGGCTGAGTGAGAATTTTGAAGAACGAAAGAAGATGTTCTGGAAGGAGGTAAATAAAGTAAGGAAAGGAGGACACAAGAGGGAAGAGTCAGTGAAAGATGAAAATAGAGAATTACTAGTGGAACCAGTTGAAGTGAGGAACAGATATGCCGAGTATTTTGAATCTTTGTTAAATACAAGAGATGGAAGAGAAGCAGTGATTGAAGCAGAGGTGGATGGAGATAGGTTACCCAGGCCACCCAGGTGGCAGGGAATGAATGAAAGGATTGAGGAAAATGAGGTGAAAGAAGCAGTGAAACAAATGAGAGCGGGAAAAGCAGAAGGTTTGGATGGTATTGCTGTGGAGTGTATAAAGAAGGGTGGAGATGTGATAATAGATTGGTTGGTGAGACTTTTCAATGTGTGCTTTGCTGTGTCAATGGTACCAATAGACTGGAAGAGTGCATGTATTGTGCCGTTGTACAAGGGGAAGGGAGATCGGCAGGAGTGTTCAAGTTATAGAGGTATTAGTTTATTGTCAGTGGTTGGAAAGCTGTATGGCAGGGTGTTGATAGAGAGGATAATAAAGTGTACGGAAGTTGCAATAGGAGAAGAACAGTGCGGTTTTAGGAGGGGAAGAGGGTGCGTGGATCAGATGTTTGCAGTAAGACAGTTATGCGAGAAGTATTTAGAGAAGCATAAGGAGATATTTTGGGCTTTTATGGACTTGGAAAAAGCGTATGATCGTGTGGACCGTGAAGCAATGTGGAAGGTGTTAAGGATTTATGAAATAGGAGGAAATTTGTTAGAAGCAGTTAAGAGTTTTTATGAAGGGAGCAGAGCATGTGTGAGAGTAGGAAATGGTGAGCTGAGTGAATGGTTTGAGGTAAAGGTAGGTTTGCGACAGGGTTGTGTAATGTCACCATGGCTGTTTAATATGTTTATGGATGGTGTGGTGAGGGAGGTGAAAAGGAGAACTATGGGAAGAGGATTGGGTTTAGTAGGAAAGAATGGTAGAGATTGGGAGTTGAATCAGTTGCTGTTCGCTGATGACACAGCATTGGTGGCGGATTCTGATGAGAAACTGCAGCGGGTAGTCAAAGAGTTTGGTGTGGTTTGTGGAAGGAGGAAAGTGAAGGTGAACGTCAATAAAAGTAAAGTAATGGTGTGTAATAGGGGAGAGCATAGGGTGAATCTAGATGTGAGGCTGGATGGGGAAATATTGGAACAAGTAGAGTGTTTTAAATATCTAGGAGGAACGATAAGCAGGAGTGGAGGTATGGAAGTGGAGGTAAAACAGAGAGTGTGTGAAGGAAGGAAGGTTTTCGGAGCAATGGGAAGTATGTGGAAGACGAGAAATCTCGGAGTGAAAGTAAAAAGTGCACTGTATCAAGGAATTGTTGTGCCAACAGTGATGTATGGGGCTGAGATATGGGCTCTGAAGAAAAAGGAGAAAAGAGGGCTGGATGTGATGGAGATGAGCTGCTTGAGGAGTATGTGTGGAGTTACTCGTAGAGACAGATTCAGGAATGAAGAGATACGTAGGAGAGTGGGGCAGCAGGAACATTTGTCAGCCAGAGTGGACAGAAGGGTGCTGAGCTGGTATGGTCACGTTGAACGAATGGGAGATGAAAGGCCAGGAGTGAATGGAGAATGCTTGTGAATAGTTGAGTGAACACGTGGTCATTTGGAGTAGGGGGTCGGGCGCAAGTTGGCCTAGATAATAGTCCATCAGGCACCTGGCCCGGGGAGACGATTAATATGAAGGGTGTGCCTGGAAGTGTGGTGGGAGGGCTTGTGGCTTTGGCTCCGCTGCATGTCTGCCTGCCGAGATCGGAACCTCTCCGGTGGTCAGGGGCCGGGGGAGTGCTGGAGCGACCTTGGTAACCCTGGTCTCTGGGTCTTCTCCTGGGTGACCTGGATGTGTGTGAGTTTGTGTTTTTTATCTGTGTTTATTTTTTGTTTTATGTTGTTTTTGTGTTTTCCCTGTTCTTGCTCTGTCTTGAGTCGGCTACCCCCAAAATGGGGATTGGGCCTGAGCATATAGATAGATAGATAGATAGAATATAATTAACTTGTTCGCCCTCATCTATTCTAATGAATATAATTTAGGTCTCCATATCATTAACCCCTACAGTACCGGTGACGTCTATTTTAATTGATTTAAGATACATTTAAACAATTTTATGAAGCTTAGGAAAAATATATGGTTGCTAAAAGAATTGAGATAGTCTGTAGCCTTTTAATTGGTAGACGTCCTTCCTAAGCTGAATAAAATCATCCAATAGTTAGCAGATTATAACGGAATTTTTGTTAGCGGTATTGAAGGGGTTAAATACTACATAGCAACATATATCATTCCTGCAATACCTCTTAACCCCTTCCGTACCGGCGACGTCTTTTGAAATATATTATAGCTACAGTATATTTAGACGATTTTGTGCAGTTTAAGAAGGATTTGTGGTAGTTAAAAGGGTTAAGTGAGACAGTTCGAAGCCTGTTAATTGCTGGAGGCCCTTCTTAAACTGAATACAATCATCCAACAGTAGCCAAAATATAGTTAAACACCACTGGTACTGAACAGGTTAAGGGGGGACGGTTCACTTTTCTGAGCCCCCTTCTCCCTCATGTTTATTAGCCACATTAGCTTTTATATTTTAAGACGTTCGCCTCATTAGTTTGGCGATTTTAAGACCTTGCACACCATTTATTTGTCAATATTTAGACCATTCCTACAATTTAGGAGTCGATTTTTTTCCTGGCGAGCAAAAGCGAGCCTGTTAATATAGTAGTAACCGGCCTTTGGCTGGACATTTTTTCTATCGAAAAATTTAAAAATTTATCTTGGGGTGTTTTTTTAAGCTTGATGGAGGTCTAGTGAGTAAAAAAAAAAAACATAAAAAAAAAAAAATGAATGAGCAAATAAATACGCCATCCCCCCTTAAAACAATAATAAACAAACACCGCATGCATCACTCGGACACAAACTTAATCTGTTGGTCAATTGAGGAAAGATGTAGACAAATAGTAGCAGTTTATCCACAGATCATGTAAGGTGGTCTGGGTGTGCAGGGAATTGACAATCTTTGTGTTTGTTTGTTTTTTTTTTTATGTGAGGGAGGCAAAAGGCAGAACTGCCTATAGCGAGTGCCTCCCCCATAGTTGAAAGAGTGACAGGGCCAAAATCAAGGGACGTTCGAGCCAAAATGTCTGGACACATGGAGTTTGAAGCAATTTAAGTCATAGGAAGAGGGAAAGACTGATTCTGGGAGAGAGTTCCAGAGCTCAGCTGTTGAATAGAAGAAAGATTGAGAGTAACGTTTCACTCTTGGGTTGGAGAGTTGCACAGAGTAGGGGTGGGATTGTGTTGCAAGACGGGTACCACGTGCCCTACGTAAAGGAGGTGGTATACACTGGGAAAGCTCTGAGGAACACTGATTATTATAGTAGTGATAGAATAGCGAGAGATGCAACATTGCGGCGGAGAGAGAGAGATTGCAGAGAATTGGTGAGTGGACGGGAGTTAATGATACGAAAGGCCTTCCTTTCAACTTTGTCTAGGAGAGCAGTGTGAGAGGAACCTCCACACACATGTGAACAATTAAAATGTAAAACTTGCAAACTAAACAAACCAAAATTGGGACAAGGACAATATAAAGTCAAATTAAATTATCAAAATCGCTATGTGGAAACAACGTTTACTAAAATGAAAATTATTAAATAAAAGAACACAATCCACCACATAGGGTGTACATAACTACATGAGCAAGTTAATCTGTTTCCCAAGCAAACCAATCGCACATATAACAACGCACTATCGTCACGTTAAAGGAAGTAGTCAAGTTTGGGAAGTCCGGGACGTTCTGGCAAATTTTACTAAACTCTGCATGAATAAAGAAACTACATGTTAAATGTCAAAATATTATTTAAAATCAAATTTGCAACATGACAAGACATTAACAATAGTAAAAAATACAAATATTGATAAGATATCTATACTATTACAAAATAATATATAAAATACAGTACAGCACTCACTAACGATAGTGCTATCGGGTAGGTACCTGTAAGCATAGCATGCTTCAAGTGACCCCTATCAATAACTACCCTACAAATAACCTACATTTATAGCACAAATAAACTAAGGAAATCGCAAAAGTAAGCAATTGATACTATCGACAATGAATACATATAATATAAAGAGAAATAATTGCAAAATATGAAGTAACAACAGATTTAAACAAAGAGTACTCTTTTAACAAGAACAATAAATTTAAAAAATCATCAATATTAATAATAATAATAATAATAATAGAAAAAGAAAAAGAAAAAGATAAACAATAAATACAGACAAAAAGTAAGCAGAGGTTATACAAGAAACTTCAAGTTAAAAATGCTTGATTAAAATTATTGATGTCAAATTTTAGAATACAGTCACAATAATTGACCCTAAAAAGATTAAATTTATGGAACAATTTACTTGCCTCAAAACCTCTGTCCACTAAGAGTCTGTATAGTAACCTAGCTCTAGCCCAAAAGTCATCTACTTTAGTGCAGATTTTACAAAATCTTATTAATTGGGAATAAAAACAATTATAAGTGATTTTACTATCGATATTACTACTAGGGAAAGGAAAGTTTATTACGTTAAAATTAAAATCATCAACTTTGTGATATACTTTAAGTATGCACTGTTCATTAACAATCTCTATATTTATATCAAGAAAATTTTCAACTTTATAATTTACGTTACATTGTGTGAGGGGAATAGAATTAGGGTAAATAAGTTTAGCAACTTGATTAAAATTTAACAAATTGCAAACAAGAATATCATCAATATATCTACTATTATTACTTAACAGTTTAGCAAGTGCTAATTTTTCTGGAATTTTATTTTTCTTGCTACTGTCAACTAAGTCTTTTATATATTTAAATTCTAAAGCAAGCAAGAATAAGTCTGCAATTAAAGGGCTAGCATTTCCACCCATAGGAATTCCTAATATTTGTTTGAAAATGTACGGCCCGAATCTAACATAAGTATTGAAAAGGAGGAATTTAAGGGCATCTTTAAGTTTAGTTCTATCAAAATATACTCTATTGTACTCTATTGTACTCAATACAAGGACGCACTATGCCCCTGTACAGAGCAAGAAGCTGTGCAGGGGTAAAGAACCCCCTAAGGCGGTTGAGCACACCCAGCTTCTGGGAGGCTGCCTTAGCAAGACTGGTAATATGGTCCTTCCAACTGAGAGCAGAAGAAAAAGAGACACCAAGAATATTGAGAGAAGATGAAGGATTGATTTTTGTATTGTTGAAGAATAAGGGATAGTCCGCAGGAAGTTCCTGACGGGTAGATAGATGGAGAAATTGGGTTTTGGAAGCAATAAAGGTAACAAAGTTTTCTCTGCCCCAATTGGAGATAGTAGTTAGATCAGAATTTAACCCGTGGAGCCCCGGCTAGTTTTGTAATGTTTGCGCACCAGAACCCGGCCGGTTTTCAAAAAATGGTTTTATTCCAGAAACAATAGCGAAAGGGTTAGGAATGAAGGAAAAACCACGAAAAACTGCTCAAAAAGCTTAAAAAATGGTCCTACAGAGCCCCCGAAAATGGGTTTTACAGGAGTAAAAAATTGAAGGCAATTATCCCCAAAAAACAGGTTTTTGAGCGCTCGCGCGCACGCACGTGGACTTTGAGAGTTTTCAACCATCGGGACGGTTGCGTGGGATACGTACACAGTTCCCATACAAATCTGAGCCCTCTTGAGTGGCTACACCTGAGGTTACGGTCGGCGCAATTAGGGTGACGCGTCAGGCGCGTCTCTGGGGCTGTGCGTTACATACATCGCCGACGTGTCAGACGCGTCGCTGGGGCTGTACGGGTTAAGTGTGCTATGGCTCCATTCCGTTTGTCGTCGTTGAGTTATATATTTACACCATAGCCTATCTAGCATGACATTAAACAAGACAATACAATATATTATTACAATACAATATATAAATATAAATGAAATAGAAAAAAGTAAAACAAAATCGTGTTATAATCAATTATATTTATCGTAGTTGTTGTTGTTGTTGTAGTTCCCCAGACTGTCTGGCCGAGCAGTCTCTAGTCCGGTTGACCGAAGCCACGCCAGATACTCGGGCCCCGAAGTGGCCAGAGAGAGATGAGATCTGTCTCTGAGAGGGCAGTGGTGGAGGGGATCATCAGCCCACGGGTTTGCACCCCCGGACCAATGCCCCTACCGTCCACAGCCCCCCTTGCAGTGCCACCCAATCGGGCGATCTTGCCAGCACCTAGAAGGAAAAGTAGTACAGGAAAAAGAGACAGAAATTACAAAGGTTGGGTAGAGGATGCCAACCCTCACTCTGGATAGGACCAGCCCTCACCCGTAGTTCTTATTATCACCTTTACTGTTGATTCATTGTAACTTTTCTTTTCTCGTGAAGAAAACATCACCTACTGTATGTGTTTGGTAGATTTATTGAAGTAAATAGATTGGTGGGTGGGAGAGAGCCTTCATGCTATGCTAATCTTTTCTCTCTTACATTAACCCATTCTGTACAGGTGATGTCCTTTTATATTATATTCTGACATATATTTGACGATTTTTGTCATCTTAGGAGGGACATCTCTGAATAAAATGGCTACAGATTATCTCAATTAATTCTTTTAGTTACCATTTATCTTTCCTAAGCTTCATAAAATCGTCTAAATGCAGCTGAAATCCAATAAAGAAAGACGTCGTTGGTACAGAAGGGGTTAACAGAAGAGATTGGTGGGTGGGAGAGAGCCTTTATGCTAGGCTCCTCTTCTCTCTCTCTTACATAGCTTAACCCTTTCTGTACCGGCGACGTACTTTGTGTGTTATTATAGCTATATTTAGACGATTTTGTGCAGTTTAAGAATGATCTGTGGTAGTAAAAAAGGTAAAGTGAGATCGGTCGAAGCCTGGTAATTGCTGGAGGCCCTTTTTAAACTGAATCAAGTCGTCGAATATTAGCCAAATTAACGTTATATGGACGGGACCGGTACTGAGAGGGTTAACCCTTTCAGTACCGGTGACGTCATTTATAATATATTCTGACAACTAACAGACGATTGTATTCAGCTTAGGAAGGACGTCTACCCATGAAAGGCCTTAGACTCGCTCAATTAATCCTCTTTGCTAGCCTACCATACATCCTTCCAAAGCTTCACAAAATCGTCTAAATGTAACTAAAACAAAATACAAAAATACGTTGCCGGTACAGAAGAGGTGATGCTACAAACAGCCTCGGAAGGACGTGTAGCTCTCTTGTTGGCTGGTTTACGACTTTGGTGCCCCCCCCCCCCCCCCCACCCCTTCTCTCTCTCTGTCTCTTTCTCTCAAATAGGAGCAGGGTAAAGGACTGTATAATCACCTTTGCCCTTTTGAGACAATGTACAGTATACAGTATGTAATTTTATGTACGGTATTTATGCTATCTCAATAAAATAATAAAATAAAATAGAATAAAATAAAATCTCTCTCTCTCTCTTTCAATACTAGCTACATTATTAGAAGCACGTACTCCCCTCCACCCGGTCTCGTTTCCCCTTCCCCCCCTCCCTCTCTCTCTCTCTCTGCTGTCCTGACCTCGCCGGGTGTATATAAGCTGCGGCTCTCCCTTCACCCACCATCCTCACACGATCCTCACAACAACACACAACATGAAATTCGTGAGTATACCTGTAGTAGGGAACCCGTGCAACCGTATTCCCCCCCCCCCCCCCTCCTCCTTCACCACCTCCCTCAGTATACCAGTAGTAGGGACCCACCCCCCTCCTCCTTCACCACCTTCCTCAGTAAACCGGTAGTAGGGACCCCCCCCCCCTCCTCCGTCACCACCTCCCTCAGTATACCGGTAGTAGGGGACCCCCCCCCCCACCTTCACCGGCAGTAGGAACCCCCCCCCCCCCTCCCCTTTCACCGGTAGTAGGGAACCCGTATTTCTCCTTTTCATTATTTAAACTATTTTTTAGTTTGCTCCTTAGATTTCTATAAAGCTTTAAGAAACACACCCAAGACCCTCCTTCTAGATAAATTTGTAAATTTTTCGGGAGAAAAACGTCCAGTTTCTCCTAAATTATGGGCTCGCTACCGTTCGCCTGGAATAAACCACCTAAATGGCACGAAAGGTTATAATATTGCCAATGAACTGGAGCGAATGGTCTTGAAATCGACAAACTAATGAGGAGAACGTGTTAAAATCTCATAACTAATGGGGCTAAACATGAGGGAGAAGCGGGTCCAGGAAAAACAAGTACCTCCCCTTTACATTTTGCTGTCTATAATCGTCCTTCAGCTACCCCTTACGTCTCTCTCTCTCTCTCTCATTTTAATATGATTATGGAAACAATTACACACAATTCTTCTATCTATCTATCTATTGCCGGACGGCGTGATTCCTGAAGGGGTGGCCACGAACGAAACGCCCCATGCACCTTTGTCCCCAGTCAGTCGATGCCCCTCCTCCCATCCAGCACTGCTTTCATGCATATACTTCTTAACTCCATCATTCCACCTCTCTCTCAGTCTACCTCTCCCTCTCTGTCCTTCCACCTCGCTCTCGTACAATCTCTTAGTCATTCTCTCGCTTCCCATGCGTTCCGCATGGCCGAACCATCTCAAGGTGTTCCTTTTCAACGCGAAAGTGGTGCCAGACCCTAAGAACTGGAAATTTAAATGTTTTTACAGTTCGGGCTCTGTCTCGAGTCGGCCACCCCCAGCGATGGGGTATGTGCCTGAGTATATACATACATACAATAAATCTTAAATTGTACACAACTTGCAGAAGTACTGCAATATAGCTTTTGTTTTCTTTGCAGCTGGTTCTGTCCTGCTTGGTGGTGCTGGCTGCTGCCAGGCCCCAAAACGAACAAGAGGCAACGGTGCTCGTGGACGAGCGAGTTGACAACGGCGACGGCAGCTTCTCTTACAACTTCCAGACCAGTAACGGCATCGAGACCTCCAAGACTGGCACCATCGGCAGCGAGGGACAGAGCAACATGGACGGTGTCTTCAGGTGAGACACAACATCTACTACAGTATGTGTATTATAACTCACTCAAAATATTGTAACATAAACTAACTTTTCTTATATTTATTTCACACTGACCTGGACTTCCTTTCCTCCACAGATTCCAACTTCCCGACGGCACCCAGGCTGAGGTCCGCTATGTTGCCAACGAGTTCGGTTACCAGCCCGAGTCCGACCTCCTTCCCGTCGCCCCCCCTGCCCCTCCCCATGTCGCCGAGCTCCTCCGCATCGCCGCTGAACAGAGGGCCGCAGGCATCACCTTTGAATAAACCAACCTCCACCGACACTTCCACACGATTATCTGCCACCACGTCACTTGACTTGATTGTACATAGGTGACCATGACAGCTCCAGGACCCCGGAGACTGGCAACCACACACACACATAACTTTTTTAATTATGAGGAATAAACGTCTAAAATTACATTTGCATTTCATTACAAGTTCAACTACTATTACATACTGTATATATATATATATATATATATATATATATATATATATATATATATATATATATATATATATATATATATATATATATTCCGTATATATATATATATATATTTTGACGCCTCCCGGCGTTAGCAGAATGGTTGCGTGGGGCATTGCAGCTCGCTAGCGCTCGCCAGGATGGGGGGATGGGCTACAGTTGTCCTAGAATGACCTGCTTTATTTAATTAGTGTCGTGTTGCCACAGACAGTCTAGAAATGGTCTTTGTTTTGGTCTGTGACCGCGCCTTGTATTTTATATTCGCTATAATATAAATGTTGCTTGTGTGGGAGGCGAGCGAGAGAGGGTGAGGGAGTACACCTGGCAGCGGGGTGAGCTATGACGCGGCTCGCTTGGGCGCTGACGGCGTTGGCGGCCGGGTGGTCAACTAGTCCCTTCCCATCGCGGCCTCGTGTTCTTTACCAGCTCAGAGCTTGCCTGACACGTGTATCGCCTACATCCTTTGCAATTCTGTCCCCCATACTCGCCACTTTGCATACTATTTCTCTCTCTCAACTTCTCCTTTCTCATTCTCTAATCTTTATTAAACTCAACATCCCTTCTGGTTTCAGCATAGACGTTCACCGTCGGCCAGTCGTATTGTACGCGAAGCTCTCAGATATTTCCATGTATTAGATTAAGGAGGTATTATGCTTTATTGAGGGTTAGAGAGACAGACTTTTCCGTATGTGTCCTCTCTCGGGAAGGTTGTAGACCGGTATATGTCTCCCTGGCAAGGTGTTGAGTGATTCTGCTTGGTTATCTAAAGCTAGACTAGGGGTAGGGTTACTGTGTCGTTGTCTCCGATGTGTGCAGTGTTAGCTAAGCCCCGCACGACATCGACAGGTACTGTGGGAGCCTAAGTTGTCTTCGGGTGGGTTTACTTTGCGAGCACAGCGCTGTGGTGTGAGAGGGCCATAGCCTATCCCTCACAACATAGTGCTGCCTCTTTGTGTTGACTTCTGAGGGATCGCCAGGATAGAACTAGGTACTAGAGACCTAGATTTATCAAGAGGCCTTCCCCGTCATATAACGTAATCTTCATTATACCACCTTCGGACAACGTTAGGCTACGAGCCGCATGCTCACCCATTGTTGCCCTGCCTTGATACCCCAGCTAGACTTTATTAACTGAGCAGACACTGGTTAGAGATAAGCCCCCATTATTATATGTATGCAACATTATTATTCACTGCACTTTTGAGCCGAGGTTGTTGTTGAGTTGCACAACCCTAGTAGGCTGTTGCGTTGTGTCACGAAGCATTTCTTTAGTTGTCGAGCATTACTACCTTTGCGCAGTCTTTATTATTCACCTGCCTATTATTACTATATGTCCTAGTATTTATTGTGACCCGTATTCTGCATAATAATTGTTCAAGATTCTTTACGAACATCTTCCCAGCATCAGACTTATTTCAGAAGTTTCCAGTTTATGTTGCAGGACTAGCATTGCACTTTCTTTAATACAGGAGTGCCAGTTATTTGAGTATCTACCGTAATGTTAATTAATCACGTTAACTATCTTTTCTTTGTGTAACCTAATCGAGTAATCTTTTACTGTTTGAGAATAGGCTGTTTCATCGAGCGTCAGCCTAGTGTGTGTGCACCAGTTACCGAGTCATAGGATACCTCGTTGTCCAGGCACGACTCAGGGCGGTAATGGTGTTTTGTTTTCCAGTGTTTAAGGCAGGGGTTGGATCTAGTGTTACCGTTGTTGCATTTTGCCATTACCTTGTCCAATGTTGAAGAGCCCTGTGTCTTTGAGAACCTGGATCGTAACAATATATATATATGTATACAGGGTATCCCGATAGAGAAGTGCCAAACTTCAGGATATGATTAGGGTGAAAGTGGGGTGTAACGAACATGGGGGTGAAACGATGAGTGTCCATAATTTCTGCCCTATCAATAATAAAATAGTTTCCCCAACACCTCAAAAGAAGAAAACGGATAGCTTGAGGATGACAGAAAACTATTGTATACATCGCGACGTACAGAGTTTTCAGGTCAGTTTTTCTATTTTTTAGATGATCGATGTAATATTTCGCGTTCTAATATAGTGCTTCTTGACTGTGAAAACGTGCTGATTCTAGTGGTGTGATGCTTAATAGTGAAATGTACGTAGCTGCAATGATATCTGGTGAGAAAGGCTTCCATTCAGAAATTTCATTCAGCATCATGCATGTTTACACATTTATGCTACGAAGGGGGTGTACCGATGGGGTGTGTACCGAACTGTTCGGTACACCACAAATTTAAATGGCGTTTAAAGACCCCCCCCTTCAAAAAAAAAATCCAAATAATACAAAAAGTACTTGGTTGTGTTGAGCTGGACTTAGAAGAAGGGAAGAATGTCGGATGTAAGGTGTTTTATGTTGGTAAAATCATAAGTTGTGACAGTATGGAATATAATATTTCTTTCTTGAGAATGTGCTCTAAAATTGGCAATAAAGACACTTTCAACATATATTTTATTTGAGATCACCAGTTTTTACAATCTCACTATGCATTTTAATAGTGAAAAGGGTGGTGTTTCGATCACTCCCATGTTAAATCTCAACTGTTTATGAGGTATTGAAGGTTTTATATAGTTTCCTCTCCCGCATTGCTGTAATGGACTCTTCCATGTTAAATACTTTCCAGCAGGTCCAAAGTGAGCTAATATGTCTATAATAATTGAGATATAAACCCAGTAAAACCTCTTATGAGTGTTCTCGCCGTTCCCGGGTTAATAACCCCACCATAAATCACCATAACCAAGACAATGTCATAGTAGACCATTCTCAAATAACCAGTCTAAATCTTTCTCAAATACCCCTACCACCCCAAATTCATGATCAAAGGCTTCCTATCTCATTCACACGCAAGATAAAAAGAATAAACAAAGTTAGTGCGACCGGATCGAAGGAAACAAAAAATAGCAGAGGTTCACACATGTCCCTCTTGCCCCAGAGCCCGGTCTCCTTGATGCCGACCAAATCAGAGTCACTATGCGCGTTGAGCATAGGAAAAGCAAGCCTTCAGCCCTCAGGTTCAAGTACCATTCTGGGTTTGGAAATACCAACCAAAGGTAAAAGTAAAGGTGAGGAACATCATTCCTTATCTACTGGATTGCATTCGTATATAATAAGCCCAGTAGAAGTGCTCCTTGACAAATGCTGGTAACACCCGTAGCAGGATGTTAACCTCTGAAGTGCGCATGGGGGTAATTGGAAACGTCCCCCTGTGCTGACGTATTTGAGGTGTTTCCGTCACTAAAATATTCATTGTGCCATTAATAGCATTAATATTTATCCATATGCGCCTATTATGGGTTGATTATAAAGGTATTAACCTGAAACAACAATAAAACGAGTGAAAACAGCGTTTGGATGGTCAAAATCGGAGATATAGCCCGCGAGTTGTATAATGTATGGGTGAGGCAATCTGCTTTCCCGCCAATTTCCCCCAAGGCCACTGAGACACAGTCGATCGATACTCTCTCTCTCTCTCTTGCACTCGATTGCCATCAGTGATGACAACACCCTGCTTGCAACTCGCTAATGTTAGCACGAAAATATACCTCAGAATAAGGGAATAACAGGGAAAATAGGTGATAACTGAAGGAGAGGAGGAAAGTGGGGAAGGAGGGGAGGTAGAGGACTGAGATTTTGCATGGCCCAGGGGCCAAAAAAATAAAAACAAAATAAATAAATGTTTTTTTTTTTTCGATGTCAAAAGTTGATTTTTTTTTTTCTCTGACTCTTAAGAGTCTCCCCGCAGTGCGCCGGGGGAACTCTTAAGAGTCTCCCCGCAGCTCCCGGGTTAAAGACCTGCTGCTTTTGGTGATCAGTAGTCTGAAGTGGGTACGTGGATTTCACGTTTTGGTGTAAGGCTGCTAGGGTGATGTCAATGTCCCCTTCGTACCTTATTTCATCTATTTTAGCTAGCGCTACAACAAAGCCCAATGATGGTTGCACAGCATCGATAATGATTGTACGGAACTGATCCCAGGTAAGAGCTGGGGTTACTGTCCTGCCACCAGGCAAACGACCTTTCCCAGGTGAGTTAGAAGCACAGCGATCTTCTCTCGATCACTGTTATACAGTAAGCCAAGTCAAGCACTGCCATGGCTTTACCATGTCCAGGTATGTTTCTATAGTGTATGTGTCCCCATCATATTTGGGGATGGGGATATGTGAGCGATTATTCGTCATGGTGACTGATATTATATAACGCCTTACTCCTTTTGATTGTTGTATTGAATGACTTTTCTTCCTGAATCAAGAACCACCGTCTGCCGCCAATGTAATACCAGGTTTTTACTGGGGTTTTTACTTGGACACTGGTAGGTTCTTACTCGACTGCAGAACTAAAGCCAAACTACACATGCACAAAAGTTGTAAAGAATAAATATAAGACTGAGTAGATCACATGAATTTCTTATTAAATGTTTACTTAGTACAAACCCAAGAACACACTATACACTGGTACATAACATATTCACAAAATAATTCTGCCTAGCACGGGTGAGAAACCACGACAGACTTATAAAATACACTCAACACTCATAGTCTAACACTTGCATAGATTTTGGAGATATACTTGTTTAGCACTGGTGGTTGAAGCAAACGAACTTCTGCCACCTTCCTATTCTAACACTGAGTAGATCTGAAGGTAGTTGCACTGGTGGTTGAAGTGTTGATTGTTGAGTCCTTTCTCTCTATCCTGTCGAACCACTTAGGTGGTCCTGCCGTGTGGTGTGTGGGGTAGGGATACAGATGGACTAGTTGGTTTGGGGCCTTTAATAATAGTTCCTTATGTCATGACACAGGGGGCGTATTACCGGATGAACACAAGCATGACCTTAGACATGTCTTGGGCTATGGCTACTCGACTATCCTGACCGTTGTACTAGTCGTTGGTGAAGTTCTGTTTCGGAACTCTTGGTGTAGGGTCTTTAATACAGAGTCATTCGTGTCATGACAGAGTAACAAAGTATCAGGCTAATGTGGGGAAGAAGTAATTAGGATCATGACTGTACTATCTTTCCCAATCTGCATCTGGCCTTTGTAAGAGTGTTCAAATTAGAACCCAGGGGTCGGTGTTTAACCTTTTTACCAACATATGTTCTCGACCATGGTTTTGGCCATATGCAGTATGGACTTTATATGCAGAGTGCCGTTATTTAGATGGTGTCTCACAAAGCCCGAACTATTGAAGATGTCTTGTCATGACAAAGACTTCTTTAAGAGTTTTGTAGAGTCTGAATTGATCCTGAAAGTCAGTTTGGAGCATGCTCTCGGTGCTACTTTCAGTGTCAAAACTTTAGCCTACAAGAGATCCCAATGTTATTCCTATACCATAGTGTGGAAGCACAAAAGTTCCCAAATAGGGTAAATAGCTCTTAAACAATAAGGTAAACAGCCATGTCAATAGAACACGAATGAGTGCGAGTTTAAATTTTAGGCCCAAGTCTTGCATGCAAGTTATTTGAGCCCTCAAATTGCTGACTACCTGGTTTTCGTCGAGATGGTCATGACGTTTGCTGCTATGTCCCAGGGCTGGTATTTGGTGGTAAGAAGGTCATAGGTGCGGTACTGCGAGGAGTTGGATTAGGGGGTTGAGGTAGGCCCCTTAAAAGTTCCCGCCAAGATGGTGGGAGACCTGCACGGAAGAGTGGCGCATCTGGAGGGGGGAGATTTGTGTATGTTGTTGTTCTGTTGTTTGGTTGTATCTGGCTGTCCTTTCCTGTTTCCCAGAATTGCTTATGGTAACTCTTATTGTTTTACCTGGGGTGGGTGGTAGGGCGGGAGTTATGGCTGTGATCCGGACCTTTCGAGTTTTGAGGTGGGGTGAGGCCAAGTGTGGTTTTGGGTGTCCATGTTGTTGCCCTCCTGCCTTCAGCTTCTTATTTCCTCGTGGGGAAGATTGTTGGTTGATGCTGGTATTCTTCTGTTCTTTCCCTTGTTGTTTCTTTTGTTTCTTCCTTGTTTCTGTCGTCGTCCAGGGTGGCGTTGTCTCTTTTCTCCTTTGTAATTCCGTAGTTCTGTTTGTATTTTCCGGCAACATTTTCGCCTTACGGTTATTTCCATCCTTTTTATCCGTTTTCTTTGGAGGGATATTTTCCAAGCTATTTCTTGTCGTCTCTCTTTTGGTCTCCGTTTTCCGTTTCTGGCTTCGGCTGGCTGGTTGTGGCATTGTAGTTATTTTTATTTCAGGCATATTATTTCCATCTGAGGGGTGAAAGACACGGCCCCGTATCTCGAGCTGGAAACAAAAGATGTTTCTGTGGCGGGTGAAGGTACTGAGGGTGTTCAGGTACTCCCACCAGTTGGACGATCTTTTGTCGGTAGCTTTGTTAGGGTCGGTGAACACGGAAATAATATTTTTTTTCCAAAAAAATAATTGCCGCCGTTTGTGCTTCGCTTATGAATCGGACGTTGTGGAACTCCTGCTGGCCTTCGCTCCATTTTAGTTTGGCGATGTAGGATGTGGATGAGTTCATGGTGGTGGTGAGGTGGCTGGGTCGTTTGGGAGTAGATGTTAATTGTGCTGGGTTGACAGTTCAAGTGATGACCTGGGTGGTGACCTGGGGGGTTTTAATGACCCTCGCGGATGTTAAAGTACCGGGCCAGCGTGACTGTGATGGAAAAGGTGGAATGGAGGCGGTGTTTGTGTTTGTTGCGCATGATATACGCAGTGCTGTGAGTCGTTGTGTTGGTGTTGTTGTGTTTGGTGTGTGTGGACTGTGAGGTGGAGGGGGTTTCTAGGGTTGTGGAGGCAAATGGAAGAGAAACGGGATGGGGGCTTAGATAGACGGCCTGATCTTGTATAAAAGTTTGGCCGGGGTGGAGGTGTAGGACTAGTTTCGGGGAAAGATGAAGAGGCAGGTGCGGGGATGATGCCGGGAGGGGGGTTGGGGGTGGTTTGGGCATTGGTAGAGTGAGGTTGTAAGATAAGGGGTTGAGAGATGGAGGATTTTGTGGTGGGGGAGGGGGGGGGGGGGGGGGGTGATAGATGGGTAAGGTTGAAGGTGGGGGGGAGCTAGGCAGCGAGGGAGATTTGCTGGGTTTGGGGTTGAAATGAGCTGGGGTTGTCATGAGGTTGAAGGTTGAGGGGTAGGTAAATGTTGGGGTTGGCGTGGGGTGGAGGGGGCGTGGTGGTTAGGACGTAAATGTTGGGGTAAGGTAAGAGGGGAGGTTGGGGTCGGGTGGTTGCGGTTGGAGGTGGGAAAAAGGTGAGGGTGTGGGGGGGAAGGGGTTGAGGAGGTGGGGGAGGAGGTGCGGGAGGGATGGGCAACGGGGGTAGATTTAGGGGGGGAAGGGGAGGGGGATGAAGGTTTTTGGCATTTTGGTGATGGTGGTGAGGAAGTTGAGGGTGATTGGGGTGGGCGATTGTGATGAGGAGTCGTGGGTTTGCGTTTGGGAGGGGGGGGGGGTGAAGTGAGTTGGAGGGGGGGGGTTTGGTAAGAGGAATGGGGTGGCGAGGGCGAAGAAGAAAACGGGGACGCTTGGGAAGAATGGGTGGAGGTAAGGAGCAGGAGGGGGGAAGGAAAGGTAGGTGCAGGAAGGGGGTAGAAGGAGGTGATGAGGGGGGGGGGGGGAAGGAGATGAGGGAGAAAGTGGTACAAAGGAGTACAAAGGAGTACAAAGGAAATCAAGCAACAACAGATCTAGTGACCCTTCTAGGTTGCTTGTCCTCCAAAACACTGAGGATCAAGTGTCCAAACAGTGGTTTAGAGTGGGTAAGGGAACATTGGAAAGGGAATTACTGCCCTGGAACTAATGTCCGTGGCAGGATTAGGAAGTTAGTAGGGGACAGATGGGTTAGTAACTGAGGGGGGGATAAAATAAAGTTATTCATTTACAAACGCAGTCAGTCGCGGGTTTGATGCGAGATATTTGTCTATGCGGAGTTTAAATGAATCAACGGTGATGCAGTCTATAACGTTTCGGGGAAGCCCATTCCACAAGTTGACAACTCGATTGAAGAAGAAATTCTTAGATTCGTGTGAGTTAAAAGATTTACCAATAATTTTGCAACCGTTTCCCCGCGTGTAATTAGATTGGTCGATAGTGAAGTACTTACTAGAGTTCATATTGTCGATGCCTTTGATGATTTTGAACACTTGAATTAAGTCACCTCTTAATCTGCGCTGGGTTAAAGGAAATAGATTTAATTCTCTAAGACGCTCTTCGTATGGTTTGTTCTTTAGGCTAGGTATCATTTTGGTAACTCTACGTTGAACTCGTTCTAGCTTGTTTATATCTTTCTGGTAATAAGGGCACCAGGATTGAACGCAGTATTCCAGAAGAGGGCGGACTAAGGAATTGTAAAGGGTTAGGATAACTTCTTTGGATTTATGCTCAAATGACCTGCCTATAAAGCCAATTATTTTGTTTGCCTTCTTAACAACTTCTGAACATTGTTGACTCGGTTTTAGGTTACTCGATATTGTTACTCCCAGATCGGTTTCTCTGTTTACATTCTTAAGCTGAATGCCATTCATCGAATAGTTTGCTTTCTCATTTAGGTATCCGATATGTAGTACTTTACATTAATCCGCATTGAAACTCATTTGCCAAATTTGGGCCCAACATGACAATTTATCTAGATTGTGTTGCATATCGTCAACTTGTTCTTTTGAGAGTACGCTATTTGCAATTTTTGTATCGTCAGCAAATTTTGAGATTGTACAGGTGAGACCCTCACCCAGGTGGTGGTGGGTGTGTATATTTTGGCATCCTGACTGGCCAGGGTAGTTGGTTGGTGGCGTCTGGCAACTTGGGTGACGCTGCTTGGTACGTGGGTGGTAGCTGTTGTTGGGTGGTGGGTGTAGGAGGGTTGATGTATTTTTCCTCACCAATAGTCAAAGGACGGTATATCCTCCCGAATCGATCACGGTATGTCCTAGTCTCTCCGTGATAATTGACGATCACTTGATAAGGGTTTGGAACTTTCAACACCTAGTAAGGCCCGATCTATCTTGGACTCAGTTTATTTAAGACAGGCAGCTTTGCAACCATGACGTTGTCACCTATTGCGTAAGGGCTTTGAGGGGGTGTGGCGTCGCGGGTGGTATCCTGGCACACCTGGGCAGTGTGGAGTGTATTGCGCAGGTGTTGCAAGGGGTCAATGGTGACGTTCGAGGTGGTCTTGTGGGCGAGGTGATGGAAAGGCAGTAGTAGGGGGGGCGACTCCATATAGGCATTTGTGGGGAGTGATCCCGTCCTCCCGAGGGCATGAGTTGATGCCCCACTGAATCATTTTTATTTGTGAGGGCCAATCTTGGGTCTGCAGGGCAATGAGGCGAATGCGGAGTTGGTTGCTAATAGTTTTGTGGCTCCTTTTGCATACTGAGTTTCCTTGTGGCCAATAGGGTGATGAGTGGGTGATTTTCAGGCCGCATATGTTGGCGAATTTCTCCCATACTTGGCCAGAGAACTCGGGGGCATTATCAGACAACAGGGTGACAGGTAGTCCAAAATTAGTAGAAACGTCGATGGCTAGGACTTCTGCTACGGTAAGGGCATTGTGGTCTTTAATGGGGCAAGCCATTAAGAAACATTAGTATATGTCCACGAATATCTTGCCATTTCTAACTGGAAAATGGCCCATTATGTCTAATGACAATTTTGCCATGGTTCGTTAGCTGTTAGTTTACCTGCGGGGCCTGGAGTTTTTGCTCAGTCTTTCCCCATGGCACAGGGCTTGCAGGATTCCGTCACACGTTTTGCAATCGTAGACGGGCTGGCTGTCCAGTATATCTGTTGGAATACCTGTGGCCTTTTTGTTTGTCCCAGATGGATTCCATTTCCTTCGTGAATGATGACGAGTAGGTCTGGGGCCATGTGTGGATTGACTGCAACATGGCCGGACTCGGTATAGAGTTGGTCATCTACCCGGTGCAGGTTGTAGAGAACATCTTTCGGGATCCATTTTGGTTTGATTTTCTTTAGCCAGGCTTGTAGTAAAGGGGTGTCTTCGTCTTGGGATTGGATTTTCTGGTGGTTTTGTGGGGCCAGGGCAGCTAGGGTTGCGAGGGCTTGCGTGTGCTGGTGAGTCACGGGAAGGTGAGAGAGGGCGTCTGCATTCGTATGTAATTTTCCTGGTCGGTAGTGAATTTTGAAGTCGAATTCCTCCAACGTCTCGCGCCATCGAACTAATAGTGCACAGTTGGTTTCAGATCGCCGTAACCATTGCAGGGATTGATGGCCTGTGATGATGTCCACTTGGGTGCCGAGCAAGAGTGACCGGAAGTGGTTTAAAGCCCAGATAACTCCTAGGCATTCCCGTTTCGTGGCGGCGTAATTTCGCTGGTCATTATATCATTCAAACTCAGTATAGTTGTCAATTATATATATAATAGCGCCTCATAGTGCTGCCACAAACATAACTGTCGATCAAAAATTTCTGGAAATAACTCTTGTGTGACTTAGCAAATGCTAAGTCAAAAGATTTTTTTTTTTTTTTTTCTATGTGATTGAGGGAGTCAAAAGGCATAACTGCCTATAGCGAGTGCCTCCCCCATAGTTGAAAGAGTGACAGGGCCAAAATCAAGGGACGTTTGAGCCAAAATGCCTGGACACACAGAGTTTGAAGCAATTTAAGTCATAGGAAGAGGGAAAGACTGATTCTGGGAGAGAGTTCCAGAGCTCAGATGTTGAGTAGAAGAAAGTTTGAGAGTAACGTTTCACTCTTGGGTTGGAGAGTTGCACAGAGTAGGGGTGGGATTGAGTTGCAAGACGGGTACCACGTGCCCTACGTAAAGGAGGTGGTATGCACTGGGATGGCTCTGAGGAACACTGATTATTATAGTAGAGATAGAATAGCGAGAGAGATGCAACATTGCGGCGGAGAGAGAGAGATTGCAGAGAGTTGGTGAGTGGACGGGAGTTAATGATATGAAAGGCCTTCCTTTCAACTTTGTCTAGGAGAGCGGTGTGAGAGGAACCTCCCCACACATGTGAACAATACTCAATACAAGGGCGCACTATGCCCCTGTACAGAGCAAGAAGCTGTGCAGGGGAAAAGAACCCCCTAAGGCGGTTGAGCACACCCAGCTTCTGGGAGGCTGCCTTAGCAAGACTGGTAATATGATCCTTCCAAATGAGAGCAGAAGAAAAAGGGACACCAAGAATATTGAGAGAAGATGAAGGGTTGATTTTTGTATTGTTGAAGAATAAGGGATAGTCTGCTGGGAGATCCTGACGGGTAGATAGATGGAGAAATTGGGTTTTGGAAGCATTAAAGTTAACAAGGTTTTCTCTGCCCCAATTGGAAATAGTATTTAGATCAGAATTTAAGAGTTCTATGGCTTCATTACGTTTGTCGTTGAGGGATTGCTGGCTGGGGCGTTCTGAAAAACTAATGGAGTAGTGTAAGGTTGAGTCGTCGTCTGCGTATGAATGGATGGGAATTAAGGTACAGTTAAGGAGATCATTTATAAAAATTAGAAAGAGAATAGGAGATAGGACAGAGCCCTGAGGAACACCGGAGTTTATAGGGTGAGGAAGTGAACAATGGCCGTCCACAACCGCAGCTATGGAATGGCCGGAAAGGAAATTAGAGACAAAGGCACAGATGGAGGGATAGAAACCGAAGGAGGGTAGTTTAGAAATTAAAGATTTATGCCAGACTCTATCGAAGGCTTTCGATATGTCTAGTGCAATAGAAAAAGTCTCACCGAAGCCCCGAAAGGAGGATGACCAAGAGTTATTAAGATATGAAAGAAGATCACCAGTAGAGCGACCCTTAACCCTTTACGAGCGGCCTATGCGGTTTATTTATATGTACCGCCCAGCGGGGTGTTTTTAGCCAAAATAGGGCTGTTTACGTGATCATTTTCATGCCTAAATAAGACCCAGAACGTAAAACAAGTATCTATCCCTGAAAGGGCATAAACAGAGCTTTCGAATGACACCATAACGATCCTTTTATGATGGCTAGTTTTCTTGCAATAACCGTGCAACGCGAGTGCAAAAAGCAGGTAATTAGCCACTTTCCCGATACAATTCCGTATATAGCGAGTGAGAGAGGTAGGAGGGAGGTGAGATTCGTGTCAGTAGGTTCGCCGCGGTGGTCTGGAGCAGTCATACACTCGCTACTCTCCTGCCACCACTTGTCTCTCTCTCTCAGCAACATTACGTGCTGAAATTGCCACTCGAGTTATGTCGAGCGCCGCCACATAGTCCAGCTTTATTTAACTCGACTTAAGTTGCGCGCCGACTTTTAGGGGTTAAGGAAGCCATACTGGCGATCTGAGAGCAGATTATGAGAAGAGAAATGCTTAAGAAATTTGGAAGCAAGAATAGTTTCAAAAACTTTAGAAAGACAAGAGATAAGAGCAATTGGACGATAGTTGGAGGGTTGAGAGCGGTCACCCTTCTTTGGGACAGGTTGAATGTGAGGAAACTTCCAGCATGAAGGGAAGACGTTAGAGGATAGACAGAGACGAAAGAGTTTGCCTAGGAAGGGAGTCAGCACGGAAGCACAGTTTTTGAGAACAACAGGAGGAACACCGTCCGGACCGTACGCCTTATTAGTGTTAAGCCCAGAGAGGGTAGAAAGTACATCTTTAGAAGATTTATGACAGATTCGCAAGGAGTTTAGTGCCATTTCTCCTGAACTCTGGTCTGACACTTTCCAATTTAACTTTTTTGTTATATACATATAATTTAATAACCTAGCCATGAATGTGCCAAAGTAATTTAACAAAATATTAGATTTATGTTTAGAGCATCCATATGAAAATCCTAAGAAGTTATTCTAATCTAATATAATTAACTTGTTCGCCCTCATCTATTCTAATGAATATGATTTAGGTCTACACATCATTAACCCCTACAGTACCGGTGACGTCTATTTTAATTGATTTTAAGGTACATTTAAACGATTTGATGAAGCTTAGGAAAAATATATGGTTGCTAAAAGAATTGAGATAGTCTGTAGCCTTTTAATTGGTAGACGTCCTTCCTAAGCTGAATAAAATCATCCAATAGTTAGCAGATTATAACGTAATTGTTGTTAGCGGTATCACTTTTCTGAGCCCGCTTCTCCCTCATGTTTAGCCACATTAGCTTTTATATTTTAAGACGTTCGCCTCATTAGTTTGGCGATTTTAAGACCTTGCACACCATTTATTTGTCAATATTTAGACCATTCCTAAAATTTAGGAGTCGATTTTTTTCCTGGCGAGCAAAAGCGAGCCTGTTAATATAGTAGTAACCGGCCTTTGGCAGGAACATTTTTCTATCGAAAAATTTACAAATTTATCTTGGGGTGTTTTTTTTAAGCTTGATGGAGGTCAAGGGAGTAAAAAAAAAAACATAAAAAAAACAAAATTAATGAGCAAATAAATACGCCATCCCCCCTTAAAACAATAATAAACAAACACCGCATGCATCATTCGGACACAAACTTAATCTGTTGGTCAATTGAGGAAAGATATCGACAAATAGTAGCAGTTTATCCACAGATCATGTAAGGTGGTCTGGGTGTGCAGGGAATTGACAATCTTTGTTTGTGTATTTGATTAATTATATATTTACACCATAGCCTATCTAGCATGACATTAAACAAGACATTTATACAATGATACAAATCAATAAAAATAAAATAGAAAAAGTAAAACAAAATCCAGTTATAATCAATTCTTGTAGTTCCCCAGACTGTCTGGCCGAGCAGTCCCTAGTCAGGTTGACCAAGGCCGCGCCAGATACTCGGGCCCCGAAGTGGCCACAGAGAGATGAGATCTGTCTCTGAGAGGGGGCCAATGCACCCACCATCCACAGCCCCCCTTGCAGTGCCACCCAATCGGGCGATCTTGCCAGCACCTAGAAGGAAAAGTAGTACAGAAATGGCTAAGGTTGAGTAGAGGATGCCAAACCTCACTCTGGATAGGACCAGCCTCACCCGTAGTTCGTATTATCACCTTTCCTCTTGATTCATTGTAACCTTTCTTTTCTCGTGAAGAAAACATGATATAATGTGTTTAGTAGATTTATTGAAGTAAATTGATTGGTCGGTGGGAGAGAGCCTTCATGCTATGCTAATTGGAGGTGTTTGGTGTTGTGGTGAAATTAATAGAACAAAAAAATAGAATATCTTAAGGGGCCTTCCCACATCAAGGACTTTTGGTACCGACTCTCTAGGAGTGTCAAGTCTGTGCTACTCCGTAAGAAATGGCACCGAGTGCTTCCGAGTGGGTTAAATACACCGAGTAAAACGGGGTAGGACAGACTAACACTCTGTCCTAGTCTGTGTCTTAACAGACTTTGTCACGAGGGTGACAGAGTGCAGTCGGTTAGACATGCCAAGTACATCAGAGTCATTACCGAGTAAAACGGGGTAGAACAGGCTAGGACAGATTAACACTGTTTTAGTCTGAGTTTATCAGGAGTGTAACAAAGTGCAGTCAGTTGTACATTGGAGGCATTGCCGAATAAAACGGGGTAGAACAGACTAGGACAGACTAACACTCTGTCCTAGTCTGTGTCTTAACAGATTTTGTCAGGAGTGAGACAGAGTGCAGTCGGTTATACATGCCAAGTACATCGGAGTCATTACCGAGTAAAACGGGGTAGAACAGAGTAAAACAGGGTAGGACAGAGTAACTCTTTGTCCTACTCTGTGTCTTAACAAAGTTTGTTAGGAGTGTGACAGAGTGCAGTCGTTATAAATGCCGAGCACACCAGTCATTACAGAGTAGAAAGGGGTAGAACAGAGTAGGAAATACTAGGACAGAGTAACACTCTGTCCAAGTTTGTTTGTTAACAGAGTTTGTCAGGAGTGTAACAGAGTGCAGTCGGCAAGGCCAGGAAACATATATATAGGGGCATGTATGAGCAAGGCTTGTCATATATACATATATATATATATATACTGTACATATATGTACAGTATATAATATATACATATATATATATATATATATATATATATATATATATATATATATATATATATATATATATATACTATATATATATATATATATATATATATATATATATATATATATATATATATATATATATATATATATATATACAATTTATATATATATATATATACTGTAAATATATATATACAGTACACACATAGATATATATACAGTACGGTACACACATATATATATATATACAGTACACACATAGATATATATACAGTATATATATATATATATATAATTTTATATATATATATATATATATATATGTATATATATATATATACAGTATATATATATATATATATATATATATATATATATATATATATATATATATATATATATATATAGATAGATATATATATATATAGAGTATATATAATAGTATATATAATAGTATATATATATATATATATATATATATATATATATATAATAGTATATATAATATATATATATATAATAGTATATATATATATATATATATATATCTTTATATATATATTATTATTTATACATATATATATATATATATATATATATATATATATATATACCGGTATATATAATACTATTATAGTATCCTATATACAATACTATCAACTAACAAATATATTATATTCTGGCAAATATTTGACGATTTTATTCAGCTTAGGAGGGACATCTCTGAATAAAATGGCTACAGACTATCTCAATTAATTCTTTTAGTTACCATTTATCTTTCCTAAGCTTCATAAAATCGTCTAAATGCAGCTGAAATCCAATAAAGAAAGACGTCGTTGGTACAGAATGGGTTAACTGAAGAGATTGGTGGGTGGGAGAGAGCCTTTATGCTAGGCTCCTCTTCTCTCTCTGTCTTACATAGCTTAACCCTTTCTGTACCGGCGACGTACTTTGTGTGTTATTATAGCTATATTTAGACGATTTTGTGTAGTTTAAGAATGATCTGTGGTAGTAAAAAAGGTAAAGTGAGATCGGTCGAAGCCTGGTAATTGCTGGAGGCCCTTTTTAAACTGAATCAAGTCGTCGAATATTAGCCAAATTAACGTTATATGGACGGGACCGGTACTGAGAGGGTTAACCCTTTCAGTACCGGTGACGTCATTTATAATATATTCTGACAACTAACAGACGATTGTGTTCCGCTTAGGAAGGACGTCTACCCATGAAAGGCCTTAGACTCGCTCAATTAATCCTCTTTGCTAGCCTACCATACATCCTTCCAAAGCTTCACAAAATCGTCTAAATGTAACTAAAACAAAATACAAAAATACATTGCCGGTACAGAAGAGGTGATGCTACAAACAGCCTCGGAAGGACGTGTAGCTCTCTTGTTGGCTGGTTTACGACTTTGGTGCCCCCCCCCCCCTTCTCTCTCTCTCTCTCTCTCTCTCTCTCTGTCTCTCTCTCTCAAATAGGAGCAGGGTAAAGGACTGTATAATCACCTTTGCCCTTTTGAGACAATGTACAGTATACAGTATGTAATTTTATGTACGGTATTTATGCTATCTCAATAAAATAATAAAATAAAATAGAATAAAATAAAATCTCTCTCTCTCTCTTTCAATACTAGCTACATTATTAGAAGCACTCCCCTCCACCTGGTCTCCTTTCCCCTTCCCCCCCCCCCTCCCTCTCTCTCTCTCTCTGCTGTCCTGACCTCGCCGGGTGTATATAAGCTGCGGCTCTCCCTTCACCCACCATCCTCACACGATCCTCACAACAACCAACAACATGAAATTCGTGAGTATACCGCTAGTAGGGAACCCGTGCAACCATAATCCCCCCTCCTCCTTCAGGAATATTTAGCTTCTCAAAAATCCAATATATTTAGAAATCGATGGCCAAACTTGTCATTCTCACCTTGCATTATACCGTACAGTTTACATTTTAACCCTACTCCCCCTTCACCGCCTCTTTCAGTATACCAGCAGTAGGGATCCCCCCCCCCCTCCACCATTCCTTGAGATACCCCCCCCCTTTCACCGCTTCACTCAGATAACCCCCTCCCCTTCACTGCCTCCTTCAGATACCCCCCCCCCCCTTTCACCGCCTCACTCAGATAACCCCCTCCCCTTCACTGCCTCCCTCAGATACCCCCCCCTCAGATAACACCCCCTCCCCTTCACCGCCTCCCTCAGATACCCCCCCCCTCCTTCACCACCTCCCTCAGATAACCCCCCTCCCCTTCACCGCCTCCCTCAGATAACCCCCCTCCCCTTCACCGCCTCCCTCAGATACCCCCCCCTTCACCGCCTCCCTCAGATAACCCCCCTCCCCTTCACCGCCTCCCTCAGATACCCCCCCCCCCCCCTTCACCGCCACCCTCAGATAACCCCCTCCTTTAGATACCCCCCCCCCCCCCCCTTCACCGCCTCCCTCAGGATAATGGAGTTTATCAGAGCCCTCACCTCATTCACAACAGATGGTCACAACTCACTTTGTTATCCCCTAAATAGGTTTGTCAAAGTCTTACATTACTGGAGGGGGAGGATATGGATTCTTCGTTACCTATCCTGCCTTCAGTACCATCTTCAGGATAGGCTTATCATCTTAAGGGCAGATGGGCCGCTTTTATGGTCCCCCTTCTTCCTCATGTTTGGCTCCATTAGTTTCCATATTATAAGACGTTCGGCCCATTATTTTGGCAATTTTAAGACCTTTCGCCCCATAAATTTGTCAATATTAAGATTTGTCTTGTAATTTTGTTGTCAATGTTTTCCTGGTGAGCAATAGCAACCCTCTAATTTAAGAGAAAACGGCCTTTGGCCGGGACATTTTTCGATCGAAAAATGTACAAATATATCTTGAAGGGGGTTATAGTTTTGTTTTGTTTAAGCTTGAGGAGGTCTGGGGAGGAAACTAAAAGAATAATAAATACATTAATAAATGAGCAAATATATAGCCCATCCCACCTTAATGCATCACCAATTTTGTCTGTCTGTCTGTCTGTCTGTCTCTCTCTCTCTTTTTTCTCTCTCCCATTTCACCGTCTCTCTCTCTCTCTCTCTCTCTCCCATGTCACCGCCTTAGTCTCAGTTAAGCCATTCAGCTATAATCATTTGTTCTGATATTTATATATATATATTTGGTTTGGAATATTATTAACCCATTTAGTACCGGTGGCATTATCTTTCACTATATTCTGGCACCTAGTAGACGGTCTTATTCAGCTTAGGAAGGATGTCTACCCGTTAACAGATTACTGACTATCTCAGTTAATCCTTATAGCTACCATTTATCCTACCTATGCTTCATAAAATCGTCTAAACGCAGCTGAAATATACACAAAAATGGGTTTAAATGGATCACACTAGCTCTCACACTCCCCAAAGCTGTGAATTTGTATTTTGTTATTGTGTGTTCATTGTTTTGTGTTGTGTTTTGTGTTGTCCCTATTCTTGCTCTGTCTTGAGTTGCCCCCCCCAAAAAAAAAAAATCAAATTAATATATAAAAAAAATAAAAATAAAAATAAAATAAATAAATAAAACAATACCGGTAAATAATTATATAAATATGAACAGTGGGGATTGGGCTTGAGTAAATAGATAGATAGATAGATAGATAGATAGATAGATAGATAGGCTTAATGGGATAGGGTTTATATTTTGATCGGTTTATTATTATATTAGTTTCCTCGCTAGACCTTCATCAAACTTATAAAAACATCCCCTAAGCCCCCTTTAAAGATAAATGTGTACATTTTTCGGGAGGAAAATGGCCGGTTCCTCCTAAAATTACAGGTTCGCTATCAATCGCCAGGAAAAAATCGACACCTAAATGTCACGAAAGGTCCTAATATTGACAAAGAAATGTGGTGAAAGGTCTTAGAATCGCCAAACTAATAGGACAAACGTCTTATAATCTCAAAACAAATGGGGCAAAATATGAGGGAGAAGGGGGTCTAGAATAGCGTTATATCTTCCCTTAAGTGCAGTAAGCGACCAAACTCATTAACTTGAATATATATTTCTCCAGCACATTCTGTTTTTATTTGTGCCTCACCTACACAAAGAGTAATCCAGCTAACTCTCACAAACACCTCCTCCTCCTATTCCTTTCACTACACTTTACCCCTACTGTACCAGAGGGTATTACCATAAACTAATGTACAGTCAAGGTTAATAAGTGTTGTCAGATATTTCACAAAGTTTCGGACAATGACTAATACTCTGAGGAATAAGCACTTTTCCCAGTAACTATAAAGATACCAATAACACTTGTTGAGCGAAAACCACTGGAATCTATGACAACACTTAATACCCCCGATTGTACAATCCAGTACCAGGCAATCTGGCCAAAATGGCTTCAGAGTCAAGAGAGAACACCCTCCCACCTCAAAAGTTGGAGGAGCACGGACCCAGCTAGCCTGTGGGAGCTTGGATCCAAGTTGAGTAGTGTTGCCAATGTCTCAGAGCAGTGATGTACACGTCATGGTATAAGGTACCACTCGATACTGGCAGTTACAAGGACCGCATATTATGGACGTCGCTGGTACTGACGAGTGACTTCTTTACTGACGGTCAACGTCCGTCGCTGGTATAGTAAGGGTTAACAAGCACACCACACTTCTTTCCAACACACCTAAAACACTTCAAAAGTACCTTGAATTTGGCTCTCTAATCATTCTTTCAACCTTGAGGAGGACACTTGTTACAGGCAGCTTTGCCTTTTGTCTCCTTCATACACATAGAAAAAAAAATTCATTCACACACCATTTTACATAATATAAAACTTCAATACGCCTAACTGATAGATAAACACGGTCCTAGACTTTCATTTACCTCTGGCCTATATTGTAGTTTGTTCAACCAACTAACATCCAGATGTCCTCCACTGTCTTCGTGGTGCAATGCATAAGTGTGTTGATTTTCGGTGTGAGCATCCTAGGTTCGAATCCCCGGACTGCCACATGTGTTTGTTAATTTCATTAATCGAGTTTAGGAGTAAAGTTGGTTGGTGGAGAGAACATAATAATTATCATCTAGCTGGTTCCAACTCAATTGATCTTGGTGTGATCCAGTTGAGTGTTGAAATATCTAGTGCACAGAAATCTTACATCAACGATAATGACCATCTTATGCTATACTTAGTCATACTTATTTGTATTCTGTCCTCTGAGGACGCTGCTAAAGTGGACCTCCAACGCTATCTAATTGTTTGTATTATCTGTGGCAGGGGGCTTGGAATCCTCCTCCCCTTGTATAATTCATCTACTACACGAGACAGAGAAAGGGCAAGGGAACGCTAAAGTGGTCCCAGACCTTAAGAATTGGAACCTTAAATATTGTTTCAGTTCACGCTCTGTCTTGAGTCGGCCACCCCAAGCTATGGGGTATAAACCTGAGTATATACATACATAGAATGCATCTTCAATTGTATGCAACTTGCAGAAGTATTGCAATATAGTTTTTGTTTTCTATGCAGCTGGTTCTGTCCTGCTTGGTGGTGCTGGCTGCTGCCAGGCCCCAAAGCGACCAAGAGGCAACGGTGCTTGTGGACGAGCGAATTGACAACGGCGACGGCAGCTTCTCTTACAACTTCCAGACCAGTAACGGCATCGAGACCTCCCAGACTGGCACCATCGGCAGCGAGGGACAGAGCAACATGGACGGTGTCTTCAGGTGAGAAACAACATCTACTATGTGTATTCAAACTCACTCAAAATAATGTAACAAAAACTAAAATTTCTTAAATTTATGTCACCTGACCAGGACTTCCATTCCTCCACAGATTCCTACTTTCCGACGGCACCCAGGCTGAGGTCCGCTATGTTGCCAACGAGTTCGGTTACCAGCCCGAATCTAACCTCCTTCCCGTCGCCCCCCCCGCCCCTCCCCATGTCGCCGAGCTCCTCCGCATCGCCGCTGAACAGAGGGCCGCAGGCATCACCTTCGAATAATCCAACCTCCACCGACACTTCCACACGATTATCTGCCACCTCGTCACTTCACCTGACTGTACATAGGTGACCATGACAGCTCCAGGACCCCGGAGACTCACACCAACAAATACATATCTTCTTTAATTATGAGGAATAAACTTTTTAATTAGCATATGTATTTTATTCTAAAAACATACATATACTAGGATCTTGCTTATTTATGTAATACTTTCATTTAATTTTATAATTATAACATACATTTTATCCCGAACACAGTAAGAAAGAAGTATGACATCATTGCCAATATGACATCATTGAAGATCGTAGAAATACTTTATATTTTGTAAACCAAGGGTGTAAGAAATGGAAGAATATGTGGTTCATAAACAATCGTTTTACAAAGGATACAGTTATTTATAAATACTGTAATAATAGAATCGATGTTTATAACTCCTTTGAATTAGAGTAAACAATTTTAGTATACCTAACCCTCTAAGTGCAGTTTTGTTTATAAGAGGGCTCATTCAGGCACTCCTGATTGCTTAAAAAAGTTCCTGAATTAAATTAATTGTTTGCAGCAAAATTAATAGAAGAAAAGAGCTTTCAAATGACCCCAGAACAAGCTCTATAGCTAACGGGTTCAACCACAGCATTACTACAGACATCGGCAATATTCACTAAAAATAGCAATGTTCCGCTACCTTTGCCTTTGGCAACACTGAATATGTCTCGCGAGACGTGGGGGAGAGCGTTCATTGCTGCAGCGAACCTGCTGCTGAGCTCCTGATCACCCACGCTCGTCTCCACAGGCTTCAATGGGCTAATAAGTCCAGGATATTTCCAGGATGTGTATGTACATCAACCGCATTGGAAGGGTTAAGGCAACTCAATTTATATAATTAATGGGTCATATAAATATAAATATAACGAACACCACTGTATACAAATAGTGCTAACAAGATACACAGAGGACCTCGGAGTCGGACGGATCCTAAATTGAGTGGTCAATCCTGTAAGTCCTTCACTAAACTGGCTCGGGTTGTCCCTCTCACAGGGAATAGGTCAGCTTGGGGGCATTCTGTGTATGGCCACCCTCGTAAGGGGAGTAAGGCGTCCGGCAATAGATAGATAGATTATCATAGATAGATATATATATATATATAAATATAAATATATATATATCTATATATACAGTCAGTATATATATATATACAGTATATATATATATATATATATATATATATATATATGTATACACACACATAATATATATATATATATGTATACACTATATATATATATATATATATATATATATATATATATATATATATATATATATATATATATATATATATATATATATATATATATATATATATATATATATATATATATATATACGGTATATATATATATATATATATAAATACTGTATATAAAACACCATTGATGTTCTTCAGTGCTACTCATGATATTACACATGAATTAACTCCTTAAAAGCGGGTATGTGTGTTGACATGACCGTATTGCTGGGCGGGTATATTTACTGAAAATTAGCTTCATTCCATGCTCTTTTTCATGCATAAGCAAGAGCCAGAGCGTAATACAATTGTATATCCGTGAAAGGGCGATAATAGAGCTTTCTAATGACACCTGAATCATCCTTGTACGACCACGGGTTATCTTGCAGCGATCGCGTAACCGGAGGTGAAAATACCCTAAAATAGGGTAATTTCCGGGATATATTCCTTGTCTCGCGAGGTACGGTGGTGGAGTTGAGGCATACTACGTGTCAGTGACGGCCCAGCGGTGGTGCCGAGCGGTCGAAGCCCAGCTATCGTCCTCCCAAAGTACGGACTCTCTCTCAGAGCTCATAACGTTTTCAAAATGGCACCCGTCATATGATGGGCACCGCAGGAGTGGCCGATATTCTCTCTCCCGTCATATGATGTCACCGTCGTTTTTTTTTTTTTTTTTTCTATATTCCAACTACTCCCTCTCGGGCATAAGGTGATAGCCTTTACACTCTACCGCTGAACACGGTGAGGCCCGTGAGGTCTTCCTCCAATCTAGGGAGTGAGACATGCAAAGATTTACGGCTCGAAGTAACTCCATATCTGAAGCTGCTCCGCCTCTGTGCTTCACCGTCTCATCCCCCAGGCTCGGACCCTCACTCTCAGAACGCCACCAATTGAGCAATTAACTCGGTAGGCATTGCCCCCCTGTAGCATATTTTGAATATGGGAATATTCATACAATGCTATTTAATCAGGGAACAATGAGGGTATTTTTTTGGCATTTCGGTGTGCTGTGGTAATGCACTGAAACTAGGTACAGCACAGTTGAGGGTTAAGGGGGGATGGGCGCAATTATGTTTTCATTTATATATACTTTTTATAATTTTTTTAGTTTCCTTCCTAGACCTCCATCAAGTTTAACCCTTAATCTTGCCTGGGCTCGCCTTCTAAAGGACAGCACTCAGATCCGGGGGATCTGGCCAAAAAACTTTGTAATAGCCCTATCTTTGTTATTTTAATTGCTAGAGAATTCACACACATCTCAAAACATAGCCCTGTTTCGTATAATTTTGTAGATTGGCATAAAGTAGAGCTCTCTAGGTCAATTGGTTCAGTTGTGATGACGATTTCCGTGGAGAGAGTTTTGATGCGGTGTTAACAATATCGGACATTTACAGACACTAATTTCGTTCTAGCAGACAATATCAACAAACCTCCGACTTTTTCTTGTTTTTGAAGCTGCGCGTCGCTCCGACTGGCTTTGTTTACAAAGGTTTCGGCGCACGTCTTTCAAACCACGCTTAATAGGCTTTCAAGCTTACGAATTTCAGAAACCCATCCGGGCCCCACGGCGCGAGTTTGTTATGGGCTTCTGGAAGCCCAACCGTCTACCGAGGGTTAAAAGAAGAAGACCCTCCTTCAAGATAAATCGAAAAATTTCCTGAAGTCCGGTTTTTCTTAACACCCCAGCCGCGGGGCCCCACATATGTCGGGCGAGAGAACCATGGCCACCCCTGCGGGGCCCGACAATATCCGGGCCGGATGTTGAGCACATTATCAGCTCTGAGAGAGAGTCCTCGCGTTGGGAGGATGACAGGCGGGCTCTGACCGCTCGGCATGAACCAAGTGAGGTGACTGAGCTTCCCTCCACAACCTTCCACACCCATGGCCTCGCGAGACAAGGGAAAAACTCTGGAATTTACCGTATTTTAGGGTTTTTGCCCTCGTGTTGCGCAATTGTTGCAAGAGAACCCGTGGTCGTACAAGGATGATTCAGGTGTCATTAGAAAGCTCTATTAACGCCCTTTCACGGATTCATAATTGTAGTACGCTCTGGCTCTTGTTTATGCATGAAAAAGAGCATGGAATGAAGCTCGATTAGGGTAAGTATGCCCGCCAGGCAGGTAGTAGAAGTTACATACATCCCCGTTTGACAGGGGTTATATTACAGGCTCACTATCGCTCGCCAAGAAAACACCTTAATGACACGAAAAGTCTTAGTATTGACAAATAAAATCGTCACACTAATAGGCCGAACGACATAAAATCTGAAAACTAATGGGACTAAACATGAGGAAGAAGAGGGACCAGAATAACGAACCATCTCCCCTTAAGTCCGGATACAGGGGTGTTCGTAGGGAACCGTTTTTTCAGGAGGAAAAGTATCACAAGGGTATAGGTAGCGAACATCTTTATTATGGTACCAACATTTCGATATATCGCTTATGACATCATCAGGGTCTAAAAATAAAAGAGAAAGAACACACAATTTACAAATTATTCTATGGGAGTTACAAATATTACTGTACTATGTTTAACCCGGGAACTGCGGGAAGACTCTTAAGAGTTCCCCCGGCGGACTGCGGGAAGACTCTTAAGAGTCAGAGAAGAAAAACAATAAATTTTAAACATCAAATTTTTATTATTTTTTTGTTTTTATTTTTGTATTTATTTTTTTATTTTTTGCCCTTGGGCCATGCAAAATATCAGTCCTCTACCTCACCTCCTTCAGTTATCACCTATTTTCCCTGTTATTCCCTTATTCTGAGGTATATTTTCGTGCTAACATTAGCGAGTTGCAAGCAGGGCATTGTCATCACTGTTAGCAAGCGAGTGCAAGAGAGAGAGAGAGAGAGTATCGATCGACAGTGTCTCAGTGGCCTTGGGGGAAATTGGCGGGAAAGGAAGTTGCCTCACCCATACATTATGTAACTCGCGGCCTGTATCTCCGATTTTGACCATCCAAACGCTGTTTTCACTCGTTTTATTGTTGTAACAGGTTAATACCTTTATAATCGACCTATAATAGGTGCATATGGATAAGTATTAATGCTATTTATGGTAAAATGAATATTTTAGTGATGGAAACAGCTCAAATACATGCGCACAGGCAGAGGTGTCTAATTACCCCCATGTGCACTTAAGAGGTTAAAGGGGCAGCAGATATGGTATTGTTAAGTTGGGTTTCATTTTTGTTTTTTATATATTGACTCTATGGTTCTCACACTTTTACCTGGGCAAGTATCTAAAATTAGAAACAAATCTGGCTTAAGTCTAATTTTGCAAAACTCTGTATGTTCTCTTACTGTTGAGTGAGGAGGGCTTAGTAGGGGACGACCTGTTCGGCTCATCGGTGCGGATTTTGAAAGCACGTGTAGTGCTCCCAATACACCCGGCCTGGCAGCTCGGCAGGTAAAGCAATACACAACCGATGAGCGCAAGTCTGTCGGCACTCGATGTTTGAAATGTAATAATGAACTTATTTTGAATGTGCTTTTATGTATGAATCGAAAGTTGATTTGTGGATAAAATGTTGAAAAAATAGTTATTAGTGATTTTTCAATGTTCATGGACAATTCTCCAAGATAAGGTAAAGTTAAGTATATGTTCACCTTATTCACAGTTGGTATACAGAGTTCTGGTTGACATTGATTATCATATTTATTACTATGGGTGGCAAGCTGAGAACCTCCTGGAAGCATCTGGCAACAAGCGGGGCAGGTTGGTGCAACTAACTCAGCCGGTACTACCAATACGCACGTGGACGTTGCCCGCTGTAGGGTTATTTATTATATAGGACGTAAATATAAGTCGAATGCACCCAAAGGGTTAATATGTATGATGAAAGTATAGCTGTTGACATTGTCTACCTTGTTGCTTGCGCCTTTTAGGGCTTAAGCAACAAGTAGTAATAAATGGTAAAACTTCGGACTAGACAAACATCACAGATGATGTGACCCAGGGCTCAGTGCTAGGACCTGTTCATTTCTTTATTTATGGTTAGTGCATGGAAATTTGTTGTGAGTATTCAAGGTTCGAATCATTTGAGAACCACATGTATTTATTAGTTTCATTGATTTAATTAATTAGGTTTATTTGTAAGTTAATTGGTGGGTTGGTGATAATATGAATTAATCTAGTGGTAATCTTATGAAATGGACTACCTAGTAGTGTCACTGAGTGTAGTACTGTTCAAACTTTCAACAATCCACTAGATAAATATCTCTCTCTTAACCCATTCAGTACCAATGACGTATTTTTTACTTTATTCTGGCTAATATTAGGCGACTTAATTCAGTTTAAAAAGAGCTTTCAGCAATTAACAGACTTCGAACTATCCCACTTAATAAGTTTTACCATCACAGATCCTTCTTAAAATGCACAAAATCATCTTAATATAGCTAAGATGAAACAATTTTTTTTTGCCAGTAGGGAAAGGGTTAACCCCAGATTAACTGCATTTACAAACGATGAACACCTCTTCATGTTGTGCTATCCTTTCGTGTTTTTAATTAGGTTTATTTGTAAGTTAATTGGTGGGTTGGTGATAAAGTGAATTCACATAGGATTGGTAGTTTAGTCAGTAGTAGAGATCAATAGATTTGTTGTTGCTGTGTTAAGGGGACGTTATTTTATTGGTTTAATTATTTGTCATTATTACTGGCATCAATATTTGTTTTAGTTTGCTCCCTAGACCTCTATCAAGCTTAAAGAAACACCATCCCAAAGACCCCCTTCCAGATAAATTAGTTACTTATAAAATACAGGATCGCTATTGCTCGCCAGGAAGAAAGCGATACCTAAATGGCACAAAAAGGTCTTAATATTGACAAAGAAATGGACGAAAGTATTAAAATTAAAAAACTAATGGGGCTATACATGAAGGAGAAGGGGGTTCAGAAAACAAACGAATACTTGGCCTTAACCTAGATAATTTGCGTTAGTTTTTGTGTACCAAGCTAGGTCACTCACCGAGAGTTAACCTACTGCAGACTCCAAAAGGGCAACATGATGCGGAGACGAGCGCCGCGGCCAAGAGCAATATGATACAGAGATGAACGCCGCGGCCAAAAGCAATATGATACAGAGATGAATGCCGCGGCCAAGAGCAATATGATACAGAGATGAACGCTGCGGCCAAAAGCAATATGATACAGAGATGAACGCCGCGGCCAAGAGCAATATGATACAGAGATGAACGCCGCGGCCAAGAGCAATATGATACAGAGATGAACGCCGCGGCCAAGAGCAATATGATACGGAGATGAACGCCGCAGCCAAGAGCAATATGATACGGAGATGAACGCCGCAGCCAAGAGCAATATGATACGGAGATGAACGCCGCAGCCAAGAGCAATATGATACAGAGATGACCGCTCCGGCCAAAAGCAATATGATACAGAGATGAACGCCGAGGCCAAGAGCAATATGATACAGAGATGAACGCCGCGGCCAAGAGCAATATGATACGGAGATGAACGCCGCGGCCAAAAGCAATATGATACGGAGATGAACGCCGTGGCAAAAAGCAATATGATACAGAGATGAATGCTGCGGCCAAGAGCACTATGATTTGGAGATGAACGCCGCGGCCAAGAGCAATATGATATGGAGATGAACGCTCAGTGGCATAGCCAAGGGGGGCAGGTGCCCCCCCACCAGCCACCACAGCATTACATGTATGCCTAATTTGTCATTGTATTCAATAGGAACTCCTGGATAGAAGACACCACCTAAAACAACAATTAAAGATCAGGGCGGGTGCCCAACCCCGAAAGGAGTTGAAATAGGGGAGCTATCCCCCCGCCAAACGTGGCTTTATAGGGCCTTTCCTAGCTGATGCCATAATTCCAATTGCCAAAAACATCACCGAAGACATAATATTAAATGGTGTTCTGCTGGAACAAGACACTCAAGGAAAATTGCTAGGATTAAAAATATCAAAACAAGGCATTACAAAGCACGTCACAGAAATAAAAAAATAAAACAAACCGGGCACTAACAAAACTGTACACATTTTACTTATTACCAACAAGAATCAAACTGCATCTCGTAAAAACATACATACTCCCATTATTGGAATATCCAGTAAATTCCCTTGATTAGCCTTACCAAGACACAGAAACAAATTTTACAAACAATTCAAAATAAAGCATTGAGATTTGCATACAACGAGCATTATCCATATACAAGAAATACAGAGGAACTACATCACCTCAGCGTATTACCAATTAATGTTAGATTGTACCACACAGCAAGAAACATCTGGGAAAGATTGAATAAAGTGCACGACCCTAATTACTTGATGTTACTAGAAGACAACAACCGTGAACATGTCTGGTTTCCAAAATCGATAAACAGGGTAAAAAATGAGCCTTGCCCAATATTTACAAGAAATAACCTCTAGCTCTATAAAATAAGTCTTACCAAACTTGACACAAACCTATCTTGACAACACCGACTATGACAAAACAATATGACACAACCAGGGGCTCTGCGGGCAAGTGGTATTGGTAGAGCACCCCACACCATAACCTGTCATCCCATAACCACACCGTTTGGAGTACCAGTATTGAACTCCTCGAGGTAGCACCGACCTCGAGGGGGATCTCTCAGTGCCTCATAAAAGCAAACCTCACAGCACCACTTATTGATCCAGTCACTGGCGATGATCCCCACCTGGTGCAATGCTAGGGGCCATGTACTGATCAACATACCAGACATACTCTAACATTTTAACATTATTGTTGAAATACTTTAATTCTGATTCTAACCATGGAATGTTTATATGTTTTTGACCTTTTAGTGACTTGGATGACTATCTGAGAAGCGATTGCTGGTGTTTAGGTGCTAGTGGAGCTCTTGTCTGAGGCCCACCTGGGTGGACCCCAGACAGGAGATCCACTGGCGGCAACAGAGTGGAAATATAACGGATCTCAGGCACATAGATGTGCGTGGTGGAACTCTTGCCTGGGGCCTACTACGGTGGGCACCAGACAGGGGACCCACCATGATGGAACGGATCGGACCATTAGAGGAAGTCATTGTTGCTGTAAAGGGATAAATAAGTATAAGTTAAGTATAACAGAGCTAACCAATAGTGTTGGGTGGTTTACGTCTTTGATGCCCCCCCCCCCCCTCTCTCTCTCAAATAGGAGTAGGGTAAAGGACTTTATAGTAATTTTTGCCCTTTTGAGACAATGTATATGTAATTTTATGTACGGTACTTATGGTATCTCGATACAAAATCAAATCAAATCAAATCAAATCTCTCTCTCTCTTTCAATACTAGCTACATTCTTAGAAGCACTCCCCTCCACCTGGTCCCCTCCTCATCCCGCCCCCCCCCCCCCACCCCTCTCTCTTTCTCTGCTGTCCTGACCTCGCCGGGTGTATATAAGCTGCGGCTCTCCCTTCACCCACCATCCTCACACGATCCTCACAACAACACACAACATGAAATTCGTGAGTATACCGCTAGTAGGGAACCCGTACAACCGTAGTCCCCCCCCCCCCTCCTTCACCACCTCCCTCAGTATACCAGTAGTAGGGAACCCCCCCTCCCCCGTCACCACCTCCCTCAGTATACCGGTAGTAGGGAACCCGTACAACCATAGCCCCCTCCTTCACCACCTCCCTCAGTATACCAGTAGTAGGGAACCCCCCCTCACCCGTCACCACCTCCCTCAGTATACCGGTAGTAGGGAACCCCCCCCCCCTCCTCCGTCACCACCTCCCTCAGTATACCGGTAGTAGGGAACCCCCCCCCCCCTCCTCCGTCACCACCTCCCTCAGTATACCGTTAGTAGGGAACCCCCCCCCCTCCTTCACCACCTCCCTCAGTATACCGCTATTAGGGAACCCCTTCCCCCCCCCTCACCGGCAGTAGGGAACCCCCCCCCTCCCCTTTCACCGGCAGTAGGGAACCCGTAGACAACCCCTCCCCCCTTATCATTTAATTTATTATTTCTCCTTTTCATTATTTAAACTATTTTTTAGTTTGCTCCTTAGATCTCTATAAAGCTTTAAGAAACACACCCAAGACCCTCCCTCTAGATAAATTTGTACATTTTTCGGTAGAAAAACGGCCAGTTTCTCCTAAATAACGGGCTCGCTACCGCTCGCCTGGAATAAACCACCTAAATGGCACGAAAGGTTATAATACTGCCAATGAACTGGAGCGAATGGTCTTGAAATCGACAAACTAATGAGGAGAACGTCTTAAAATCTCATAACTAATGGGGCTAAACATGAGGGAGAAGGGGTCCAGGAAAAACAAGTACCTCCCCTGCTGTCTATAATCGTCCTTCAGCTTCCCCTTACGTCTCTCTCTCTCTCTCTCATTTTAATATGATTATGGAAACAATTACACACAATCCTTCTATCTATCTATCTATTGCCGGACGGCGTGATTCCTGAAGGGGTGGCCACGAACGAAACGCCCAATGCACCTTTGTCTCCAGTCAGTCGATGCCCCTCCTCCCATCCAGCACTACTTTCATGCATATACTTCTTAACTCCATCATTCCACCTCTCTCTCGGTCTACCTCTCCTTCTCTGTCCTTCCACCTCGCTCTCGTACAATCTCTTAGTCATACTCTCGTACACTCTCTTAGTCATTCTCTCGCTTCCCATGCGTTCCGCATGGCCGAACCATCTCAAGGTGTTCCTTTTCAACGCGAAAGTGGTCCCAGACCCTAAGAACTGGAAATTTAAATGTTGTTACAGTTCGGGCTCTGTCTCGAGTCGGCCACCCCCAGCTATGGGGTATGTGCCTGAGTATATACATACATACAATATATCTTAAATTGTACACAACTTGCAGAAGTATTGCAATATAGCTTTTGTTTCCTTTGCAGCTGGTTCTGTCCTGCTTGGTGGTGCTGGCTGCTGCCAGGCCCCAAAACGAACAAGAGGCAACGGTGCTCGTGGACGAGCGAGTTGACAACGGCGACGGCAGCTTCTCTTACAACTTCCAGACCAGTAACGGCATCGAGACCTCCAAGACTGGCACCATCGGCAGCGAGGGACAGAGCAACATGGACGGTGTCTTCAGGTGAGACACAACATCTACTACAGTATGTGTATTATAACTCACTCAAAATATTGTAACAAAAACTAACTTTTCTTACATTTATTTCACACTGACCTGGACTTCCTTTCCTCCACAGATTCCTACTTTCCGACGGCACCCAGGCTGAGGTCCGCTATGTTGCCAACGAGTTCGGTTACCAGCCCGAGTCCGACCTCCTTCCCGTCGCCCCACCCGCCCCTCCCCATGTCGCCGAGCTCCTCCGCATCGCCGCTGAACAGAGGGCCCAAGGCATCACCTTCGAATAAACCAACCTCCACCGACACTTCCACACGATTATCTTCCACCACGTCACTTGACTTGACTGTACATAGGTGACCATGACAGCTCCAGGACCCCGGAGACTCGCAACCACACACACACATAACTTCTTTAATTATGAGGAATAAACGTCTAAAATTACATTTGCATTTCATTACAAGTTCAACTACTATTACATACTGTATAAATATATATATATATATATATATACTGTATATATATATATATATATATATATATATATATATATATATATATATATATATATATATATATATATATATATATATATATATATATATATATATATATATATATATATATATATAGAGTACCCCGATAGAGAAGTGCCAAACTTCAGGATATGATTACATAGTTTATTATAAGCATAACATTATCTACAACAAAAAATTTAAATCTCAACCGTTTATGAGGTATTGAAGGTTTTATATAGTGTCCTCTCCCGCATTGCTGTAATGGACTCTTCCATGTTAAATACTTTCCAGCAGGTCCAAAGTGAGCTAATATGTCTATAATAATTGAGATGCGACAGGAAAAAGAAGTGCCAAACATTCCTCTCCATCACCAAACAACAACCAGCACCACCTCAACAACACCACTACGTATTGCTTTCATAAATACACAATGCAACGTGGAGCGGCGCCCCCCAGCATCGTCAAAGCAAGGGGATGAAGAAAACTAAAGAAAACCAGGTCCAAGCAAAGATGGATAACTAGGATAAGAACCTAGTGACCATTGAAAACCAATATAATGGGAGAGACTACACTAGCCATTTTGATACACACGTGGCCCACAGTGAATGTATGCAAAGTGAATATCAAAGCCTTCCGTGTGCCCCTATACTCATTAGTGAATCAAACCATGCTAGAGTGAAGAAGCCTATCCACCATTCCTCCCAAATAAATACTCTTAACCCATTAAGCGCGTGCAGGGTGTAGTGAACACCACAGTTCAGGGCGGCAATATTAGGCTCCATTCCTGCCTATAATCGTCATTTTACGATAAATATCGTTATTACTTATTCATATGCGCCTATTTTATCTTTAATATGAAGATAGTAACCTGTAACAACAGTAAAACAAGTGGGAATATAATTTTTCTGGTCAAAATCGCGAATTGTAAGCGAGTGGTTCATTCATCAAGTGTGAGCCAGCTGGCACCACACCCTCCTCTCTCGAAGCCTGGAGAGTGACTGAGGCCTGTATCTCTCTCTCTCTCTCTTTCTCACGTATAAGACACACACATGACCACCGTCTAGGATTTGTTTGGAGATGTTTACACAAAAATATACCAATGAATAAGGGAATAACAGGGAAAATAGGTGATAATTGAAAGGGGGGGGGGGGGGAGGAGGGAAGGAGGGGATGTGGAGGAGTGATATGAGGTATGGAGGATTTTTTTTTTTTTTTTTTTTAAGTGCTACTGGGGCCTTTTAAAATGTTTTTTTTTAGGCCTTCCCTCTTTAGAGCTTTCTCGCCGTCGCCCAGTAAAACCTCTTAAGAGTGTTCCTGCCGTTCCCGAGTTAATAACCCCAGCATAAATCACCATAACCAAGACAATGTCATAGTAGACCATTCTCAAATAACCAGTCTAAATCTTTCTCAAATACTCCTACCACCCCAAATTCATGATCAAAGGCTTCCTATCTCATTCACACACAAGATAAAAAGAATAAACAAAGTTAGTGCGACCGGATCTAAGAAAACAAAAAATAGCAGAGGTTCACACATGTTCCTCTTGCCCCAGAGCCCGGTTTCCTTGATGCCGACCAAATCAGAGTCACTATGCGCGTTGAGCTTAGGAAAAGCAAGCCTTCAGCCCTCAGGTTCAAGTACCATTCTGGGTTTGGAAATACCAACCAAAGGTAAAAGTAAATGTGAGGAACATCATTCCTTATCTACTGGATTGCATTCGTATATAATAAGCCCAGTAGAAGTGCTCCTTGACGAATGCTGGTAACACCCGTAGCAGGATGTTAAAGACCTGCTGCTTTTGGTGATCAGTAGTCTGAAGTGGGTACGTGGATTTTACGTTTTGGTGTAAGGCTGCTAGGGTGATGTCAATGTCCCCTTCGTACCTTATTTCATCTATTTTAGCTAGCGCTACAACGAAGCCCAATGATGGTTGCACAGCATCGATAATGATTGTCCGGAACTGATCCCAGGTAAGAGCTGGGGTTACTGTCCTGCCACCAGGCAAACGACCTTTCCCAGGTGAGTTAGAAGCACAGCGATCTTCTCTCGATCACTGTTATAAGCCAAGTCAAGCACTGCCATGGCTTTACCATGTCCAGGTATGTTTCTATATTGTATGTATCCCCATCATAATTGGGGATGGGTATATGTGAGCAATTATTCGTCATGGTGACTGATATTATATAACGCCTTACTCCTTTTGATTGTTGTGTTGAATTACTTTTCTTCCCGAATCAAGAACCACCGTCTGCCGCCAATGTAATACCAGGTTTTTACTTGGACACTGGTAGGTTCTTACTCGACTGGAGAACTAAAGCCAAACTACACATGTACAAAAGTTGTAAAGAATAAATATAATACTGAGTAGATCACATGAATTTCTTATTAAATGTTTACTTAGTACAAACTTAAGAATACACTATACACTGGTACATAACATATTCACAAAATAATTCTGCCTAGCACGGGTAAGAATCCACGACAGACTTATAAAATACACTCAACACTCCTAGTCTAACACTTGCGTAGATTTTGGAGATATACTTGTTTAGCACTGGTGGTTGAAGCAAACAAACTTCTGCCACCTTCCTATTCTAACACCGAGTAGATCTGAAGGTAGTTGCACTGGTGGTTGAAGTGTTGATTGTTGAGTCCTTTCTCTCTATCCTGTCGAGCCGCTTAGGTGGTCTTGCCGTTTGGTGAGTGGGGTAGGGATACAAATGGACTAGTTGGTTTGGGGCCTTTAATAATAATTCCTTATGTCATGACCCAGGGGGCGTATTACCGGATGAACACAAACGTGACCTTAGACATGTCTTGGGCTATGGCTACTTGACTATCCTGACCGTGGTACTAGTCGTTGGTGAAGATCTGTTTCGGAACTCTTGGTGTAGGGTCTTTAAAACAGAGTCACTCGTGTCATGACAGAGCAACTAAGTATCAGGCTAACGTGGGGAAGAAGTATTTAGGATTATGACTGTACTATCTTTCCCAATCTGCGTCTGGCCTTTGTAAGAGTGTTCAAATTAGAACGCAGGGGTCGGTGTTTAACCTTTTTACCAACATATGTCCTCGACCATGGTTCTGGCCATATGCAGTATGGACTTTATATGCAGAGTGCTGTTATTTAGATGGTGTCTCGCAAAGCCCGAACTATTGAAGACGTCTTGTCATGACAAAGACTTCTTTAAGAGTTTTGTAGAGTCTGAATTGATCCTGAAAGTCAGTTTGGAGCATGCTCTCGGTGCTACTTTCAGTGTCAAAACTTTAGCCTAGAAGAGATCCCAATGTTATTCCTACACCATGGTGTGGAAGCACAAAAGTTCCCAAATAGGGTAAATAGCTCTTAAACAATAAGGTAAACAGCCATGTCATGAGAGAACGAATGAGTGCAAGTTTAAATTTTAGGCCCAAGTCTTGCATGCAAGTTATTTGAGCCCTCAAATTGCTGATTACCTGGTTTTTGTCGAGATGGTCATGACGTTTGCTGCTATGTCCCAGGGCTGGTATTTGGCGGTCAGAAGGTCATAGGTGCGGTACAAAGGAGTACAAAGGAAATCAAGCAACAACAGATCTAGTGACCCTTCTAGGTTGCTTGTCCTCCAAAACACTGAGGATCAAGTGTCCAAACAGTGGTTTAGAGTGGGTAAGGGAACATTGGAAAGGGAATTACTGCCCTGGAACTAATGTCCGTGGCAGGATTAGGAAGTTAGTAGGGGACAGAGGGGTTAGTAACTGAGGGGGGGATAAAATAAAGTTATTCATTTACAAACGCAGTCAGTCGCGGGTTTGATGCGAGATATTTGTCTAAGCGGAGTTTAAATGAATCAACGGTGATGCAGTCTATAACGTTTCGGGGAAGCCCATTCCACAAGTTGACAACTCGATTGAAGAAGAAATTCTTAGATTCGTGTGAGTTAAAAGATTTACCAATAATTTTGCAACCGTTTCCCCGCGTGTAATTAGATTGGTCGATAGTGAAGTACTTACTACAGTTCATATTGTCGATGCCTTTGATGATTTTGAACACTTGAATTAAGTCACCTCTTAATCTGCGCTGGGTTAAAGGAAATAGATTTAATTCTCTAAGACGCTCTTCGTATGGTTTGTTCTTTAGGCTAGGTATCATTTTGGTAACTCTACGTTGAACTCGTTCTAGCTTGTTTATATCTTTTTGGTAATAAGGGCACCAGGATTGAACGCAGTATTCCAGAAGAGGGCGGACTAATGAATTGTAAAGGGTTAGGATAACTTCTTTGGATTTATGCTCAAATGACCTGCCTATAAAGCCAATTATTTTGTTTGCCTTCTTAACAACTTCTGAACATTGTTGACTCGGTTTTAGGTTACTCGATATTGTTACTCCCAGACAACCGGAGTACTGCGAGTACTACTCCGGTACTGCGAGGGGTTGGATTAGGGGGTTGAGGTAGGCCCCTTAAAAGTTCCCGCCAAGATGGTGGGAGACCTGCACGGAAGAGTGGCGCATCTGGAGGGGGGAGATTTGTGTGTGCTGTTGTTCTGTTGTTTGGTTGTATCTGGCTGTCCTTTCCTGCTTCCTGGAATTGCTTATGGTAACTCTTATTGTTTTACCTGGGGTGGGTGGTAGGGCGGGAGTTATGGCTGTGATCCGGACCTCTCGAGTTTTGAGGTCGGGTGAGGCCAAGTGTGGTTTTAGGTGTCCATGTTGTTGCCCTCCTGCCTTCAGCTTCTTATTTCCTCGTGAGGAAGATTGTTGGTTGATGCTGGTATTCTTCTGTTCTTTCCCTTGTTGTTTCTTCCTTGTTTCTGTCGTCGTCCGGGATGGCGTTGTCTCTTTTCTCCTTTGTAATTCCGTAGTTCTGTTTGTGTTTTCCGGCAACATTTTCGCCTTACGGTTATTTCCATCCTTTTTATCCGTTTTCTTTGGTGGGATATTTTCCAAGCTATTTCTTGTCGTCTCTCTTTTGGTCTCCGTTTTCCGTTTCTGGTTTCGGCTGGCTGGTTGTGGCATTGTAGTTATTTTTATTTCAGGCATATTATTTCCGTCTGAGGGGTGAAAGACACGGCCCCGTGTCTCGAGCTGGAAATAAAAGATGTTTCCGTGGCGGGTGAAGGTACTGAGGGTGTTCAGGTACTCCCACCAGTTGGAAGATCTTTTGTCGGTAGCTTTGTTAGGGTCGGTGAACACGGAAATATATATTTTTTCCATAAATAATTGCCGCCGTCTGTGCTTCGCTTATGAATCGGACGTTGTGGAACTCCTGCTTGCCTTCGCTCCATTTAATTTGGCGATGTAGGGTGTGGATGAGTTCATGGTGGTGGTGAGGCGGCTGGGTCGTTTGGGAGTAGATGTTATTTGTGCTGGGTTGACAGGGCAAGTGATGACCTGGGTGGTGATCTGGGGGGTTTTAATGACCCTCGCGGACGTTAAAGTACCGGGCCAGCGTGACTGTGATGGAAAACGTGGAATGGAGGTGGTGTTTGTGTTTGTTGCGCATGATATACGCAATGCTGTGAGTGTTTGTGTTGGTGTTGTTGTGTTTGATGTGTGTGGACTGTGAGGTGGAGTGGGGTTTCTAGGGTTGTGGATGCAAATGGAAGAGAAACGGGATGTGGGCTTATATAGACGGCCTGATCTTGTATAAAAGTTTGGCCGGGGTGGAGGTGTAGGACTAGTTTCGGGGAAAGATGAAGAGGCGGGTGCTGGGATGATGCCGGGAGGGGGGTTGGGGCGTTGGTAGAGTGAGGTTATAAGATAAGGGGTTGAGAGATGGAGGATTTTGAGGTGGGGGGGGGTGATGTTAGATGGGTAAGGTTGAAGGTTGGGGGGAGCTAGGCAGCAAGGGAGATTTGCTGGGTTTGGGGTTGAAATGATCTGGGGTTGTCATGAGGTTGAAGGTTGAGGGGTAGGTGGATGTTGGGGTTGGCGTGGGGTGGAGGGGGCGTGGTGGTTAGGACGTAAAGGTTGGGGTATGGTAAGAGGTGAGGTTGGGGTCGGGTGGTTGCGGTTGGAGGTGGGAAAAAGGTGAGGGTAGGGTGGGGAAGGGTTTGAGGATGTGCGGGAGGGATGGGCAACGGGGGTAGATATAGGGGGGGAAGGGGAGGGGGATGAATGTTTTTGGCGTTTTGGTGATGGTGGTGAGAAAGTTGAGGGTGATGGGGGTGTCCGATTGTGATAAGGAGTTATGGGTTTGCGTTTGGGGTTAGCGGGGGGGGGGGGGGGGTTGGTAAGAGGAATGGGGTGGCGAGGGCGAAGAAGAAAACGGGGAATCTTGGGAAGAATGGGTGGAGGTAGGGAGCGGGAGGGGGGAAGGAAAGGTAGGTGCGGGAAGGGGGGTAGAAGGAGGTGGTCAGGGTAGGTGGTGGTGGTGGGTGTGTATGTTTTGGCATCCTGGCTGGCCAGGGTAGCTGGTTGGTGGCGTCTGACAACTTGGGTGACGCTGGTTAGTACGTGGGTGGTGGCTGTTGTTAGGTGGTGGGTGTAGGAGGGTTGATGTATTTTTCCTCACCAATAGTCAAAGGACGGTAAATCCTCCCGAATCGATTACGGTATGTCCTAGTCTCTCTGTGATAATTGACGATCACTTGATAATGGTTTGGAACTTTCTACACCTTGTAGGGCCCGATCTATCTTGGACCCAGTTTATTTAAGACAGGCAGCTTTGCAACCATGACGTTGTCACCTATTGCGTAAGGGTTTTGAGGGGGTGTGGCGTCGCGGGTGGTATCCTGGCACACCTGGGCAGTGTGGAGTGTATTGCGCAGGTGTTGCAAGGGGTTAATGGTGACGTTCGAGGTGGTCTTGTGGGCGAGGTGATGGAAGGGCAGTAGTAGGGGTGGCGACTCCATATAGGCATTTGTGGGGAGTGATCCCGTCCTCCCTAGGGCATGAGTTGATGCCCCACTGAATAATTTTTATTTGTGAGGGCCAATCTTGGGTCTGCAGGGCAATGAGGCGAATGCGGAGTTGGTTGCTAATAGTTTTGTGGCTCCTTTTGCATACTGAGTTTCCCTGTGGCCTATAGGGTTATGAGTGGGTGATTTTCAGGCCGCATATGTTGGCGAATTTCTCCCATACTTGTCCGGAGAGCTCGGGGGCATTATAAGACAACAGGGTGACAGGTAGTCCGAAATGAGTAAAAATGTCGGTGGCTAGGACTTCTGCTACGGTAAGGGAATTGTGGTCTTTAATGGGGCAAGCTATTAAGAAACATGAGTATATGTCCACGAAAGTGACCACGAACATCTTGCCATTTCTAACTGGGAAAGGGTCCATTATGGCTAATGACAATGTTTGCCATGGTTCGTTAGCTGTTAGTTTACCTGCGGGTCCTGGAGTTTTCGCTCAGTCTTTCCCCATGGCACAGGGCTTGCAGGATTCCGTCACACGTTTTGCAATCGTAGACGGGCTGGCTGTCCAGTATATCTGTTGGAATACCTGTGGCCTTTTTGTTTGTCCCAGATGGATGCCATTTCCTTCGTGAATGATGACGAGTAGGTCTTGGGCCATGTGTGGATCGACTGCAACATGGCCGGACTCGGTATAGAGTTGGTCACCTACCCGGTGCAGGTTGTAGAAAACATCTTTCAGGATCCATTTTGGTTTGATTTTCTTTAGCCAGGCTTGTAGTAAAATGGTGTCTTCGTCTTGGGATTGGGTTTTCTGGTGGTTTTGTGGGACCAGGGCAGCTAGGGTTGCGAGGGCTTGCGTGTACAGGTGAGTCACGGGAAGGTGAGAGAGGGCGTCTCCATTCGTATGCAATTTTCCAGGTCGGTAGTGAATTTTGAAGTCGAATTCCTCCAACGTCTCACGCCATCGAACTAATAGTGCACAGTTGATTTCAGATCGCCGTAACCATTGCAGGGATTGGTGGCCTGTGATGATGTCCACATTGGTGCCGAACAAGAGTGACCGGAAGTGGTTTAAAGCCAAGATAACTCCTAGGCATTCCTGTTTCGTGGCGGCGTAATTTCGCTGGTCATTATATCATTCAAACTCAGTATAGTTGTCAATTATATATATAATAGCGCCTCATAGTGCTGCCACAAACATAACTGTCGATCAAAAATTTCTGGAAATAACTCTTGTGTGACTTAGCAAATGCTAAGTCCCACGAAAGCTATTTATGGCAGATTCGCAAGGAGTTTAGTGCCATTTCTCCTGAACTCTGGTCTGACATTTTCCAATTTAACTTTTTTGTTATATATATATAATTTAATAACCTAGCCATGAATGTGCCAAAATAATTTAACAAAATAATAGATTTATGTTTAGAGAATCCATATGAAAATCCTAAGAAGTTATTCTAATCTAATATAATTAACTTGTTCGCCCTCATCTATTCTAATGAATATAATTTAGGTCTCCACACCATTAACCCCTACAGTACCGGTGACCTCTATTTTAATTGATTTAAGGTACATTTAAACGATTTTTTGAGCTTAGGAAAAATATATGGTTGCTAAAAGAATTGAGATAGTCTGTAGCCTTTTAATTGGTAGACGTCCTTCCTAAGCTGAATAAAATCATCCAATAGTTAGCAGATTATAACGGAATTTTTGTTAGCGGTATTGAAGGGGTTAAATACTACATAGCAACATATATCATTCCTGCAATACCTCTTAACCCCTTCCGTACCGGCGACGTCTTTTGAAATATAATATAGCTACAGTATATTTAGACGATTTTGTGCAGTTTAAGAAGGATTTGTGGTAGTTAAAAGGGTTAAGTGAGACAGTTCGAAGCCTGTTAATTGCTGGAGGCCCTTCTTAAACTGAATACAATCATCCAACAGTAGCCAAAATATAGTTAAAGATACAACACTGGTACTGAACAGGTTAAGGGGGGACGGTTCACTTTTCTGAGCCCCCTTCTCCCTCATGTTTATTAGCCACATTAGCTTTTATATTTTAAGACGTTCGCCTCATTAGTTTGGCGATTTTAAGACCTTGCACACCATTTATTTGTCAATATTTAGACCATTCCTACAATTTAGGAGTCGATTTTTTTCATGGCGAGCAAAAGCTAGCCTGTTAATATAGTAGTAACCGGCCTTTGGCCGGAACATTTTTCTATCGGAAAAATTTACAAAAATATCTTGGTGTTTTTTGTTTAGCTTGATGGAGGTCTAGGGAGTAAAAAAATAAAAATAAAAAAACAAAAATATAATAATAAGCAAATAAATATGCCCATCCCCCCTTAAAACAATAATAAACAAACACCGCATGCATCACTCGGACACAAACTTAATCTGTTGGTCAATTGAGGAAAGATATAGACAAATAGTAGCAGTTTATCCACAGATCATGTAAGGTGGTCTGGGTGTGCAGGGAATTGACAATCTTTGTTTGTGTATTTGATTAATTATATATTTACACCATAGCCTATCTAGCATGACATTAAACAAGACATTTATACAATGATATAAATCAATATAAATAAAATAGAAAAAAGTAAAACAAAATCCTGTTATAATCAATTCTTGTAGTTCCCCAGACTGTCTGGCCGAGCAGTCCTTAGTCCGATTGACCAAGGCCGCGCCAAATACTCGGGCTCCGAAGTGGCCAGAGAGAGATGAGATCTGTCTCTGAGAGCGGGCCAATGCACCCACCATCCACAGCCCCCCTTGCAGTGCCACCCAATCGGGCGATCTTGCCAGCACCTAGAAGGAAAAGTAGTACAGAAATGGCTAAGGTTGAGTAGAGGATGCCAAACCTCACTCTGGATAGGACCAGCCTCACCCGTAGTTCTTATTATCACCTTTCCTCTTGATTCATTGTAACTTTTCTTTTTTCTGAAGAAAACATGATATATGTGTTTGGTAGATTTATTGAAGTAAATTGATTGGTGGGTGGGAGAGAGCATTCATGCTATGCTAATTGGAGGTGTTTGGTGTTGTGGTGAAATTAATAGAAAACAAAAATATAATATCTTAAGGGGCCTTCCCACATCAAGGACTTTTGGTACGACTCTCTAGGAGTGTCAAGTCTGTGCTACTCCGTGAGAAATGGCACTGAGTGCTTCCGAGTGGGATAAATACACCGAGTAAAATGGGGTAGGACAGACTAACACTCTGTCCTAGTCTGTGTCTTAACAGACTTTGTCACAAGTGTGACAGAGTGCAGTCGGTTAGACATGAAAATTACATTAGAGTCATTACTGAGTAAAACGGGGTAGAACAGACTAGGACATATTAACACTCTGTTTTAGACTGAGTTTTTCAGGAGTGTGACAAAGTGCAGTCAGTTGTACATCGGAGGCATTACCGAATAAAACGGGGTAGAACAGACTAGGACAGACTAACACTCTGTCCTAGTCTGTGTCTTAACAGATTTTGTCAGGAGTGAGACAGAGTGCAGTCGGTTATACATGCCAAGTACATCGGAGTCATTACCGAGTAAAAACGGGGTAGAACAGAGTAAAACAGGGTAGGACAGAGTAACTCTTTGTCCTACTCTGTGTCTTAACAAAGTTTGTTAGGAGTGTGACAGAATGCAGTCGGTTATAAATGCCGAGTACACCAGAGTCATTACAGAGTAGAAAGGGATAGAACAGAGTAGGACATACTAGGACAGAGTAACACTCTGTCCAAGTTTGTTTGTTAACAGAGTTTGTCAGGAGTGTAACAGAGTGCAGTCGGCATGGCCAGGAAACATATACAGTATATAGGGGCATGTATGAGCAAGACTTGTCATATATATATATATATATTATATATATATATATATATATATATATATATATATATATATATATATATATATATATTATATATATATATATATATATATCTATATATATAGATATATATATATATATATATATATATATATAGATATATATATATATATATATATATATGTATATATATATATATATATATATATATACAGTATATATATATATACTGTATATATATATATATATATATATATATATATATATATATATATATATATATATATATAGATATACTGTATATATATATATATATATATATATATATATATATATATATATATATATATATATATATATATATATATATATATATATATATACCGGTATATATAATAGTATAATAGTATCCTATATACAATACTATATACTAACAAATATATTATATTCTGACAAATATTTGACGATTTTATTCAGCTTAGGAGGGACATCTCTGAATAAAATGGCTACAGACTATCTCAATTAATTCTTTTAGTTACCATTTATCTTTCCTAAGCTTCATAAAATCGTCTAAATGCAGCTGAAATCCAGTAAAGAAAGACGTCGTTGGTACAGAAGGGGTTAACAGAAGAGATTGGTGGGTGGGAGAGAGCCTTTATGCTAGGCTCCTCTTCTCTCTCTCTTACATAGCTTAACCCTTTCTGTACCGGCGACGTACTTTGTGTGTTATTGTAGCTATATTTAGACGATTTTGTGCAGTTTAAGAATGATCTGTGGTAGTAAAAAAGGTAAAGTGAGATCGGTCGAAGCCTGGTAATTGCTGGAGGCCCTTTTTAAACTGAATCAAGTCGTCGAATATTAGCCAAATTAACGTTATATGGACGGGACCGGTACTGAGAGGGTAAACCATTTCAGTACCGGTGACGTCATTTATAATATATTCTGACAACTAACAGACGATTGTATTCAGCTTAGGAAGGACGTCTACCCATGAAAGGCCTTAGACTCGCTCAATTAATCCTCTTTGCTAGCCTACCATACATCCTTCCAAAGCTTCACAAAATCGTCTAAATGTAACTAAAACAAAATACAAAAATACATTGCCGGTACAGAAGAGGTGATGCTACAAACAGCCTCGGAAGGACGTCTAGCTCTCTTGTTGGCTGGTTTACGACTTTGGTGCGCCCCCCCCCCCCCCCCTTCTCTCTCTCTCTCTCTCTCTCAAATAGGAGCAGGGTAAAGGACTGTATAATCACCTTTGCCCTTTTGAGACAATGTACAGTATACAGTATGTAATTTTATGTACGATATTTATGCTATCTCAATAAATAATAAAATAAAATAGAATAAAATATAATATCTCTCTCTCTCTTTCAATACTAGCTACATTATTAGAAGCACGTACTCCCCTCCACCCGGTCTCCTTTCCCCTCCCCCCTCTCCCTCTCTCTCTCTCTCTGCTGTCCTGACCTCGCCGGGTGTATATAAGCTGCGGCTCTCCCTTCACCCACCATCCTCACACGATCCTTACAACAACCAACACAACATGAAATTCGTGAGTATACCGCTAGTAGGGAACCCGTACAACCATAGCCACCCCCCCTCCTCCCTCCTTCACCACCTCCCTCAGTATACCAGTAGTAGGGAACACCCCCCCCTCCTCCTTCATCACCTCCCTCAGTATACTGGTAGTAGGGACCCCCCCCCTCCCTCAGTATACCAGTTGTAGGGACCCCCCCCCCCTCCCTCAATATACCAGTTGTAGGGACCCCCCCCTCCCTCAGTATACCAGTAGTAGGGAACCCCACCCCCCCCTCCTTCAGTATACCGGAAGTAGGGAACCCCCCCCCCCATCAGTATACCAGTAGTAGCGGACCCCCCCTCCTTCACCACCTCCCTCAGTATACCAGTAGTAGGGAAAACCCCCCTCCCTCCTTCACCACCTCCCTCAGTACACCAGTAGTAGGGAACCCCCCCCCCCTCCCTCAGTATACCGGTAATAGGGAACCCCCCCCCCCTCCTTCACCACCTCCCTCAGTATACCAGTAGTAGGGAACCCCCCCCCCCCTCCTTCACCACCTCCCTCAGTACACCAGTAGTAGGGAACCCCCCCTCCTTCACCACCTCCCTCAGTATACCAGTAGTAGGGAACCCCCCCCCCCCCTCCTTCACCACCTCCCTCAGTACACCAGTAGTAGGGAACCCCCCCCCCCCTCCTTCACTACCTCCCTCAGTATACCGGTAATAGGGAACCCCCCACCTCCTTCACCACCTCCCTCAGTATACCAGTAGTAGGGAACCCCCCTCCTTCACCACCTCCCTCAGTATACCAGTAGTAGGGAACCCCCCCCCCCCTCCTTCAGTACACCAGTAGTAGGGAACCCCCCTCCTTCACCACCTCCCTCAGTACACCAGTAGTAGGGAACCTCCCCTCCTTCACCATCTCCCTCAGTACACCATTAGTAGGGAACCCCCCCTCCATCCCCACCTCCCTCACTATCCCCGTATTAGGGAACCCCCCCCCCCCCTCCTTCACCACCTCCCTCAGTATACCGGTAATAGGGAACCCCCCCCCTCCTTCACCACCTACCTCAGTATACCAGTAGAAGGGAACCCCCCCCTCCCTCCTTCACCACCTCCCTCAGTACACCAGTAGTAGTGACCCCCCCCCCCTCCTTCACCACCTCCCTCAGTACACAGTAGTAGGGAACCCCCCCCCCTCCTTCACCACCTCCCTCAGTATACCGGTAATAGGGAACCCCCCCTCCTTCACCACCTCCCTTAGTATACCAGTAGTAGGGAACCCCCCCCCTCCTTCACCCCCTCCCTCAGTATAACGGTAATAGGGAACCCCCCCCTCCTTCACCACCTCCCTTAGTATACCAGTAGTAGGGAACCCCCCCCCCCTCCTTCACCCCCTCCCTCAGTATAACGGTAATAGGGAACCCCCCCCCTCCTTCACCACCTCCCTCAGTACACCAGTAGTAGGGAACTCCCACCCCCCCCCCCCCTCCTTCACCACCTCCCTCAGTATACCGGTAATAGGGAACCCCCCCTCCTTCACCACCTCCCTTAGTATACCAGTAGTAGGGAACCCCCCCCCCCCCTCCTTCACCCCCTCCCTCAGTATAACGGTAATAGGGAACCCCCCCCCCCCCTCCCCCCTTCACCGTTAGTAGGGAACCTAATTATTTAATTCATTATTCTTCCCTTTTCATTATTTCTAATTGTTTTTAGTTTGCTCCCTACACCTTTATCAAGCTTTAAAAAACGTACTCAAGACCTTCCTTCGGGATAAATTTGTACATTTTTGGGCAGAAAAACGTCCAGTTTTTCCTAAATTACGGGCTCGCTACTGCTCGCCTGGAAAAAAATCGACACCTAAATGGTACGAAAGGTTATAATATTGCCAAAGAAATGGAGCGAATGGTCTTGCAATCGACAAACTAATGGGGAGAACGTCTTAAAATCTCATAACTAATGCGGCTTAACATGAGGGAGAAGGGGGTCCAGGAAAACCGAATACCTCCCCTTAAATTATAATGTGCAGTTACATTTTGCTGTCTATAATCGTCCTTCAGCTCCCCATTAATTCTCTCTCTCTCTGTCTCTCTCTCATTTTAAAATGATTATGGAAACAATTACACACAATTCTTCTATCTATCTATCTATTGCTGGACGCCGTGATCCCTGAAGGGGTGGCCACGAACGAAACGCCCCCATGCACCTTTGTCCCCATTCAGTCGATGCCCCTCCTCCTATCGAGCACTGCTTTCACGCATATACTTCTTAACTCCATCCTTCTACCTCTCTCTCGGTCTACTTCTCTCTCTCTGTCTTTCCACCTCACTCTCGTACAATCTCTTAGTCATTCTCTTACTTCCCATGCATTTCGCATGGCCGAACCATCTCAAGGTGTTCCTTTTCATACTTTCCAGTACATCTACATCCACACCACACCGCTCTCGTACTTCCTCATTCGTCTGTCTATCCCTCCATGTAACTCTGCACGCACTTCTCAAGTAACTAATTTCTACCCCTCTCACTCGTGGTTTGTGTCTCGCCAACAACATCCATGCTTCACTCCCGTACGTCAATGTTGGGATTACCACACTGTCATGCAATGACTGCTTTACTTCCATGCTGACGACCCAATTTCTTGTTACTGCTTTCAGCGTTCCTACTACCCTCTTCCCCTGTTGCACCCTCCCCTGCACTTCTTCATCTATACTCCCATTTTTACTGAACACATTGCCCAAATACTTGAATGAGCTGACATTCTCCATATCCTGACTGTTCAACCTCACCTCACAATTATTGCTTTGCTTTATTCAGTTAAAACTAATGTTCTCCTTGGCAACTAATTAATTTTCATATATTGCATCTCTCAGCTTCGCTTTATAATCTTTAGGCTCCTCGTGCAGTTCACAATACTGTATAGTGTATTTGGCTGAAGTACATACAGTAAGAGACCAAACTCATTTACTCGAATATATATTTCTCCAGCAAATTCCGTTTCTATTTGTGCCTCACCTACAGAGAGTAATTCAGCTAACTCTCACAAACACCTCCTCCTCCTATTCCTTTCACACACATAAGTTACCTCAAACTTACCTTGCTTTTGGCTCTCTATCATTCTTTCAACCTTGAGGGGGACACTTGTTACAGGCAGCTTTGCCTTTTGGCTCCCTCATACACATAGAACAAATATTCATTCACACACTATTTAGAAATATTAATACGCCTAACTCATAGATAAACACGGTCCTAGACTTTCATTTACCTCTCGCCTATATTGTAGTTTGTTCAACCAACTAACATCCAGATGTCCTCTACTATTGTCATCTAGCTGGTTCCAACTCAATTGACCTTGGTGTGATACAGTTGAGTGTTGAAATATCTAGTGCACAGTTATCTTATGTCAACGATAATGACCAACTTGCGCTATCGAATTGTTTGTATTATCTCGGGCAGGGGGCTAGGAACCTCTTCCCCTACACGAGACAGGGCAAGGGCAAGGGAACGCGAAAGTGGTCCCAGACCCTAAGAACTGGAAATTTAAATGTTGTTACAGTTAGGGCTCTGTCTCGAGTCGGCCACCCCCAGCTATGGGGTATGTGCCTGAGTATAGACATACATACAATATATCTTAAATTGTACACAACTTGCAGAAGTACTGCAATATAGCTTTTGTTTTCTTTGCAGCTGGTTCTGTCCTGCTTGGTGGTGCTGGCTGCTGCCAGGCCCCAAAACGAACAAGAGGCAACGGTGCTCGTGGACGAGCGAGTTGACAACGGCGACGGCAGCTTCTCTTACAACTTCCAGACCAGTAACGGCATCGAGACCTCCAAGACTGGCACCATCGGCAGCGAGGGACAGAGCAACATGGACGGTGTCTTCAGGTGAGACACAACATCTACTACAGTATGTGTATTATAACTCACTCAAAATATTGTAACAAAAACTAACTTTTCTTACATTTATTTCACACTGACCTGGACTTGCTTTCCTCCACAGATTCCTACTTCCCGACGGCACCCAGGCTGAGGTCCGCTATGTTGCCAACGAGTTCGGTTACCAGCCCGAGTCCGACCTCCTTCCCGTCGGCCCCCCTGCCCCTCCCCATGTCGCCGAGCTCCTCCGCATTGCCGCTGAACAGAGGGCAGCAGGCATCACCTTCGAATAAACCAACCTCCACCGACACTTCCACACGATTATCTGCCACCACATCACTTGACCTGACTGTACATAGGTGACCATGACAGCTCCAGGACCCCGGAGACTCGCAACCACACACACATATAACTTCTTTAATTATGAGGAATAAACGTCTAAAATTACATTTGCATTTCATTACAAGTTCAACTACTATTACATACTGTATATATATATATATATATATATATATATATATATATATATATATATATACAGGGTATCCCGATAGAGAAGTGCCAAACTTCAGGATATGATTACATAGTTAATTTTAAGCATAACATTATCTACAACAAAAATGTTAAATCTCAACTGTTTATGAGGTATTGAAGATTTTATATAGTGTCCTCTCCCGCATTGCTGTAATGGACTCTTCCATGTTAAATACTTTCCAGCAGGTCCAAAGTGAGCTAATATGTCTATAATAATTGAGATGCGACAGGAAAAAGAAGTGCCAAACATTCCTCTCCATCACCAAACAACAACCAGCACCACCTCAACAACACCACTACGCATTGCTTCCATAAATACACAATGCAACGTGGAGCGGCGCCCCCCAGCATCGTTAAAGCAAGGGGATGAAGAAAACTAAAGAAAACCAGGTCCAAGCAATGACGGATAACTAGGATAAAAACCTAGTGACCATTGAAAACCAAAATGATGGGAGAGACTACACTAGCCATTTTGATACACACGTGGCCCACAGTGAATGTATGCAAAGTGAATATCAAAGCCTTCCGTGTGCCCCTATACTCGTTAGTGAATCAAACCGTGCTAGAGTGAAGAAGCATCTCCACCATTCCTCTCAAATAAATACTCTTAACCCATTAAGCGCGCGCAGGGTGTAGTGAACACCACAGTTCTGGGCGGCAATATTAGGCTCCATTCCTGCCTATAATCGTCATTTTACGATAAATATCGTTATTACTTATTCATATGCGCCTATTTTATCTTTAATATGAAGATAGTAACCTGTAACGACAGTAAAACAAGTGGGAATATCAATTTTCTGGTCAAAATCGCGAATTGTAAGTGAGCGTATCATTCATCAAGTGTGAGCCAGCTGGCACCACACCCTCCTCTCTCGAAGCCTGGAGTGTGACTGAGGCCTGTATCTCTCTCTCTCTCTCTCTTTCTCACGCATAAGACACACACATGACCACCGTCTAGGATCGGTTTGGAGATGTTTACACAAAAATATACCAATGAATAAGGGAATAACAGGGAAAATAGGTGATAATTGAAGGGGGTGGGGGGAGGAGGGAAGGAGGGGATGTGGAGGAGTGATATGAGGTATGGAGGGAAACCTTTTTTTTTTTTTTTTTATGTGCTACTGGGGCCTTTTAATTTTTTTTTTTTTTTGCCTTCCCTCTTAAGAACTTTCTCGCTGTCGCCCAGTAAAACTTCTTAAGAGTGTTCTCGCCGTTCCCGTCTAAATCTTTCTCAAATACTCCCACCACCCCAAATTCATGATCAAAGGCTTCCCATCTCATTCACACGCAAGATAAAAAGAGTAAACAAAGGTAGTGCGACCGGCTCTAAGAAAACAAAAAATAGCAGAGGTTCACACATGTCCCTCTTGCCCCAGAGCCCTGTCTCCTTGATGCCAACCAAATCAGAGTCACTATGCGCGTTGAGCATAGGAAAAGCAAGCCTTCAGCCCTCAGGTTCAAGTACCATTCTGGGTTTGGAAATACCAACCAAAGGTAAAAGTAAAGGTGAGGAACAACATTCCTTATCTACTGGATTGCATTCGTATATAAGCCCAGTAGAAGTGCTCCTTGACGAATGCTGGTAACACCCATAGCAGGATGTTAAAGACCTGCTGCTTTTGGTGATCAGTAGTCTGAAGTGGGTACGTGGATTTCACGTTTTGGTGTAAGGCTGTTAGGGTGATGTCAATGTCCCCTTCGTACCTTATTTCATTTATTTTAGCTAGCGCTACAACGGAGCCCAATGATGGCTGCACAGCATCGATAACGATTGTCCGGAACTGATCCGAGGTAAGAGCTGGGGTTACTGTCCTGCCACCAGGCAAACGACCTTTCCCAGGTGAGTTAGAAGCGTAGCAATCTTCTCTCGATCACTGTTATAAGCCAAGTCAAGCACTGGCTTTACCATGTCCAGGTATATTTCTATATCGTATATATCCCCATCATATTTGGGGATGGGGATATGTGAGCGACTATTTGTCATGGTGACTGATTTTATATAACGCCTTACTCCTTTTGATTGTTGTGTTGAATTACTTTTCTTCCCGAATCAAGAACCACCGTCTGCCGCCAATGTAATACCAGGTTTTTACTGGGGCTTTTACTTGGACACTGGTAGGTTCTTACTCGACTGGAGAACTAAAGCCAAACTACACATGCACAAAAGTTGTAAAGAATAAATATAATACTGAGTAGATCACACAAATTTCTTATTATGTTTACTTAGTACAGACTCAAGAATACACTATACACTGGTACATAACATATTCACAAAATAATTCTGCCTAGCACGGGTGAGAATCCACGACAGATTTATAAATTACACTCAACACTCCTAGTCTAATACTTGTGTAGATTTTGGAGATACACTTGTTTAGCATTGGTGGTTGAAGCAAACGAACTTCTGCCACCTTGTTATTCTAACACTGAGTAGATCTGAAGGTAGTTGCACTGGTGGTTGAAGTGTTGATTGTTGAGTCCTTTCTCTCTATCCTGTCGAGCCGCTTAGGTGGCCCTGCCGTGTGGTGTGTAGGGATACAGATGGACTAGTTGGTTTGGGGCCTTTAATAATAGTTCCTTATGTCATGACACAGGGGACGTAATACCAGATGAACACGAGCATGACCTTAGACATGTCTTGGGCTATGGCTACTCGACAATCCTGACCGTTGTACTAGTCGTTGGTGAAGTTCTGTTTCGGAACTCTTGGTGTAGGGTCTTTAATACAGAGTCACTCATGTCATGACAGAGTAACTAAGTATCAGGCTAACGTGGGGAAGAAGTAATTAAGATCATGACTGTACTATCTTTCCCAATCTGCGTCTGGCCTTTGTAAGAGTGTTCAAAGAACCCAGGGGTCGGTGTTTAACCTTTTTACCAATATATGTCCTCGACCATGGTTCTGGCCATATGCAGTATGGACTTTATATGCAGAGTGCCGTTATTCAGACGGTGTCTCGCAAAGCCCAAACTATTGAAGACGTCTTGTCATGACAAAGACTTCTTTAAGAGTTTTGTAGAGTCTGAATTGATCCTGAAAGTCAGTTTGGAGCATGCTCTCGGTGCTACTTTCAGCGTCAAAACTTTAGCCTAGAAGAGATCCCAATGTTATTCCTACACCATGGTGTGGAAGCACAAAAGTTCCCAAATAGGGTAAATAGCCCTTAAACAATAAGGTAAACAGCCATGTCATGAGAACACAAATGTGTGAGAGTTTAAATTTTAGGCCCAAGTCTTGCATGCAAGTTATTTGAGCCCTCAAATTGCTGACTACCTGGTTTTCGTCGAGATGGTCATGACGTTTGCTGCTATGTCCCAGGGCTGGTATTTGGCAGTCAGAAGGTCATAGGTGCGGTACTGCGGGGGGTTGGATTAGGGGGTTGAGGTGGGAGTCCTGCGCGGAAGAGTGGCGCATCTGGAGGGGGGAAATTTGTGTATGCTGTTGTTCTGTTGTTTGGTTGTATCTGGCTGTCCTTTCCTGCTTCCCGGAATTGCTTATGGTAACTCTTATTGTTTTACCTGGGGTGGGTGGTAGGGCGGGAGCTATGGCTGTGATCCGGACCTCTCGAGTTTTGAGGTGGGGTGAGGCCAAGTGTGGTTTTGGGTGTCCATGTTGTTGCCCTCCTGCCTTCAGCTTCTTATTTCCTCGTGGGGAAGATTGTTTGTTGATGCTGGTATTCTTCTGTTCTTTCCCTTGTTGTTTCTTTTGTTTCTTCCTTGTTTCTGTCGTCGTCCAGGGTGGCGTTGTCTCTTTTCTCCTTTGTAATTCCGTAGTTCTGTTTGTGTTTTCCGGCAACATTTTCGCCTTACGATTATTTACATCGTTTTTATCCGTTTTCTTTGGAGGGATATTTTCCAAGCTATTTCTTGTCGTCTCTCTTTTGGTCCCCGTTTTCCGTTTCTGGCTTCGGCTGGCTGGTTGTGGCATTGTAGTTATTTTTATTTCAGGTATATTATTTCCGTCTGAGGGGTGAAAGACACTGCCCCATGACTCGAGCTGGAAACAAAAGAGGATTTGGTGGCGGATGAAGGTGCTGAGGGTGTTCCGGTACTCCCACCAGTTCGAAGATCTTTTGTCGGTAGCTTTGTTAGGGTCGGTAAACACGGAAATATATTTTTTTTCAAAAAATAATTGACGCCATCTGTGCTTTGTTTATGAATCGGACGTTGTGGACCTCCTGCTGGCCTTCGCTCCATTTTACTTTGGCGATGTAGGGTGTGGATGAGTTCATGGTGGTGGTGAGGTGGCAGGGTCGTTTGGGAGTAGATATTACTTGTGCTGGGTTGACAGGGCAAGTGGTGACCTGGGGGGTTTTAATGACCCTCGCGGACGTTAAAGTACCGGGCCAGCGTGACTGTGATGGAAAAGGTGGAATCGAGGTGGTGTTTGTGTTTGTTGCGCATGGTATACGCAGTGCTGTGAGTGTTTGTGTTGGTGTTGTTGTGTTTGGTGTGTGTGGACTGTGAGGTGGAGTGGGGTTTCTAGGGTTGTGGATGCAAATGGAAGAGAAACGGGATGGGGGCTTAGATAGACTGATCTTGTATAAAAGTTTGGCCGGGGTGGAGGTGTACGACTAGTTTCGGGGATAGATTAAGAGGCAGGTGCGGGGATGATGCCGGGAGGAGGGTTGGGGGTGGTTGGAGCATTGGTAGAGTGAGGTTGTAAGATAAGGGTTTGAAAGATGGAGGATTTTGAGGTGGGGGGGGGGGGGGGGTGATGCTAGATGGGTAAGGTTGAAGGTTGGGGGAAGCTAGGCAGCGAGGGAGATTTGCTGGGTTTGGGGTTGAAATGAGCTGGGGTTGTCGTGAGACTGAAGGTTGAGGGGTAGATAGATGTTGGGGTTGGCGTGGGGTGGAGGGGGAGTGGTGGTTAGGACGTAAAGGTTGGGGTAAAGTAAGAGGTGAGGTTGGGGTGGGGTGGTTGCGGTTGGAGGTGGGAAAAAGGTGAGGGTAGGGTGGGGAAGGGTTTGAGGATGTGGGGGAGGGGGTGCGCGAGGGATGGGCAGCGGGGGTAGTTTTAGGGGGAGAAGGGGAGGGGGATGAAGGTTTTTGGCGTTTTGGTGATGGTGGTGAGGGAGTTGAGGGTGATGGGGGTGGGCGATTGTGATGAGGAGTCGTGGGTTTGCATTTGGGAGGGGGGGAGGTGTGGGGTGTAAAGGGGGTTGGCAGGGGGGGGGGGTTTGGTAAGAGGAAGGGGGTGGCGAGGGCGAAGAAGAAAACGGGGACGCTTGGGAAGAATGGGTGGAGGTAAGGAGCGGGATGGGGGAAGGAAAGGTAGGTGCGGGAAGGGGGTAGAAGGAGGTGGTGAGGGGGGGGGGGGGGGGGGGGGAAGGAGATGAGGGAGAAGGTGGTGGTGGTGGGTGTGTATGTTTTGGCGTCCTGGCTGGCCAGGATAGCTGGTTGGTGGCGTCTGGCAACTTGGGTGACGTTGGTTGGTACGTGGGTGGTGGCTGTTGTTGGGTGGTGGGTGTAAGAGGGTTGATGTGTTTTTCCTCACCAATAATCAAAGGACGGTAAATCCTCCCGAATCGATTACGGTATGTCCTAGTCTTTCCGTGATAATTGACGATCACTTGATAAGGGTTTCGAGCTTTCAACACCTTGTAGGGCCCGATCTGTCTTGGACCCAGTTTATTTAAGACAGGCAGCTTTGCAACCATGATGTTGTCACCTATTGCGTACGGGCTTTGAAGGGGTGTGGCGTCGCGGGCGGTATCCTGGCACACCTGGGCAGTGTGGAGTGTATTGCGCAGGTGTTGCAAGGGGTCAATGATGACGTTCGAAGTGATCTTGTGAGTGAGGTGATGGAAGAGCAGTAGTATAGGCGTATAGGCGTTTGTCCAATCTTGGGTCTGCAGGGCAATGAGGCAAATGCGGAGTTGGTTGCTAATATTTTTGTGGCTCCTTTTGCATACTGAGTTTCCTTGTGGCCAATAGGGTGATGAGTGGGTGATTTTCAGGCCGTATATGTTGGCGAATTTCTCCCATACTTGTCCGGAGAACTCGGGGGCATTATCAGGCAACAGGGTGACAGGTAGTCCGAAATTAGTAAAAACGTCGGTGGCTAGGACTTCTGCTACGGTAAGGGCATTATGGTCTTTAATGGGGCAAGCTATTAAGAAATATGAGTATATGTCCACGAAAGTGACCATGAACATCTTGCCATTTCTAACTGGGAAAGGGCCATTATGTCTAATGACTATGTTTGCCATGGTTCGTTAGCTGTTAGTTTACCTGCGGGGCCTGGAGTTTTCGCTCAGTCTTTCCCCATGGCACAGGGCTTGCAGGATTCCGTCACACGTTTTGCAATCGTAGACGGGCTGGCTGTCCAGTATATCTGTTGGAATACCTGTGGCCTTTTTGTTTGTCCCAGATGGATGCCATTTCCTTCGTGAATGATGACGAGTAGGTCTTGGGCCATGTGTGGATCGACTGCAACATGGCCGGACTCGGTATAGAGTTGGTCACCTACCCGGTGCAGGTTGTAGAAAACATCTTTCGGGATCCATTTTGGTTTGATTTTCTTTAGCCAGGCTTGTAGTAAATGGGTGTCTTCGTCTTGGGATTGGGTTTTCTAGTGGTTTTATGGGGCCAGGGCAGCTAGGGTTGCGAGGGCTTGCGCGTGCAGGTGAGTCACGGGAAGGTGAGAGAGGGCGTCTGCATTCGTATGCAATTTTCCTGGTCGGTAGTGAATTTTGAAATCGAATTCCTCCAACGTCTCACGCCATCGAACTAATAGTGCACAGTTGGTTTCAGATCGCCATAGCCATTGCAGGGATTAGTGGCCTGTGATGATGTCCACTTTGGTGCCGAGCAAGAGTGACCGGAAGTGGTTTAAAGCCCAGATAACTCCTAGGCATTCCCGTTTCGTGGCGGCGTAATTTCGCTGGTCATTATATCATTCAAACTCAGTATAGTTGTCAATTATATATATAATAGCGCCTCATAATGCTGCCACAAACATACTGTAACTGTCGATCAAAAATTTCTGGAAATAACTCTTGTGTGACTTAGCAAATGCTAAGTCCCACGAAAGCTATTTATGGCAGATTCGCAAGGAGTTTAGTGCCATTTCTCCTGAACTCTGGTCTGACACTTCCCAATTTAACTTTTTTGTTATATATATATAATTTAATAACCTAGCCATGAATGTGCCAAAGTAATTTAACAAAATATTAGATTTATGTTTAGAGCATCCATATGAAAATCCTAAGAAGTTAGTCTAATCTAATATAATTAACACAGTGGTGGGCTGACCCTTTGTCAGAGTGAGGGTTGGTGTCCTCTACTTCCCATAGCCCCTTCTATCTTTTTCTCCTTCTGCATCTCTATTTTTTTCAAATGGCGTAGGGATGCGGTGACCCCAACGCCCGCCACTTTCTGGTGCAGGTAGCCTCCTCTGTGGTGGAGGGGTGAGAAATTTCCACCACCGCTTTTCTCCGGCGAGACGTAGAAGTCGGCTAAAGGGGATCGGGGGCGGGGGGCCTGGTATCCTTCTCCCCTTAAATAAATCTACCAAAAAAACGAGACAGAGATAGGGGCGAGGGAACACGTTCGTGGTCCCGGACCCTAAGAATAGGAGCTTTGAATGTGCGTGGATGTAGTACGAATGAGAAGCGAGAGGATATTGGAAGGTTATTTGAAAGAAGGATGTATGATGTCCTTGCACTGAATGAAACAAAGATGAAAGGAGAGGGAGAAGTGGATTTTGGAAACGTGATAGGTAGAAAGTCTGGAGTAGACGAGGGAGTCAGGGGGAAAGAAGGAGTGGCTATTATTGTGAAGGAGGAGTTGAGAGAGTTTATAAAAGAGTGGAAAGAGGTGTCATCAAGGCTAATGTGGGTGAGAATGCAGTTTAAGGGTGAAAGGTGGGTTTTTGTAAGTGCGTATGGACCAGGAAGTGAAAGAGAGTTAGACGAGGTAGAGGGTTTCTGGGAGGATTTGAGAGATTGTCTACAAGGGTTTGATGAAAATGAAAATGTTATAGTTTTAGGGGACCTAAATGCTAGGGTAGGAAATGAGCCTGTTGAGGGAGTCATCGGTAGTTTTGGTGTGGATGGTGTAAACGAGAGTGGAGAAAGACTGAAAAATGTATGTGAAGAGTGTAGATTGAGTGTAGGTAATACGTTCTTCAAAAAAAGGCGTATACACAAGTACACCTGGCATAGACTTGTGAGGGGAGAGATTGTAGAGAGGGCATTGATGGATTATGTGCTGGTGACAAGGGAAAGATTGTGTAGACTGCTGGATGTGAATGTGATGAGAGGTGAGGCGGAGGGTATGTCAGATCATTACCTGGTGGAGGGAAAGCTAAGAGTTAAGAGTTACAGGAGAATAAGAGACAAGTGTGAAGTAAGAGAGGTAATAAAAGTTAGTGAGTTAGAGAAGAGTGAAAAAGAGAGGGAGTACAAGGAAAGACTAAATGAAAAGTGGATGGAAGTGAGAGAGATGGAAGAGAGAGAAGTAGAGGTTGAATGGCAACAGTTTAAGGAAGGAGTGAAAGCAAGTGCAGAGGTAGTATGCGGCAAAAGGAAAGTAGGAGGCAGAGGTATCAGGAAGGGAAGCGAGTGGTGGAATGATACGGTGAGAAAGGCAGTTGAGGAGAAGAGACAGTGTTTTGAGAGGGTTTTACAGGATGGTAGTGTTGAGGTATGGGAGAGGTACAAGGAGAAAAGGAGAGAGGCAAAACGGAAAATTAGAGAAGCGAAAAAAGATGCAAACGAAAGGTGGGGTCAAAGGCTGAGTGAGAATTTTGAAGAACGAAAGAAGATGTTCTGGAAGGAGGTAAATAAAGTAAGGAAAGGAGGACACAAGAGGGAAGAGTCAGTGAAAGATGAAAATAGAGAATTACTAGTGGAACCAGTTGAAGTGAGGAAAAGATATGCCGAGTATTTTGAATCTTTGTTAAATACAAGAGATGGAAGAGAAGCAGTGATTGAAGCAGAGGTGGATGGAGATAGGTTACCCAGGCCACCCAGGTGGCAGGGAATGAATGAAAGGATTGAGGAAAATGAGGTGAAAGAAGCAGTGAAACAAATGAGAGCGGGAAAAGCAGAAGGTTTGGATGGTATTGCTGTGGAGTGTATAAAGAAGGGTGGAGATGTGATAATAGATTGGTTGGTGAGACTTTTCAATGTGTGCTTTGCTGTGTCAATGGTACCAATAGACTGGAAGAGTGCATGTATTGTGCCGTTGTACAAGGGGAAGGGAGATCGGCAGGAGTGTTCAAGTTATAGAGGTATTAGTTTATTGTCAGTGGTTGGAAAGCTGTATGGCAGGGTGTTGATAGAGAGGATAATAAAGTGTACGGAAGTTGCAATAGGAGAAGAACAGTGCGGTTTTAGGAGGGGAAGAGGGTGCGTGGATCAGATGTTTGCAGTAAGACAGTTATGCGAGAAGTATTTAGAGAAGCATAAGGAGATATTTTGGGCTTTTATGGACTTGGAAAAAGCGTATGATCGTGTGGACCGTGAAGCAATGTGGAAGGTGTTAAGGATTTATGAAATAGGAGGAAATTTGTTAGAAGCAGTTAAGAGTTTTTATGAAGGGAGCAGAGCATGTGTGAGAGTAGGAAATGGTGAGCTGAGTGAATGGTTTGAGGTAAAGGTAGGTTTGCGACAGGGTTGTGTAATGTCACCATGGCTGTTTAATATGTTTATGGATGGTGTGGTGAGGGAGGTGAAAAGGAGAACTATGGGAAGAGGATTGGGTTTAGTAGGAAAGAATGGTAGAGATTGGGAGTTGAATCAGTTGCTGTTCGCTGATGACACAGCATTGGTGGCGGATTCTGATGGGAAACTGCAGCGTGTAGTCAAAGAGTTTGGTGTGGTTTGTGGAAGGAGGAAACTGAAGGTGAACGTCAATAAAAGTAAAGTAATGGTGTGTAATAGGGGAGAGCATAGGGTGAATCTAGATGTGAGGCTGGATGGGGAAATATTGGAACAAGTAGAGTGTTTTAAATATCTAGGAGGAACGATAAGCAGGAGTGGAGGTATGGAAGTGGAGGTAAAACAGAGAGTGTGTGAAGGAAGGAAGGTTTTCGGAGCAATGGGAAGTATGTGGAAGACGAGAAATCTCGGAGTGAAAGTAAAAAGTGCACTGTATCAAGGAATTGTTGTGCCAACAGTGATGTATGGGGCTGAGATATGGGCTCTGAAGAAAAAGGAGAAAAGAGGGCTGGATGTGATGGAGATGAGCTGCTTGAGGAGTATGTGTGGAGTTACTCGTAGAGACAGATTCAGGAATGAAGAGATACGTAGGAGAGTGGGGCAGCAGGAACATTTGTCAGCCAGAGTGGACAGAAGGGTGCTGAGCTGGTATGGTCATGTTGAACGAATGGGAGATGAAAGGCCAGGAGTGAATGGAGAATGCTTGTGAATAGTTGAGTGAACACGTGGTCATTTGGAGTAGGGGGTCGGGCGCAAGTTGGCCTAGATAATAGTCCATCAGGCACCTGGCCCGGGGAGACGATTAATATGAAGGGTGTGCCTGGAAGTGTGGTGGGAGGGCTTGTGGCTTTGGCTCCGCTGCATGTCTGCCTGCCGAGATCGGAACCTCTCCGGGTGGTCAGGGGCCGGGGGAGTGCTGGAGCGACCTTGGTAACCCTGGTCTCTGGGTCTTCTCCTGGGTGACCTGGATGTGTGTGAGTTTGTGTTTTTTATCTGTGTTTATTTTTTGTTTATGTTGTTTTTGTGTTTTCCCTGTTCTTGCTCTGTCTTGAGTCGGCTACCCCCAAAATGGGGATTGGGCCTGAGCATATAGATAGATAGATAGAATATAATTAACTTGTTCGCCCTCATCTATTCTAATGAATATAATTTAGGTCTCCATATCATTAACCCCTACAGTACCGGTGACGTCTATTTTAATTGATTTAAGATACATTTAAACAATTTTATGAATCTTAGGTAAAATATATGGTTGCTAAAAGAATTGAGATAGTCTGTAGCCTTTTAATTGGTAGACGTCCTTCCTAAGCTGAATAAAATCATCCAATAGTTAGCAGATTATAACAGAATTTTTGTTAGCGGTATTGAAGGGGTTAAATACTACATAGCAACATATATCATTCCTGCAATACCTCTTAACCCCTTCCGTACCGGCGACGTCTTTTGAAATATATTATAGCTACAGTATATTTAGACGATTTTGTGCAGTTTAACCCTTAATTAGCGGCTCACCATATAAGTCGAGTTAAATAAAGCTGGACTATGTGGCGGCGCTCGACATAACTCGAGTGGCAATTTCAGCACGTAATGTTGCTGAGAGAGAGAGACAAGTGGTGGCAGGAGAGTAGCGAGCGTATGACTGCTCCAGACCACCGCGGCGAACATACTGACACGAATCCCAGCTCCCTCCTCCCTCTCTCACTCGCTATATAAGGAATTATATCGGGAAAGTGGCTAATTACATGCTTTTTGCACTCGCGTTGCACGGTTATTGCAAGAAAACTAGCTATCATAAAAGGATCGTTATGGTGTCATTCGAAAGCTCTGTTTATGCCCTTTCAGGGATAGGTACTTGTTTTACGTTCTAGGTCTTATTTAGGCATGAAAATGATCACGTAAACAGCCCTATTTTGGCTAAAAACACCCCGCTGGGCGGTACATATAAATAAACCGCATAAGGTGTTAAGAAGGATTTGTGGTAGTTAAAAGGGTTAAGTGAGACAGGTCGAAGCCTGTTAATTGCTGGAGGCCCTTCTTAAACTGAATACAATCATCCAACAGTAGCCAAAATATAGTTAAAGATACAACACTGGTACTGAACAGGTTAAGGGGGGACGGTTCACTTTTCTGAGCCCCCTTCTCTCTCATGTTTATTAGCCACATTAGCTTTTATATTTTAAGACGTTCGCCTCATTAGTTTGGCGATTTTAAGACCTTGCACACCATTTATTTGTCAATATTTAGACCATTCCTACAATTTAGGAGTCGATTTTTTTCCTGGCGAGCAAAAGCGAGCCTGTTAATATAGTAGTAACCGGCCTTTGGCTGGAAATTTTTTCTATCGAAAAATTTAAAAATTTATCTTGGGGTGTTTTTTTAAGCTTGATGGAGGTCTAGTGAGTAAAAAAAAAAAACATAAAAAAAAAAAATGAATGAGCAAATAAATACGCCATCCCCCCTTAAAACAATAATAAACAAACACCGCATGCATCACTCGGACACAAACTTAATCTGTTGGTCAATTGAGGAAAGATATAGACAAATAGTAGCAGTTTATCCACAGATCATGTAAGGTGGTCTGGGTGTGCAGGGAATTGACAATCTTTGTGTTTTTTTTGTTTTTTTTTTATGTGAGGGAGGCAAAAGGAAGAACTGCCTATAGCGAGTGCCTCCCCCATAGTTGAAAGAGTAACAGGGCCAAAATCAAGGGACGTTCGAGCCAAAATGTCTGGACACATGGAGTTTGAAGCAATTTAAGTCATAGGAAGAGGGAAAGACTGATTCTGGGAGAGAGTTCCAGAGCTCAGCTGTTGAATAGAAGAAAGATTGAGAGTAACGTTTCACTCTTGGGTTGGAGAGTTGCACAGAGTAGGGGTGAGATTGTGTTGCAAGACGGGTACCACGTGCCCTACGTAAAGGAGGTGGTATACACTGGGAAAGCTCTGAGGAACACTGATTATTATAGTAGTGATAGAATAGCGAGAGATGCAACATTGCGGCGGAGAGAGAGAGATTGCAGAGAATTGGTGAGTGGACGGGAGTTAATGATACGAAAGGCCTTCCTTTCAACTTTGTCTAGGAGAGCAGTGTGAGAGGAACCTCCCCACACATGTGAACAATACTCAATACAAGGACGCACTATGCCCCTGTACAGAGCAAGAAGCTGTGCAGGGGTAAAGAACCCCCTAAGGCGGTTGAGCACACCCAGCTTCTGGGAGGCTGCCTTAGCAAGACTGGTAATATGGTCCTTCCAACTGAGAGCAGAAGAAAAAGAGACACCAAGAATATTGAGAGAAGATGAAGGATTGATTTTTGTATTGTTGAAGAATAAGGGATAGTCCGCAGGAAGTTCCTGACGGGTAGATAGATGGAGAAATTGGGTTTTGGAAGCAATAAAGGTAACAAAGTTTTCTCTGCCCCAATTGGAGATAGTAGTTCGATCAGAATTTAAGTGTGCTATGGCTCCATTCCGTTTGTCGTCGTTGAGTTATATATTTACACCATAGCCTATCTAGCATGACATTAAACAAGACAATACAATATATTATTACAATACAATATATAAATATAAATGAAATAGAAAAAAGTAAAACAAAATCGTGTTATAATCAATTATATTTATCGTAGTTGTTGTTGTTGTTGTAGTTCCCCAGACTGTCTGGCCGAGCAGTCTCTAGTCCGGTTGACCGAAGCCACGCCAGATACTCGGGCCCCGAAGTGGCCAGAGAGAGATGAGATCTGTCTCTGAGAGGGCAGTGGTGGAGGGGATCATCAGCCCACGGGTTTGCACCCCCGGACCAATGCCCCTACCGTCCACAGCCCCCCTTGCAGTGCCACCCAATCGGGCGATCTTGCCAGCACCTAGAAGGAAAAGTAGTACAGGAAAAAGAGACAGAAATTACAAAGGTTGGGTAGAGGATGCCAACCCTCACTCTGGATAGGACCAGCCCTCACCCGTAGTTCTTATTATCACCTTTACTGTTGATTCATTGTAACTTTTCTTTTCTCGTGAAGAAAACATCACCTACTGTATGTGTTTGGTAGATTTATTGAAGTAAATAGATTGGTGGGTGGGAGAGAGCCTTCATGCTATGCTAATCTTTTCTCTCTTACATTAACCCATTCTGTACAGGTGATGTCCTTTTATATTATATTCTGACAAATATTTGACGATTTTTTTCATCTTAGGAGGGACATCTCTGAATAAAATGGCTACAGATTATCTCAATTAATTCTTTTAGTTACCATTTATCTTTCCTAAGCTTCATAAAATCGTCTAAATGCAGCTGAAATCCAATAAAGAAAGACGTCGTTGGTACAGAAGGGGTTAACAGAAGAGATTGGTGGGTGGGAGAGAGCCTTTATGCTAGGCTCCTCCTCTCTCTCTCTCTTACATAGCTTAACCCTTTCTGTACCGGCGACGTACTTTGTGTGTTATTATAGCTATATTTAGACGATTTTGTGCAGTTTAAGAATGATCTGTGGTAGTAAAAAAGGTAAAGTGAGATCGGTCGAAGCCTGGTAATTGCTGGAGGCCCTTTTTAAACTGAATCAAGTCGTCGAATATTAGCCAAATTAACGTTATATGGACGGGACCGGTACTGAGAGGGTTAACCCTTTCAGTACCGGTGACGTCATTTATAATATATTCTGACAACTAACAGACGATTGTATTCAGCTTAGGAAGGACGTCTACCCATGAAAGGCCTTAGACTCGCTCAATTAATCCTCTTTGCTAGCCTACCATACATCCTTCCAAAGCTTCACAAAATCGTCTAAATGTAACTAAAACAAAATACAAAAATACGTTGCCGGTACAGAAGAGGTGATGCTACAAACAGCCTCGGAAGGACGTGTAGCTCTCTTGTTGGCTGGTTTACGACTTTGGTGCCCCCCCCCCCCCCCCACCCCTTCTCTCTCTCTGTCTCTCTCTCTCAAATAGGAGCAGGGTAAAGGACTGTATAATTACCTTTGCCCTTTTGAGACAATGTACAGTATACAGTATGTAATTTTATGTACGGTATTTATGCTATCTCAATAAAATAATAAAATAAAATAGAATAAAATAAAACCTCTCTCTCTCTCTTTCAATACTAGCTACATTATTAGAAGCACTCCCCTCCACCCGGTCTCCTTTCCCCTCCCCCCCCCTCCCTCTCTCTCTCTCTCTGCTGTCCTGACCTCGCCGGGTGTATATAAGCTGCGGCTCTCCCTTCACCCACCATCCTCACACGATCCTCACAACAACACACAACATGAAATTCGTGAGTATACCTGTAGTAGGGAACCCGTGCAACCGTAGTCCCCCCCCCCCTCCTTCTTCACCACCTCCTCAGTATACCAGTACTAGGGACCCACCCCCCTCCTCCTTCACCACCTCCCTCAGTATACCAGTAGTAGGGACCCACCCCCCTCCTCCTTCACCACCTCCCTCAGTAAACCGGTAGTAGGGACCGGCACGCCCTAGTGCGCCAAGACCTCCCTCAGTATACCGGTAGTAGGGAACCCCTCCCCCCAGCTTCACCGGCAGTAGGAACCCCCCCCCCTCCCCTTTCACCGGTAGTAGGGAACCCGTATTTCTCCTTTTCATTATTTAAACTATTTTTTAGTTTGCTCCTTAGATTTCTATAAAGCTTTAAGAAACACACCCAAGACCCTCCTTCTAGATAAATTTGTAACTTTTTCGGGAGAAAAACGTCCAGTTTCTCCTAAATTATGGGCTCGCTACCGTTCGCCTGGAATAAACCACCTAAATGGCACGAAAGGTTATAATATTGCCAATGAACTGGAGCGAATGGTCTTGAAATCGACAAACTAATGAGGAGAACGTGTTAAAATCTCATAACTAATGGGGCTAAACATGAGGGAGAAGCGGGTCCAGGAAAAACAAGTACCTCCCCTTTACATTTTTCTGTCTATAATCGTCCTTCAGCTACCCCTTACGTCTCTCTCTCTCTCTCTCATTTTAATATGATTATGGAAACAATTACACACAATTCTTCTATCTATCTATCTATTGCCGGACGGCGTGATTCCTGAAGGGGTGGCCACGAACGAAACGCCCCATGCACCTTTGTCCCCAGTCAGTCGATGCCCCTCCTCCCATCCAGCACTGCTTTCATGCATATACTTCTTAACTCCATCATTCCACCTCTCTCTCAGTCTACCTCTCCCTCTCTGTCCTTCCACCTCGCTCTCGTACAATCTCTTAGTCATTCTCTCCCTTCCCATGCGTTCCGCATGGCCGAACCATCTCAAGGTGTTCCTTTTCAACGCGAAAGTGGTGCCAGACCCTAAGAACTGGAAATTTAAATGTTTTTACAGTTCGGGCTCTGTCTCGAGTCGGCCACCCCCAGCGATGGGGTATGTGCCTGAGTATATACATACATACAATAAATCTTAAATTGTACACAACTTGCAGAAGTACTGCAATATAGCTTTTGTTTTCTTTGCAGCTGGTTCTGTCCTGCTTGGTGGTGCTGGCTGCTGCCAGGCCCCAAAACGAACAAGAGGCAACGGTGCTCGTGGACGAGCGAGTTGACAACGGCGACGGCAGCTTCTCTTACAACTTCCAGACCAGTAACGGCATCGAGACCTCCAAGACTGGCACCATCGGCAGCGAGGGACAGAGCAACATGGACGGTGTCTTCAGGTGAGACACAACATCTACTACAGTATGTGTATTATAACTCACTCAAAATATTGTAACAAAAACTAACTTTTCTTATATTTATTTCACACTGACCTGGACTTCCTTTCCTCCACAGATTCCAACTTCCCGACGGCACCCAGGCTGAGGTCCGCTATGTTGCCAACGAGTTCGGTTACCAGCCCGAGTCCGACCTCCTTCCCGTCGCCCCCCCTGCCCCTCCCCATGTCGCCGAGCTCCTCCGCATCGCCGCTGAACAGAGGGCCGCAGGCATCACCTTTGAATAAACCAACCTCCACCGACACTTCCACACGATTATCTGCCACCACGTCACTTGACTTGACTGTACATAGGTGACCATGACAGCTCCAGGACCCCGGAGACTCGCAACCACACACACATAACTTTTTTAATTATGAGGAATAAACGTCTAAAATTACATTTGCATTTCATTACAAGTTCAACTACTATTACATACTGTATATATATATATATATATATATATATATATATATATATATATATATATATATATATATATATATATATATATATATATATATATATATATATATATATATATTTTGACGCCTCCCGGCGTTAGCAGAATGTGGTTGCGTGGGGCATTGCAGCTCGCTAGCGCTCGCCAGGATGGGGGGATGGGCTACAGTTGTCCTAGAATGACCTGCTTTATTTAATTAGTGTCGTGTTGCCACAGACAGTCTAGAAATGGTCTTTGTTTTGGTCTGTGACCGCGCCTTGTATTTTATATTCGCTATAATATAAATGTTGCTTGTGTGGGAGGCGAGCGAGAGAGGGTGATGGAGTACACCTGGCAGCGGGGTGAGCTATGACGCGGCTCGCTTGGGCGCTGACGGCGTTGGCGGCCGGATAGTCAACTAGTCCCTTCCCATTGCGGCCTCGTGTTCTTTACCAGCTCAGAGCTTGCCTGACACGTGTATCGCCTACATCCTTTGCAATTCTGTCCCCCATACTCGCCACTTTGCATACTATTTCTCTCTCTCAACTTCTCCTTTCTCATTCTCTAATCTTTATTAAACTCAACATCCCTTCTGGTTTCAGCATAGACGTTCACCGTCGGCCAGTCGTATTGTACGCGAAGCTCTCAGATATTTCCATGTATTAGATTAAGGAGGTATTATGCTTTATTGAGGGTTAGAGAGACGGACTTTTCCGTATGTGTCCTCTCTCGGGAAGGTTGTAGACCGGTATATGTCTCCCTGGCAAGGTGTTGAGTGATTCTGCTTGGTTATCTAAAGCTAGACTAGGGGTAGGGTTACTGTGTCGTTGTCTCCGATGTGTGCAGTGTTAGCTAAGCCCCGCACGACATCGACAGGTACTGTGGGAGCCTAAGTTGTCTTCGGGTGGGTTTACTTTGCGAGCACAGCGCTGTGGTGTGAGAGGGCCATAGCCTATCCCTCACAACATAGTGCTGCCTCTTTGTGTTGACTTCTGAGGGATCGCCAGGATAGAACTAGGTACTAGAGACCTAGATTTATCAAGAGAGCATCCCCGTCATATAACGTAATCTTCATTATACCACCTTCGGACAACGTTAGGCTACGAGCCGCATGCTCACCCATTGTTGCCCTGCCTTGATACCCCAGCTAGACTTTATTAACTGAGCAGACACTGGTTAGAGATAAGCCCCCACTATTATATGTATGCAACATTATTATTCACTGCACTTTTGAGCCGAGGTTGTTGTTGAGTTGCACAACCCCTAGTAGGCTGTTGCGTTGTGTCACGAAGCATTTCTTTAGTTGTCGAGCATTACTACCTTTGCGCAGTCTTTATTATTCACCTGCCTATTATTACTATATGTCCTAGTATTTATTGTGACCCGTATTCTGCATTATAATTGTTCAAGATTCTTTACGAACATCTTCCCAGCATCAGACTTATTTCAGAAGTTTCCAGTTGATGTTGCAGGACTAGCATTGCACTTTCTTTAATACAGGAGTGCCAGTTATTTGAGTATCTACCGTAACGTTAATTAATCACGTTAACTATCTTTTCTTTGTGTAACCTAATCGAGTAATCTTTTACTGTTTGAGAATAGGCTGTTTCATCGAGCGTCAGCCTAGTGTGTGTGCACCAGTTACCGAGTCATAGGATACCTCGTTGTCCAGGCACGACTCAGGGCGGTAATGGTGTTTTGTTTTCCAGTGTTTAAGGCAGGGGTTGGATCTAGTGTTACCGTTGTTGCATTTTGCCATTATCTAGTCCAATGTTGAAGAGCCCTTTGAGAGTCTTTGAGAACCTGGATCGTAACAATATATATGTATACAGGGTATCCCGATAGAGAAGTGCCAAACTTCAGGATATGATTAGGGTGAAAGTGGGGTGTAACGAACATGGGGGTGAAACGATGAGTATCCATAATTTCTGCCCTATCAATAATAAAATAGTTTCCCCAACACCTCAAAAGAAGAAAACGGATAGCTTGAGGATGACAGAAAACTATTGTATACATCGCGACGTACAGAGTTTTCAGGTCAGTTTTTCTATTTTTTAGGTGATCGATGTAATATTTCGCGTTCTAATATAGTGCTTCTTGACTGTGAAAACGTGCTGATTCTAGTGGTGTGATGCTTAATAGTGAAATGTACGTAGCTGCAATGATATCTGGTGAGAAAGGCTTCCTTTCAGAAATTTCATTCAGCATCATGCATGTTTACACATTTATGCTACGAAGGGGGTGTACCGATGGGGTGTGTACCGAACTGTTCGGTACACCACAAATTTAAATGGCGTTTAAAGACCCCCCCCCCCAAAAAAAATCCAAATAATACAAAAAGTACTTGGTTGTGTTGAGCTGGAGTTAGAAGAAGGGAAGAATGTCGGATGTAAGGTGTTTTATGTTGCTAAAATCATAAGTTGTGACAGTATGGAATATAATATTTCTTTCTTGAGAATGTGCTCTAAAATTGGCAATAAAGACACTTTCAACATATATTTTATTTGAGATCACCAGTTTTTACAATCTCACTATGCATTTTAATAGTGAAAAGGGTGGTGTTTCGATCACTCCCATGTTAAATCTCAACTGTTTATGAGGTATTGAAGGTTTTATATAGTTTCCTCTCCCGCATTGCTGTAATGGACTCTTCCATGTTAAATACTTTCCAGCAGGTCCAAAGTGAGCTAATATGTCTATAATAATTGAGATATAAACCCAGTAAAACCTCTTATGAGTGTTCTCGCCGTTCCCGGGTTAATAACCCCAGCATAAATCACCATAACCAAGACAATGTCATAGTAGACCATTCTCAAATAACCAGTCTAAATCTTTCTCAAATACCCCTACCACCCCAAATTCATGATCAAAGGCTTCCTATCTCATTCACACGCAAGATAAAAAGAATAAACAAAGTTAGTGCGACCGGATCTAAGAAAACAAAAAATAGCAGAGGTTCACACATGTCCCTCTTGCCCCAGAGCCCGGTCTCCTTGATGCCGACCAAATCAGAGTCACTATGCGCGTTGAGCATAGGAAAAGCAAGCCTTCAGCCCTCAGGTTCAAGTACCATTCTGGGTTTGGAAATACCAACCAAAGGTAAAAGTAAAGGTGAGGAACATCATTCCTTATCTACTGGATTGCATTCGTATATAATAAGCCCAGTAGAAGTGCTCCTTGACAAATGCTGGTAACACCCGTAGCAGGATGTTAAAGACCTGCTGCTTTTGGTGATCAGTAGTCTGAAGTGGGTACGTGGATTTCACGTTTTGGTGTAAGGCTGCTAGGGTGATGTCAATGTCCCCTTCGTACCTTATTTCATCTATTTTAGCTAGCGCTACAACGAAGCCCAATGATGGTTGCACAGCATCGATAATGATTGTCCGGAACTGATCCCAGGTAAGAGCTGGGGTTACTGTCCTGCCACCAGGCAAACGACCTTTCCCAGGTGAGTTAGAAGCACAGCGATCTTCTCTCGATCACTGTTATACAGTAAGCCAAGTCAAGCACTGCCATGGCTTTACCATGTCCAGGTATGTTTCTATAGCGTATGTATCCCCATCATATTTGGGGATGGGGATATGTGAGCGATTATTCGTCATGGTGACTGATATTATATAACGCCTTACTCCTTTTGATTGTTGTGTTGAATGACTTTTCTTCCCGAATCAAGAACCACCGTCTGCCGCCAATGTAATACCAGGTTTTTACTGGGGTTTTTACTTGGACACTGGTAGGTTCTTACTCGACTGCAGAACTAAAGCCAAACTACACATGCACAAAAGTTGTAAAGAATAAATATAATACTGAGTAGATCACATGAATTTCTTATTAAATGTTTACTTAGTACAAACCCAAGAACACACTATACACTGGTACATAACATATTCACAAAATAATTCTGCCTAGCACGGGTGAGAAACCACGACAGACTTATAAAATACACTCAACACTCATAGTCTAACACTTGCATAGATTTTGGAGATATACTTGTTTAGCACTTGTGGTTGAAGCAAACGAACTTCTGCCACCTTCCTATTCTAACACTGAGTAGATCTGAAGGTAGTTGCACTGGTGGTTGAAGAGTTGATTGTTGAGTCCTTTCTCTCTATCCTGTCGAACCGCTTAGGTGGTCCTGCCGTGTGGTGTGTGGGGTAGGGATACAGATGGACTAGTTGGTTTGGGGCCTTTAATAATAGTTCCTTATGTCATGACACAGGGGGCGTATTACCGGATGAACACAAGCATGACCTTAGACATGTCTTGGGCTATGGCTACTCGACTATCCTGACCGTTGTACTAGTCGTTGGTGAAGTTCTGTTTCGGAACTCTTGGTGTAGGGTCTTTAATACAGAGTCACTCGTGTCATGACAGAGTAACAAAGTATCAGGCTAATGTGGGGAAGAAGTAATTAGGATCATGACTGTACTATCTTTCCCAATCTGCATCTGGCCTTTGTAAGAGTGTTCAAATTAGAACCCAGGGGTCGGTGTTTAACCTTTTTACCAACATATGTTCTCGACCATGGTTTTGGCCATATGCAGTATGGACTTTATATGCAGAGTGCCGTTATTTAGATGGTGTCTCACAAAGCCCGAACTATTGAAGACGTCTTGTCATGACAAAGACTTCTTTAAGAGTTTTGTAGAGTCTGAATTGATCCTGAAAGTCAGTTTGGAGCATGCTCTCGGTGCTACTTTCAGCGTCAAAACTTTAGCCTACAAGAGATCCCAGTGTTATTCCTATACCATAGTGTGGAAGCACAAAAGTTCCCAAATAGGGTAAATAGCTCTTAAACAATAAGGTAAACAGCCATGTCAATAGAACACGAATGAGTGCGAGTTTAAATTTTAGGCCCAAGTCTTGCATGCAAGTTATTTGAGCCCTCAAATTGCTGACTACCTGGTTTTCGTCGAGATGGTCATGACGTTTGCTGCTATGTCCCAGGGCTGGTATTTGGCGGTAAGAAGGTCATAGGTGCGGTACTGCGAGGAATTGGATTAGGGGGTTGAGGTAGGCCCCTTAAAAGTTCCCGCCAAGATGGTGGGAGACCTGCACGGAAGAGTGGCGCATCTGGAGGAGGGAGATTTGTGTATGCTGTTGTTCTGTTGTTTGGTTGTATCTGGCTGTCCTTTCCTGTTTCCCAGAATTGCTTATGGTAACTCTTATTGTTTTACCTGGGGTGGGTGGTAGGGCGGGAGTTATGGCTGTGATCCGGACCTCTCGAGTTTTGAGGTGGGGTGAGGCCAAGTGTGGTTTCGGGTGTCCATGTTGTTGCCCTCCTGCCTTCAGCTTCTTATTTCCTCGTGGGGAAGATTGTTGGTTGATGCTGGTATTCTTCTGTTCTTTCCCTTGTTGTTTCTTTTGTTTCTTCCTTGTTTCTGTCGTCGTCCAGGGTGGCGTTGTCTCTTTTCTCCTTTGTAATTCCGTAGTTCTGTTTGTATTTTCCGGCAACATTTTCGCCTTACGGTTATTTCCATCCTTTTTATCCGTTTTCTTTGGAGGGATATTTTCCAAGCTATTTCTTGTCGTCTCTCTTTTGGTCTCCGTTTTCCGTTTCTGGCTTCGGCTGGCTGGTTGTGGCATTGTAGTTATTTTTATTTCAGGCATATTATTTCCATCTGAGGGGTGAAAGACACGGCCCCGTGTCTCGAGCTGGAAACAAAAGATGTTTCTGTGGCGGGTGAAGGTACTGAGGGTGTTCAGGTACTCCCACCAGTTGGACGATCTTTTGTCGGTAGCTTTGTTAGGGTCGGTGAACACGGAAATAATTTTTTTTTTTCCAAAAAATAATTGCCGCCGTTTGTGCTTCGCTTATGAATCGGACGTTGTGGAACTCCTGCTGGCCTTCGCTCCATTTTAGTTTGGCGATGTAGGGTGTGGATGAGTTCATGGTGGTGGTGAGGTGGCTGGGTCGTTTGGGAGTAGATGTTAGTTGTGCTGGGTTGACAGTTCAAGTGATGACCTGGGTGGTGACCTGGGGGGTTTTAATGACCCTCGCGGATGTTAAAGTACCGGGCCAGCGTGACTGTGATGGAAAAGGTGGAATGGAGGCGGTGTTTGTGTTTGTTGCGCATGATATACGCAGTGCTGTGAGTCTTTGTGTTGGTGTTGTTGTGTTTGGTGTGTGTGGACTGTGAGGTGGAGGGGGTTTCTAGGGTTGTGGAGGCAAATGGAAGAGAAACGGGATGGGGGCTTAGATAGACGGCCTGATCTTGTATAAAAGTTTGGCCGGGGTGGAGGTGTAGGATTAGTTTCGGGGAAAGATGAAGAGGCAGGTGCGGGGATGATGCGGGGAGGGGGGTTGGGGGTGGTTTGGGCATTGGTAGAGTGAGGTTGTAAGATAAGGGGTTGAGAGATGGAGGATTTTGTGGTGGGGGGGGGGGGGGGGTGATGTTAGATGGGTAAGGTTGAAGGTTGGGGGGAGCTAGGCAGCGAGGGAGATTTGCTGGGTTTGGGGTTGAAATGAGCTGGGTTTGTCATGAGGCTGAAGGTTGAGGGGTAGGTAAATGTTGGGGTTGGCGTGGGGTGGAGGGGGCGTGGTGTTTAGGACGTAAATGTTGGGGTAAGGTAAGAGGGGAGGTTGGGGTCGGGTGGTTGCGGTTGGAGGTGGGAAAAAGGTGAGGGTGTGGTGGGGAAGGGTTTGAGGATGTGGGGGAGGTGGTGCGGGAGGGATGGGCAACGGGGGTAGATTTAGGGGGGGAAGGGGAGGGGGATGAAGGTTTTTGGCATTTTGATGATGGTGGTGAGGAAGTTGAGGGTGATTGGGGTGGGCGATTGTGATGAGGAGTCGTGGGTTTGCGTTTGGGAGGGGGGGGGGTGTGAAGGGAGTTGGAGGGGGGGGGTTTGGTAAGAGGAAGGGGTGGCGAGGGCGAAGAAGAAAACGGGGACGCTTGGGAAGAATGGGTGGAGGTAAGGAGCAGGAGGGGGGAAGGAAAGGTAGGTGCGGGAAGGGGGTAGAAGGAGGTGGTGAGAGGGGGGGGGGAAGGAGATGAGGGAGAAAGTGGTACAAAGGAGTACAAAGGAGTACAAAGGAAATCAAGCAACAACAGATCTAGTGACCCTTCTAGGTTGCTTGTCCTCCAAAACACTGAGGATCAAGTGTCCAAACAGTGGTTTAGAGTGGGTAAGGGAACATTGGAAAGGGAATTACTGCCCTGGAACTAATGTCCGTGGCAGGATTAGGAAGTTAGTAGGGGACAGATGGGTTAGTAACTGAGGGGGGAATAAAATAAAGTTATTCATTTACAAACGCAGTCAGTCGCGGGTTTGATGCGAGATATTTGTCTATGCAGAGTTTAAATGAATCAACGGTGATGCAGTCTATAACGTTTCGGGGAAGCCCATTCCACAAGTTGACAACTCGATTGAAGAAGAAATTCTTAGATTCGTGTGAGTTAAAAGATTTACCAATAATTTTGCAACCGTTTCCCCGCGTGTAATTAGATTGGTCGATAGTGAAGTAATTACTAGAGTTCATATTGTCGATGCCTTTGATGATTTTGAACACTTGAATTAAGTCACCTCTTAATCTGCGCTGGGTTAAAGGAAATAGATTTAATTCTCTAAGACGCTCTTCGTATGGTTTGTTCTTTAGGCTAGGTATCATTTTGGTAACTCTACGTTGAACTCGTTCTAGCTTGTTTATATCTTTCTGGTAATAAGGGCACCAGGATTGAACGCAGTATTCCAGAAGAGGGCGGACTAAGGAATTGTAAAGGGTTAGGATAACTTCTTTGGATTTATGCTCAAATGACCTGCCTATAAAGCCAATTATTTTGTTTGCCTTCTTAACAACTTCTGAACATTGTTGAAACGGTTTTAGGTTACTCGATATTGTTACTCCCAGATCGGTTTCTCTGTTTACATTCTTAAGCTGATTGCCATTCATCGAATAGTTTGCTTTCTCATTTAGGTATCCGATATGTAGTACTTTACATTTATCCGCATTGAAACTCATTTGCCAAATTTGGGCCCAACATGACAATTTATCTAGATTGTGTTGCATATCGTCAACTTGTTCTTTTGAGAGTACGCTATTTGCAATTTTTGTATCGTCAGCACATTTTGAGATTGTACAGGTGAGACCCTCACCCAGGTGGTGGTGGGTGTGTATGTTTTGGCATCCTGACTGGCCAGGGTAGTTGGTTGGTGGCGTCTGGCAACTTGGGTGACGCTGCTTGGTACGTGGGTGGTAGCTGTTGTTGGGTGGTGGGTGTAGGAGGGTTGATGTATTTTTCCTCACCAATAGTCAAAGGACGGTATATCCTCCCGAATCGATCACGGTATGTCCTAGTCTCTCCGTGATAATTGACGATCACTTGATAAGGGTTTGGAACTTTCAACACCTAGTAAGGCCCGATCTATCTTGGACTCCGTTTATTTAAGACAGGCAGCTTTGCAACCATGACGTTGTCACCTATTGCGTAAGGGCTTTGAGGGGGTGTGGCGTCGCGGGTGGTATCCTGGCACACCTGGGCAGTGTGGAGTGTATTGCGCAGGTGTTGCAAGGGGTCAATGGTGACGTTCGAGGTGGTCTTGTGGGCGAGGTGATGGAAAGGCAGTAGTAGGGGGGGCGACTCCATATAGGCGTTTGTGGGGAGTGATCCCGTCCTCCCGAGGGCATGAGTTGATGCCCCACTGAATCATTTTTATTTGTGAGGGCCAATCTTGGGTCTGCAGGGCAATGAGGCGAATGCGGAGTTGGTTGCTAATAGTTTTGTGGCTCCATTTGCATACTGAGTTTCCTTGTGGCCAATAGGGTGATGAGTGGGTGATTTTCAGGCCGCATATGTTGGCGAATTTCTCCCATACTTGGCCAGAGAACTCTGGGGCATTATCAGACAACAGGGTGACAGGTAGTCCAAAATTAGTAGAAACGTCGATGGCTAGGACTTCTGCTACGGTAAGGGCATTGTGGTCTTTAATGGGGCAAGCCATTAAGAAACATTAGTATATGTCCACGAAAGTGACCACGAACATCTTGCCATTTCTAACTGGAAAATGGCCCATTATGTCTAATGACAATGTTTGCCTTGGTTCGTTAGCTGTAAGTTTACCTGCGGGGCCTGGAGTTTTTGCTCAGTCTTTCCCCATGGCACAGGGCTTGCAGGATTCCGTCACACGTTTTGCAATCGTAGACGGGCTGGCTGTCCAGTATATCTGTTGGAATACCTGTGGCCTTTTTGTTTGTCCCAGATGGATTCCATTTCCTTCGTGAATGATGACGAGTAGGTCTTGGGCCATGTGTGGATTGACTGTAACATGGCCGGACTCGGTATAGAGTTGGTCATCTACCCGGTGCAGGTTGTAGAGAACATCTTTCGGGATCCATTTTGGTTTGATTTTCTTTAGCCAGGCTTGTAGTAAAGGGGTGTCTTCGTCTTGGGATTGGATTATCTGGTGGTTTTGTGGGGCCAGGGCAGCTAGGGTTGCGAGGGCTTGCGTGTGCAGGTGAGTCACGGGAAGGTGAGAGAGGGCGTCTGCATTCGTATGTAATTTTCCTGGTCGATAGTGAATTTTGAAGTCGAATTCCTCCAACGTCTCGTGCCATCGAACTAATAGTGCACAGTTGGTTTCAGATCGCCGTAACCATTGCAGGGATTGGTGGCCTGTGATGATGTCCACTTTGGTGCCGAGCAAGAGTGACCGGAAGTGGTTTAAAGCCCAGATAACTCCTAGGCATTCCCGTTTCGTGGCGGCGTAATTTCGCTGGTCATTATATCATTCAAACTCAGTATAGTTGTCAATTATATATATAATAGCGCCTCATAGTGCTGCCACAAACATAACTGTCGATCAAAAAAGTCTGGAAATAACTCTTGTGTGACTTAGCAAATGCTAAGTCAAACGAAAGTTTTTTTTTTTTTTTTTTTTCTATGTGATTGAGGGAGGCAAAAGGCATAACTGCCTATAGCGAGTGCCTCCCCCATAGTTGAAAGAGTGACAGGGCCAAAATCAAGGGACGTTTGAGCCAAAATGCCTGGACACACGGAGTTTGAAGCAATTTAAGTCATAGGAAGAGGGAAAGACTGATTCTGGGAGAGAGTTCCAGAGCTCAGATGTTGAGTAGAAGAAAGTTTGAGAGTAACGTTTCACTCTTGGGTTGGAGAGTTGCACAGAGTAGGGGTGGGATTGAGTTGCAAGACGGGTACCACATGCCCTACGTAAAGGAGGTGGTATGCACTGGGATGGCTCTGAGGAACACTGATTATTATAGTAGAGATAGAATAGCGAGAGAGATGCAACATTGCGGCGGAGAGAGAGAGATTGCAGAGAGTTGGTGAGTGGACGGGAGTTAATGATATGAAAGGCCTTCCTTTCAACTTTGTCTAGTAGAGCGGTGTGAGAGGAACCTCCCCACACATGTGAACAATACTCAATACAAGGGCGCACTATGCCCCTGTACAGAGCAAGAAGCTGTGCAGGGGAAAAGAACCCCCTAAGGCGGTTGAGCACACCCAGCTTCTGGGAGGCTGCCTTAGCAAGACTGGTAATATGATCCTTCCAAATGAGAGCAGAAGAAAAAGAGACACCAAGAATATTGAGAGAAGATGAAGGGTTGATTTTTGTATTGTTGAAGAATAAGGGATAGTCTGCTGGGAGATCCTGACGGGTAGATAGATGGAGAAATTGGGTTTTGGAAGCATTAAAGTTAACAAGGTTTTCTCTGCCCCAATTGGAAATAGTATTTAGATCAGAATTTAAGAGTTCTATGGCTTCATTACGTTTGTCGTTGAGGGATTGCTGGCTGGGGCGTTCTGAAAAACTAATGGAGTAGTGTAAGGTTGAGTCGTCGTCTGCGTATGAATGGATGGGAATTAAGGTACAGTTAAGGAGATCATTTATAAAAATTAGAAAGAGAATAGGAGATAGGACAGAGCCCTGAGGAACACCGGAGTTTATAGGGTGAGGAAGTGAACAATGGCCGTCCACAACCGCAGCTATGGAATGGCCGGAAAGGAAATTAGAGACAAAGGCACAGATGGAGGGATAGAAACCGAAGGAGGGTAGTTTAGAAATTAAAGATTTATGCCAGACTCTATCGAAGGCTTTCGATATGTCTAGTGCAATAGAAAAAGTCTCACCGAAGTCCCGAAAGGAGGATGACCAAGAGTTAGTAAGATATGAAAGAAGATCACCAGTAGAGCGACCCTTAAGGAAGCCATACTGGCGATCTGAGAGCAGATTATGAGAAGAGAAATGCTTAAGAAATTTGGAAGCAAGAATAGTTTCAAAAACTTTAGAAAGACAAGAGATAAGAGCAAATGGACGATAGTTGGAGGGTTGAGAGCGGTCACCCTTCTTTGGGACAGGTTGAATGTGAGCAAACTTCCAGCATGAAGGGAAGACGTTAGAGGATAGACAGAGACGAAAGAGTTTGCCTAGGCAGGGAGTCAGCACGGAAGCACAGTTTTTGAGAACAACAGGAGGAACACCGTCCGGACCATACGCCTTATTAGTGTTAAGCCCAGAGAGGGTAGAAAGTACATCTTTAGAAGATTTATGACAGATTCGCAAGGAGTTTAGTGCCATTTCTCCTGAACTCTGGTCTGACACTTTCCAATTAAACTTTTTTGTTATATACATATAATTTAATAACCTAGCCATGAATGTGCCAAAGTAATTTAACAAAATATTAGATTTATGTTTAGAGCATCCATATGAAAATCCTAAGAAGTTATTCTAATCTGATATAATTAACTTGTTCGCCCTCATCTATTCTAATGAATATGATTTAGGTCTCCACATCATTAACCCCTACAGTACCGGTGACGTCTATTTTAATTGATTTTAAGGTACATTTAAACGATTTGAAGCTTAGGAAAAATATATGGTTGCTAAAAGAATTGAGATAGTCTGTAGCCTTTTAATTGGTAGACGTCCTTCCTAAGCTGAATAAAATCATCCAATAGTTAGCAGATTATAACGTAATTGTTGTTAGCGGTATTACTTTTCTGAGCCCGCTTCTCCCTCATGTTTAGCCACATTAGCTTTTATATTTTAAGACGTTCGCCTCATTAGTTTGGCGATTTTAAGACCTTGCACACCATTTATTTGTCAATATTTAGACCATTCCTAAAATTTAGGAGTCGATTTTTTTCCTGGCGAGCAAAAGCGAGCCTGTTAATATAGTAGTAACCGGCCTTTGGCAGGAACATTTTTCTATCGAAAAATTTACAAATTTATCTTGGGGTGTTTTTTTTAAGCTTGATGGAGGTCAAGGGAGTAAAAAAAAAAACATAAAAAAAAAGAAAAGAATGAGCAAATAAATACGCTCATCTCCCCTTAAAACAATAATAAACAAACACCGCATGCATCATTCGGACACAAACTTAATCTGTTGGTCAATTGAGGAAAGATATAGACAAATAGTAGCAGTTTATCCACAGATCATGTAAGGTGGTCTGGGTGTGCAGGGAATTGACAATCTTTGTTTGTGTATTTGATTAATTATATATTTACACCATAGCCTATCTAGCATGACATTAAACAAGACATTTATACAATGATACAAATCAATAAAAATAAAATAGAAAAAAGTAAAACAAAATCCAGTTATAATCAATTCTTGTAGTACAGTATTTTGCACTATAGGTAGACAGATATTAGGAATACAAAAACAGAGGTCACCATTAATATCACAGAGTCCTGACCTATACCACTACAGCAATAAAGTTTGACATTCATGCAAATAAGTTTAACAACCTAGTTTGCCATTCAGACGAAATAGTTTGACATAGTTGCAGGCTAAATAACACCAAAGCTACAAAATACATTGACATGGAGCTAAATCAAAGACAATAGAAGACATGATAATCACAATTGTATATTTTATTTTATCAATCCAATATACAGGAATAAACATGATTAAACCATTATTTTAATGTTTACCATTTAATGTTGTTGCTATGGAATTTCATTTTCTTTAATTGTCAAAGTAATAGTATTTGTTGTTGTTACATTTGTTGCATTGACACATTATTCCTGTGGCAATGTCGTTAGAATTGACATTTGTCCGACTATTTTGTCCTTTGTCTGACAAACTGCTGTACTGATGTAATGTTTTATGAATTAGTTTCGAACAGTTTCCAATTGTTTCAGAACTTTGAGCTTTGTCATTAACCACCGATTAACTGTCTGACTATAACGCAAATTACTGTAGTTCCCCAGACTGTCTGGCCGAGCAGTCCCTAGTCAGGTTGACCAAGGCCGCGCCAGATACTCGGGCCCCGAAGTGGCCACAGAGAGATGAGATCTGTCTCTGAGAGGGCGCCAATGCACCCACCATCCACAACCCCCCTTGCAGTGCCACCCAATCGGGCGATCTTGCCAGCACCTAGAAGGAAAAGTAGTACAGAAATGGCTAAGGTTGAGTAGAGGATGCCAAACCTCACTCTGGATAGGACCAGCCTCACCCGTAGTTCGTATTATCACCTTTCCTCTTGATTCATTGTAACCTTTCTTTTCTCGTGAAGAAAACATGATATAATGTGTTTGGTAGATTTATTGAAGTAAATTGATTGGTCGGTGGGAGAGAGCCTTCATGCTATGCTAATTGGAGGTGTTTGGTGTTGTGGTGAAATTAATAGAACAAAAAAATAGAATATCTTAAGGGGCCTCCCCACATCAAGGACTTTTGGTACCGACTCTCTAGGAGTGTCAAGTCTGTGCTACTCCGTAAGAAATGGCACCGAGTGCTTCCGAGTGGGTTAAATACACCGAGTAAAACGGGGTAGGACAGACTAACACTCTGTCCTAGTCTGTGTCTTAACAGACTTTGTCACGAGTGTGACAGAGTGCAGTCGGTTAGACATGCCAAGTACATCAGAGTCATTACCGAGTAAAACGGGGTAGAACAGGCTAGGACAGATTAACACTGTTTTAGTCTGAGTTTATCAGGAGTGTGACAAAGTGCAGTCAGTTGTACATTGGAGGCATTACCGAATAAAACGGGGTAGAACAGACTAGGACAGACTAACACTCTGTCCTAGTCTGTGTCTTAACAGATTTTGTCAGGAGTGAGACAGAGTGCAGTCGGTTATACATGCCAAGTACATCGGAGTCATTACCGAGTAAAACGGGGTAGAACAGAGTAAAACAGGGTAGGACAGACTAGGACAGAGTAACTCTTTGTCCTACTCTGTGTCTTAACAAAGTTTGTTAGGAGTGTGACAGAGTGCAGTCGTTATAAATGCCTAGCACACCAGTCATTACAGAGTAGAAAGGGGTAGAACAGAGTAGGAAATACTAGGACAGAGTAACACTCTGTCCAAGTTTGTTTGTTAACAGAGTTTGTCAGGAGTGTAACAGAGTGCAGTCGGCAAGGCCAGGAAACATATATATAGGGGCATGTATGAGCAAGGCTTGTCATATATACATATATATATATATATATACTGTATATATATGTACAGGTATATATATATATATTATATATATATATATATATATATATATATATATATATATATATATATATATATATATATATATATACTATATATAGTATATATATATATATATATATATATATATATATATATATATATATATACAATTATATATACTGTATATATATACTGTAAATATATATATACAGTACACACATATATAAATACACACATATATATACAGTACACACATAGATATATATACAGTACACATATATAAATACACACATATATATATATACATATATATATATATATATATATATATATATATATATATATATATATATATATATATATATATATAATAGTATATATAATAGTATATATAATAGTATATATATATATATATATACCGGTATATATAATACTATAATAGTATCCTATATACAATACTATCTACTAACAAATATATTATATTCTGGCAAATATTTGACGATTTTATTCAGCTTAGGAGGGACATCTCTGAATAAAATGGCTACAGACTATCTCAATTAATTCCTTTAGTTACCATTTATCTTTCCTAAGCTTCATAAAATCGTCTAAATGCAGCTGAAATCCAATAAAGAAAGACGTCGTTGGTACAGAAGGGGTTAACAGAAGAGATTGGTGGGTGGGAGAGAGCCTTTATGCTAGGCTCCTCTTCTCTCTCTGTCTTACATAGCTTAACCCTTTCTGTACCGGCGACGTACTTTGTGTGTTATTATAGCTATATTTAGACGATTTTGTGCAGTTTAAGAATGATCTGTGGTAGTAAAAAAGGTAAAGTGAGATCGGTCGAAGCCTGGTAATTGCTGGAGGCCCTTTTTAAACTGAATCAAGTCGTCGAATATTAGCCAAATTAACGTTATATGGACGGGACCGGTACTGAGAGGGTTAACCCTTTCAGTACCGGTGACGTCATTTATAATATATTCTGACAACTAACAGACGATTGTATTCAGCTTAGGAAGGACGTCTACCCATGAAAGGCCTTAGACTCGCTCAATTAATCCTCTTTGCTAGCCTACCATACATCCTTCCAAAGCTTCACAAAATCGTCTAAATGTAACTAAAACAAAATACAAAAATACGTTGCCGGTACAGAAGAGGTGATGCTACAAACAGCCTCGGAAGGACGTGTAGCACTCTTGTTGGCTGGTTTACGACTTTGGTGCCCCCCCCCCCCCCCCCTTCTCTCTCTCTCTGTCTCTCTCTCTCAAATAGGAGCAGGGTAAAGGACTGTATAATCACCTTTGCCCTTTTGAGACAATGTACAGTATATGTAATTTTATGTACGGTATTTATGCTATCTCAATAAAATAATAAAATAAAATAGAATAAAATAAAATATCTCTCTCTCTCTTTCAATACTAGCTACATTATTAGAAGCACTCCCCTCCACCCGGTCTCCTTTCCCCTCCCTCTCTCTCTCTGCTGTCCTGACCTCGCCGGGTGTATATAAGCTGCGGCTCTCCCTTCACCCACCATCCTCACACGATCCTCACAACAACACACAACATGAAATTCGTGAGTATACCTGTAGTAGGGAACCCGTGCAACCATAGTTCCCCCCACCCCCCCTCCCTCCTTCACCACCTCCCTCAGTATACCAGTAGTAGGGAACCCCCCCTCCCCGTCACCACCTCCCTCAGTATACCGGTAGTAGGGAACCCCCCCCCCCCTCCTCCGTCACCACCTCCCTCAGTATACCGGTAGTAGGGAACCCCCCCCCCCTCCTTCACCACCTCCCTCAGTATACCGCTATTAGGGAACCCCTTCCCCCCCCCCTCACCGGCAGTAGGGAACCCCCCCCCTCCCATTTCACCGGCAGTAGGGAACCCGTGCAACCATAGTTCCCCCCCCTCCCTCCTTCACCACCTCCCTCAGTACACCAGTAGTAGGGAACCCGTGCAACCATAGCCACCCCCCCCCCTCCTTCCTTCACCACCTCCCTCAGTATACCAGTAGTAGGGAACCCCCCCCTCCCCCCTTCACCACCTCCCTCAGTATACCAGTAGTAGGGAACCCCCCCCCTCCTCCTTCATCACCTCCCTCAGTATACTGGTAGTAGGGAACCCCCCCCCCTCCCTCAGTATACCAGTTGTAGGGCCCCCCCCCCTGCTTCACTCCCTCCCTCAATATACCAGTAGTAGGGAACCCCACCCCCCCCTCCTTCAGTATACCGGAAGTAGGGAACCCCCCCCCCCTCAGTATACCAGTAGTAGGGAACCCCCCCCCCCTCCTTCACCACCTCCCTCAGTATACCGGTAATAGGGAACCCCCCCCCTCCTTCACCACCACCCTCAGTATACCGGTAATAGGGAACCCCCCCCCCTCCTTCACCACCTCCCTCAGTATACCGGTAATAGGGAACCCCCCCCCTCCTTCACCACCACCCTCAGTATACCAGTAGTAGGGAACCCCCCCCCTCCTTCACCACCTCCCTCAGTATACCGGTAATAGGGAACCCCCCCCCTCCTTCACCACCACCCTCAGTATACCAGTAGTAGGGAACCCCCCCCCCCTCCTTCACCACCTCCCTCAGTATACCAGTAGTAGGGAACCCCCCCCCCCTCCTTCACCCCCTCCCTCAGTCTAACGGTAATAGGGAACCCCCCCCCCCCCCTCCTTCACCCCCTCCCTCAGTATAACGGTAATAGGGAACCCCCCCCCTCCTTCACCACCTCCCTCACTATAACGATAATAGGGAACACCCCCCCCACCTCCCCCCTTCACCGTTAGTAGGGAACCTAATTATTTAATTCATTATTCTTCCCTTTTCATTATTTCTATTTTTTTTTAGTTTGCTCCCTAGACCTTTATCAAGCTTTAAAAAACGTACTCAAGACCTTCCTTCGGGATAAATTTGTACATTTTTGGGCAGAAAAACGGCCAGTTTCTCCTAAATTACGGGCTCGCTACCGCTCGCCTGGAAGAAAATCGACACCTAAATGGCACGAAAGGTTATAATATTGCCAAAGAAATGGAGCGAATGGTCTTGAAATCGACAAACTAATGGGGAGAACGTCTTAAAATCTCATAACTAATGCGGCTTAACATGAGGGAGAAGGGGGTCCAGGAAAACCGATTACCTCCCCTTAAATTATAATGTGCAGTTACATTTTGCTGTCTATAATCGTCCTTCAGCTCCCCATTAATTCTCTCTCTCTCTGTCTCTCTCTCATTTTAAAATGATTATGGAAACAATTACTCACAATTCTTCTATCTATCTATCTATTGCCGGACGCCGTGATCCCTGAAGGGGTGGCCACGAACGAAACGCCCCCATGCACCTTTGTCCCCAGTCAGTCGATGCCCCTCCTCCTATCGAGCACTGCTTTCACGCATATACTTCTTAACTCCATCCTTCTACCTCTCTCTCGGTCTACCTCTCTCTCTCTGTCTTTCCACCTCACTCTCGTACAATCTCTTAGTCATTCTCTTACTTCCCATGCATTTCGCATGGCCGAACCATCTCAAGGTGTTCCTTTTCATACTTTCCAGTACATCTACATCCACACCACAACGCTCTCGTACTTCCTCATTCGTCTGTCTATCCCTCCATGTAACTCTGCACGCACTTCTCAAGTAACTAATTTCTACCCCTCTCACTCGTGGTTTGTGTCTCGCCAACAACGTCCATGCTTCACTCCCGTACGTCAATGTTGGGATTACCACACTGTCATGCAATGACTGCTTTACTTCCATGCTGACGACCCAATTTCTTGTTACTGCTTTCAGCGTTCCTACTACCCTCTTCCCCTGTTGCACCCTCCCCTGCACTTCTTCATCTATACTCCCATTTTTACTGAACACACTGCCCAAATACTTGAATGAGCTGACATTCTCCATATCCTGACTGTTCAACCTCACCTCACAATTATTGTTTTGCTTTATTCAGTTAAAACTAATGTTCTCCTTGGCAACTAATTAATTTTCATATATTGCATCTCTCAGCTTCGCTTTATAATCTTTAGGCTCCTCGTGCAGTTCACAATACTGTATAGTGTATTTGGCTGAAGTACATACAGTAAGAGACCAAACTCATTTACTCGAATATATATTTCTCCAGCAAATTCCGTTTCTATTTGTGCCTCACCTACAGAGAGTAATTCAGCTAACTCTCACAAACACCTCCTCCTCCTATTCTTTTCACACACATAAGTTACCTCATACTTACCTTGCTTTTGGTCCTCTATCATTCTTTCAACCTTGAGGGGGACACTTGTTATAGGCAGCTTTGCCTTTTGGCTCCCTTATACACATAGAACAAATATTCATTCACACACTATTTAAAAATGTCAATACGCCTAACTCATAGATAAACACGGTCCTAGACTTTCATTTACCTCTCGCTTATATTGTAGTTTGTTCAACCAACTAACATCCAGATGTCCTCTACTATTGTCATCTAGCTGGTTCCAACTCAGTTGATCTTGGTGTGATCCAGTTGAGTGTTGAAATATCTAGTGCACAGTAATCTTATGTCAACGATAATGACCAACTTGCGCTATCGAATTGTTTGTATTATCTGGGTCAGGGGGCTAGGAACTTCTTCCCCTACACGAGACAGGGCAAGGGCAAGGGAACGCGAAAGTGGTCCTAAGAACTGGAAAATTAAATGTTGTTACAGTTCGGGCTCTGTCTCAAGTCGGCCACCTCCAGCTATGGGGTATGCATGCCTGAGTATATGCATACATACAATATATCTTAAATTGTACACAACTTGCAGAAGTATTTCAATATAGCTTTTGTTTTCTTTGCAGCTGGTTCTGTCCTGCTTGGTGGTGCTGGCGGCTGCCAGGCCCCAAAACGAACAGGAGGCAACGGTGCTCGTAGACGAGCGAGTTGACAACGGCGACGGCAGCTTCTCTTACAACTTCCAGACCAGTAACGGCATCGAGACCTCCAAGACTGGCACCATTGGCAGCGAGGGACAGAGCAACATGGACGGTGTCTTCAGGTGAGATACAACATCTACTACAGTATGTGTATTATAACTCACTCAAAATATTGTAACAAAAACTAACTTTTCTTATATTTATTTCACACTGACCTGGACTTCCTTTCCTCCACAGATTCCTACTTTCCGACGGCACCCAGGCTGAGGTCCGCTATGTTGCCAACGAGTTCGGTTACCAGCCCGAGTCCGACCTCCTTCCCGTCGCCCCTCCCGCCCCTCCCCATGTCGCCGAGCTCCTCCGCATCGCCGCTGAACAGAGGGCCGCAGGCATCACCTTCGAATAAACCAACCTCCACCGACACTTCCACACGATTATCTGCCACCACGTAACTTGACCTGACTGTACATAGGTGACCATGACAGCTCCAGGACCCCGGAGACTCGCAACCACACACACACATAACTTCTTTAATTATGAGGAATAAACGCCTAAAATTACATTTGCATTTCATTACAAGTTCAACTACTATTACATACTGTATATATATATATATATATATATACAGGATATCCTGATAGAGAAGTGCTAAACTTCAGGATATGATTACATAGTTAATTCTAAGCATAACATTATCTACAACAATTTTTTTAAATCTCAACCGTTTATGAGGTATTGAAGGTTTTATATAGTGTCCTCTCCCGCATTGCTGTAATGGACTCTTCCATGTTAAATACTTTCCAGCAGGTCCAAAGTGAGCTAATATGTCTATAATAATTGAGATGCGACAGGAAAAAGAAGTGCCAAACATTCCTCTCCATCACCAAACAACAACCAGCACCACCTCAACAACACCACTACGCATTGCTTCCATAAATTCACAATGCAACGTGGAGCGGCGCCCCCCAGCATTGTCAAAGCAAGGGGATGAAGAAAACTAAAGAAAACCAGGTCCAAGCAAAGACGGATAACTAGGATAAAAACCTAGTGACCATTGAAAACCAAAATAATGGGACAGACTACACTAGCCATTTTGATACACACGTGGCCCACAGTGAATGTATGCAAATTGAATATCAAAGCCTTCCATGTGCCCCTAATCTCATTAGTGAATCAAACCGTGCTAGAGTGAAGAAGCCTATCCACCATTCCTCCCAAATAAATACTCTTAACCCATTAAGTGCGCGCAGGGTGTAGTGAACACCACAGTTCTGGGCGGCAATATTAGGCTCCATTCCTGCCTATAATCGTCATTTTACGATAAATATCGTTATTACTTATTCATATGTGCCTATTTTACCTTTAATATGAAGATAGTAACCTGTAACAACAGTAAAACAAGTGGGAATATAATTGTTCTGGTCAAAATCGCAAATTGTAAGCGAGCAGTTCATTCATCAAGTGTGAGCCAGCTGGCACCACACCCTCCTCTCTCGAAGCCTGGAGAGTGACTGAGGCCTGTATCTCTCTCTCTCTCTCTTTCTCACGCATAAGACACACACATGACCACCGTCTAGGATCGGTTTGGAGATGATTACACAAAAATATACCAATGAATAAGGGAATAACAGGGATAATTGAGGGGGGGGGGGGGAAGGAGGGAAGGAGGGGAATTGGAGGAGTGATATGAGGTACAGTATGGAGGAAAAAAAAAAAATGTTTTAAGTGCTACTGGGGCCTTATAAAATGTTTTTTTTTTAGGCCTTCCCTCTTAAGAGATTTCTCGCTGTCGCCCAGTAAAACCTCTTAAGAGTGTTCTCGCCATTCCCGGGTTAATAACCCCAGCATAAATCACCATAACCAAGACAATGTCAGTAGACCATTCTCAAATAACCAGTCCAAATCTTTCTCAAATACTCCTACCACCCCAAATTCATGATCAAAGGCTTCCCATCTCATTCACACACAAGATAAAAAGAATAAACAAAGTTAGTGCGACCGGCTCTAAGAAAACAAAAAATAGCAGAGGTTAACACATGTCCCTCTTGCCCCAGAGCCCGGTCTCCTTGATGCCGACCAAATCAGAGTCACTATGCGCGTTGAGCATAGGAAAAGCAAGCCTTCAGCCCTCAGGTTCAAGTACCATTCTGGGTTTGGAAATACCAACCAAAGGTAAAAGTAAAGGTGAGGAACATCATTCCTTATCTACTGGATTGCATTCGTATATAAGAAGCACAGTAGAAGTGCTCCTTGACGAATGCTGGTAACACTCGTAGCAAGATGTTAAAGACCTGCTGCTTTTGGTGATCAGTAGTCTGAAGTGGGTACGTGGATTTCACATTTTGGTGTAAGGCTGCTAGGGTGATGTCAATGTCCCCTTCGTACCTTATTTCATCTATTTTAGCTAGCACTACACCCAATGATGGTTGCACAGCATCGATAACGATTGTCCGGAACTGATCCCAGGTAAGAGCTGGGGTTACTGTCCTGCCACCAGGCAAACAACCTTTCCCAGGTGAGTTAGAAGCATAGCGATCTTCTCTCGATCACTGTTAAAAGCCAAGTCAAGCACTGGCTTTACCATGTCCAGGTATGTTTCTATATCGTATATATCCCCATCATATTTGGGGATGGGGATATGTGAGCGACTATTTGTCATGGTGACTGATTTTATATAACGCCTTACTCCTTTTGATTGTTGTGTTGAATGACTTTTCTTCCCGAATCAAGAACCAACGTCTGCCGCCAATGTAATACCAGGTTTTTACTGGGGTTTTTACTTGGACACTGGTAGGTTCTTACTCGACTGGAGAACTAAAGCCAAACTACACATGCACAAAAGTTGTAAAGAATAAATATAATACTGAGTAGATCACATGAATTTCTTATTAAATGTTTACTTAGTACAAACCCAAGAATACACTATACACTGGTACATAACATAATTATTCACAAAATAATTCTGCCTAGCACGGGTGAGAATCCACGACAGACTTATAAAATACACTCAACACTCCTAGTCTAATACTGCGTAGATTTTGGAGATACACTTGTTTAGCACTGGTGGTTGAAGCAAACAAACTTCTACCACCTTCCTATTCTAACACTGAGTAGATCTGAAGGTAGTTGCACTGGTGGTTGAAGTGTTGATTGTTGAGTCCTTTCTCTCTATCCTGTCGAGCCGCTTAAGTGGTCCTGCCGTGTGGTGGGTGGGGTAGGGATACAGATGGACTAGTTGGTTTGGGGCCTTTAACCCTTTATTAGCGGCTCACCACATAAGTCGTATTTAATAAAGCTGGACTATGTGGCGGCGCTCGACATAGGTCGAGTGGCAATTTCAGCACGTAATGTTGCTGAGAGAGAGAGACAAGTGGTGGCAGGAGAGTAGCGAGCGTATGACTGCTCCAGACCACCGCGGCGAACATACTGACACGAATCCCAGCTCCCTCCTCCCTCTCTCACTCGCTATATAAGGAATTGTATCGGGAAAGTGGCTAATTACATGCTTTTTGCACTCGCGTTGCACGGTTATTGCAAGAAAACTAGCCATCATAAAAGGATCGTTATGGTGTCATTCGAAAGCTCTGTTTATGCCCTTTCAGGGATAGGTACTTGTTTTACGTTCTGGGTCTTATTTAGGCATGAAAATGATCACGTAAACAGCCCTATTTTGGCTAAAAACACCCCGCTGGGCGGTACATATAAATAAACCGCATAGGCCGCTCGTAAGGTGTTAACCTATAAATGGCGAGCTGGGTGTATTGAACACCACTGTTCTGGGCGAGCATATTAGGCTCCATTCATGCTTATAATCGTCATTTTACAATAAATATCGTTATTACTTATTCATATGCGCCTATTTTACCTTCACTATGAAGATAGTAACCTGTAACAACAATAAAACAAGTGGAAATATAATTTTTCTGGTCAAAATCGCGAATAAACATGGAGCAGCCCATTCATGAATTATGGAGCAAATTGAGGCAACCCCTCCCTTCATGAGGCCTCTAGCCTGACTGCCTCACTCATTCACACTCTCCCTTGTGCTACACACTCGCTAGGCACATAAGCACATCCTCCACACAGTTTGCTAATGTTAGCACAAAAATATACCAACGAATTAGGGAATAACAGGGAAAATAGGTGATAATTGTAGGGGGAGGGGAAAAGGGGGAAGGAGGGGATGTGGAGGAGTGGTATGAAGTATAGGGAAAAATAATTAAAAACAATTGTTTAGTGCTACTGGGGCTTTTTAAATTTTTTGTTTAGGCCTTCCCTCTTAACCTCTTAAGTGCGCATGGGGGTAATTAGACACCTCTGCCTGTGCGCATTTATTTGTGCTGTTTGCATCACTAAAATATTCATTTTACCATAAATAGAATTAATACTTATCCATATGCGCCTATTATAGGTTGATTATAAAGGTATTAACCTGTTACAACAATAAAACGAGTGAAAACAGCGTTTGGATGGTCAAAATCGGCGATACAGGCCGCGAGTTACATAATGTATGGGTGAGGCAAACTCCTTTCCCGCCAATTTCCCCCAAGGCCACTGAGACACAGTCGATCGATACTCTCTCTCTCTCTCTTGCACTCGCTTGCTAACAGTGATGACAATGCCCTGCTTGCAACTCGCTAATGTTAGCACGAAAATATACCTCAGAATAAGGGAATAACAGGGAAAATAGGTGATAACTGAAGGAGGGGAGGAAAGTGGGAAAGGAGGGGAGGTAGAGGACTGATATTTTGCATAGCCCAAGGGCAAACCATTTTTTTTTTTTTTTTTTTCGATGTTTAAAATTGATTTTTTTTTTCTCTGACTCTTAAGAGTCTTCCCGCAGTCCGCCGGGGGAACTCTTAAGAGTCTTCCTTCAGTTTCCGGGTTAAGAGCTTTTCCGCCGTTGCCCAGTAAAACTTCTTAAGAGCTTTTCCGCCGTTCCCGGGTTGATAATAGTTCCAATTATGTCATGACACAGGGGGCGTAATACCGGATGAACACGAGCATGACCTTAGACATGTCTTGGGCTATGGCTACTCGACTATCCTGACCGTTGTACTAGTCGTTGGTGAAGTTCTGTTTCGGAACTCTTGGTGTAGGGTCTTTAATACAGAGTCACTCGTGTCATGACAGAGTAACTAAGTATCAGGCTAATGTGGGGAAGAAGTAATTAAGAGCATGACTGTACTATCTTTCCCAATCTGCATTTGGCCTTTGTAAGAGTGTTCGAAGAACCCAGGGGTCGGTGTTTAACCTTTTTACCAAAATATGTCATCGACCATGGTTGTGGCCATATGCAGTATGGACTTTATATGCAGAGTGCCGTTATTTAGACGGTGTCTCGCAAAGCCCGAACTATTGAAGACGTTTTGTCATGACAAAGACTTCTTTAAGAGTTTTGTAGAGTCTGAATTGATCCTGAAAGACAGTTTGGAGCATGCTCTCGGTGCTACTTTCAGCGTCAAAACTTTAGCCTAGAAGAGATCCCAATGTTATTCCTACACCATGGTGTGGAAGCACAAAAGTTCCCAAATAGGGTAAATAGCTCTTAAACAATAAGGTAAACAGCCATGTCATGAGAACACAAATGAGTGAGAGTTTAAATTTTAGGCCCAAGTCTTGCATGCAAGTTATTTGAGCCCTCAAATTGCTGACTACCTGGTCTTCGTCGCGATGGTCATGACGTTTGCTGCTATGTCCCAGGGCTGGTATTTGGCGGTCAGAAGGTCATAGGCGCGGTACTGCGGGGGGTTGGATTAGGGGGTTGAGGTAGGCCCCTTAAAAGTTCCCGCCAAGATGGTGGGAGACCTGCGCGGAAGACTGGCGAATCTGGAGGGGGGAGATTTGTGTATGCTGTTGTTCTGTTGTTTGGTTGTATCTGGCTGTCTTTTCCTGTTTCCCAGAATTGTTTATGGTAACTCTTATTGTTTTACCTGGGGTGGGTGGTAGAGCGGGAGTTATGGCTGTGATCCGGACCTCTCGAGTTTTGAGGTGGGGTGAGGCCAAATTTATTAGTGGCCCCTCCATCATTGACGAACATGCCTATTACATAAGGCATCCTCTTCAAACACTAATCCGCCGTAGTTTGAATCTACCGCGCAGAGCATTTAAAATCTGAGGAGCCTTCATCATGAGCGCACGCGACCTCACTCATGGCTTCAGTCATTATGAATTGGGTTCTCACTACGAAAAAACTTCGTAAAAAATAAAAACAAAAAGAAACTAAGAATAACTATCCAATAAGCTTTCCATCATATCGTGGATGTACTTGTGTGGATCTTTGACCAGACGCTGATTCAGGCGTCATTCTTCCTTCTCTGCTCTGCGCTCAGCCTACCCGGACGTGTCTCCCCACGCTCCGCTGGTTCCGCATTTGCTGCGTCCCTAGTGAGTTTTTTCTCATTTGTTTACTCCGGGATGTATAGAGTAAGGTTAGGATATGCGTAGCAGGAGTGTCCTGGGCTGGTTGCCCGCAGTGCAGTGTATTTTGGGTCGTGTGTTTGGGGCATCTATTTCGGATGTACCCTCGTGGTCCTGTTGTGGACTTGTGATCTTTTCACAGTTGAGTTAGCTTGTGATGCAGGCGGCTTTCATTACGCGTTAATTATGCTGCCTTTTATCTTTCTGATGAGGTAAGCGTTGCTTACTGACGTTCCCAGCGTATTTTTCTTCACTTAGTGAAGTTTTTTCTGGGTCCCGAGTCAGTCTTCCCTTTGCCGGAAGTATTTGCTACAGTGGTGTGTTGGCGGTGGTTCCTGTTGTTATATTTCCAGTGTTTTTTGTTTATATTTCAACATTTCTTATGCCGTCTACTTAGGCCTAGCCAGCCGCTCGTAGCTTTGCCACATGTACAAGTGTTATTGTTTATTTTATATACTGTGTCATGTGTATCCGGGTTTAGTTGTGTATTGGCTAATTCCACGGACTATGTTTGTTTCCTGGTTTAGTTGTGTATTGGCTAATTCCACGGATTATTGTGTGGACCTAGGCTAGTCGTGCTTGGCTTTCCTTCGAGTCCGATGTACGTTCAGATGGTTTCTGAACGGGGTGGGTTACCTTCCGGCAGGTTTTTTCTCGGTTTCAATGAAAAAACCCGGCCGAGAGCCGTGTTGGGCCACACGTGGTTTCAACACAGGCTTGTGTCCCCGGCGATGAGGTGTCTGTGGCTCTCCAGGACTGCGTCTCTGTGTTGGTGCCTGTTTTCAGGCTCCCTTTGATTCCCTGCGGAGTGGCTGTACCCATCTAACATTGTTCATGCGGACATATGTTATGAAGTTTTTCTACCCGGTTTTACAAACCACAGAAAAAACCTAGCTGATGTTAAGGGCTTTCCTCCCCGGCGATCTTTTACAAAGAAGTGGGGACAGGAACTTATGGGGTTAACGTTTTGACATCTCACCCGGCGGGTGTACCTTGGTAGGGTGGGATGAACAACTAAGTCATTCAGTTAGTTAACCGATCCATTTTAGTGATACTATATGTATCGCCGCCTTTACACTTACGGCGATTGAAGGTTCAATTAGGGTTAACATCGTTTTTACACCCGGCGGGTGCTCCTGGGTGGAGGAAATAAGGAATTTACAATTCAATTTCGATTAACCACTTAATTGAGTGATACGTTTATGTATCGCCGCCTTCAAACTTACGGCGATCTTTTGTGACAATTCGTTAGAAATCAGATCTCGTATCAGCCTGCCCTGTGTTATTCTACTAAAATAATTCAAGGGCCGGCGTCTTTGTGGGGGGTTGTTTTTCCAAAAAAATTGAATCTTGAAACAGTCACCACCAGAAAGACTATAAACGCCATGCTGGTCCGTTATATTATGTCAGAGGGTATTCTTCACTTTCTTAAAAAGATATGTTTAGATATTCTGAACCCCGCCGCGTAGCGAGCTGTGATCGTTGTGTCATTACATCTCGTTACCCGGTGGGTTATTAACACTTGTGTGCGAACATGTTGGGTTAACCTTATGAGCATTAATTCCTGGAAATTTTCTTTTTTTCCAGAGCTGGGCTCCGGCGGACCAATACAGACCCGGCAGTAGTTTTCCCCACCAGTCTCTGTCATGGCTACCTTGGCCCCAGTCTTTGCTTTATGCACTACCCCTACCTGTGCCGGTATCCCTATTTTTGCGCACACTCTTTGCATCAAGTGTGTTAAATGTCTAGACCGTTCAAGGGGTCTGTGGGTGATGCGCAACTGTTCCTTTTGCTTCCAATTAAGTGTCAAGGTCCTCCGCGACAATGATAAGACCGCAGCGGTCGCATTAAGAGAGGTTAGGCAACAAATGTCAGCATATACTACGATTGTAGCTCATGTCACTTCAATGTGACAACGTCCCTCTTTGGGATAGACTGTTTTTCGAACACCCTCCCCCTAAACGTTCCTCTCGAGTAACTAGTCATAAGCCGGCGGAGACTGGTCAGGGTTCTGTGTCTTCTGCTGCTACTCCGAAACGTCCAAGAGAGCCTACACTCCCGGCGACCGCCTCCTCGTCTCGGGAGAGATCTCGGTCTAGGTCACCTCTCAGACACCAGCCATCTAGTCTTGCCTCTTCACCATCGAGTAAGAAGAGTAAGACGGAAAGTTCCACCAGTGGTCACGGCGATAAATCCTCCAAATCAAAGAGTAGTTCACGGTCACACCGTAGCCATAAATCTTCCAAAAAGGATTCCCATAAAAGAAAGACCTCCCTACATTCGCCAGCTTCTAGTGCTTCTCATCGTACCTCTACCCCAGACAGAGTTTGTGTTAGGTCTCAAGGGTCCAGTACGGTGCCTGTACCTAAATATGATTTACCCATTAACATTTTAACCCTGGAATTGGAGAGTTCAGGGGGATCAGTGATTGAGAGTGTTTCAGACTCCCAAGAGAGTGTAGGCCAAGGCCTCGGTGTTTGGCGATTTTCTCGGCCGGGGTCTGACCACCCACTTCCGACTCAAACTAGTCACACAGTAGCTGACGTACACAGGGACGCAGCGATCCCATCCTCTATTCCTGACTTATCTTGGCAACAAGGTACCCCAGCTTCGGCGGGATCTTCTCAGGAGGAACAGGAGGAGAAAGACGAGGTTTCAATAATTTCGGATATGGAAGGGCAAGAGTCAGGTTCAGGCTTAAACGCCGCACAGGATATTAATGATTCACCAGTGAGTACATCATCAAGTCAATTTGTCACTGCGCAGGAAATTGATGGGCTACTTAGTCATGCTTTATCTAAATTTTTTGGCCAACAACAGGAAACTCCCACAGTGGACTTGGGAGCTCCCACGACAAGTTCTACGGTACGGCCTCTGATGACTTCTATTGCTTTAACTAAGATCCCTCACCCTCCCACTCTGTCACCATCAGTGGTTACTAGGCCTGCTACGGCGGCATTGACCACTTCGAATGTAAGGGTTATAACGGATGTCAATCCACCCCCTCTAGACAAGGCGCCTCTCAGAAAGGTAGCTATGCCCTTGCTTTACGGACCAGACGAGTCATGGGTCCTTTTGACCCCCACTAAACCAGAGCTCGCCCAACCTACCTTGTCAGGGGAACTCCCAGTACCGCGTGAGTGGGTCATCCAGGGCAATACATCAAAGAAATTAAGGGCCTTGGATACTTTGGGAAATGTACTAGACGTTAATATAAAGGCTATACCTAGTTATTATCACCAAGACTATTTTGTGTATGCTACTAAGCCAGCTTTACCACCTGCCTCAGCTTCAAAATTGTTTTCAGACTGGTCTAAGCTGGATGGGTTTAATGACATTAAGACTGTCAGCTCTCACTCCAGAACTTGATTTACAAACCGTCACAGACGAAGCAGCTAATCCAGTCTTGAAGGTGGGGCAGTTGGGTCCAGGACCTTGGGTGGATTGGGAGACAGAGGCTCAAAACTTTGCGACCACATTTACTTCCAAAACTTCCCACCAGATCCCTCAAGATACTCATTCGTGGTTCTCCATGCCAGTGTTCCGGCGGAGTTCCTTCAGCTTTGTTTTCTTTCTTAGCTGCCCCTAAAATTAATCTTTGTGAGCTAAAAGACCCTTTCACTACCCCTACCCCAACTCACCTAGACCGAGAATTTAGGCTAAGGGGGGAAAGCTTTTCGCCTGTTCTCTCAATACATAGTGTCTCAACAGGTAGCAAAGTCTTTGCTCCGGTCCACTCAGGCAATCGCAGACGCGGATGCCAGACGATCGGTTGAATTGTCCCGGCGACTGCTTCTTCAGTCGTCAATCCAATCTCTGGGTGACATCCGCACCGCCTTGCTTGAGGCGGTACGAGCGAGACAAGACCTCAGAATGTCTTTAGTCCGCAAACTGCCTGATCGCATTGCGAATCAGGTGGTCATGTCACCAGTGCTTACTCCCTCTTTAATGTCCCCTGACGTGTGGCGAACGGTGTTTAATATGGCGCAGGCCTTTAAACACAGTCCCACCCCTTCTAAGAAACCTGCCTTTAACTTCCCCAAACCCAGGCCAGCCTCTAAAGCTCAGCCGGGGGGATCTAAGCCCTTTCTTCCACCTAAGTCCTCCCCCTCCCCTCAAGGTCAGTACAAGAGTAGGTTTTCAGGTCAGAGAGGACGCGGCCATAATAAGCCAGGTCAGGGCCCGTCTTCGGCCAACACCAGCCAGCCGGCGAAGCGTCCAGCACCACCAACCCCACCATCAAAAAACTAAAGTCTCTCTCACTCCCGGTGCCAACCTTAAGGCCGGCGGATCCGAGGGTAGTACAGCCGGCGAACCCTTGTCTTCTAAATGGGTCGTTCCGAACGTGTCACCAAGCATGGCCGTTAAACACTTGGGCACGGATGGTGGCACGCAAAGGCATCACTTGGCAGTGGCTCCGGCGACCTCGCTTACGTCAGCCGACAACGGCGAATTTTGTTTCTTTAGAGGTGGAGTCACTGGTCCAGGAAATGATTGCCAAGAATGTCATCATCCCGGTCCCCCCAAATTACCCTGTATTCACGTCCAAGCTATTTTTGGTTCCCAAAAGGGACAGTGTTCAGATGAGACCGGTCGTAGACCTGTCTTATCTGAACCTTCACATTCACAACGAGTCTTTCCGAATGTTAACAGTACACCAAATCAGGCTAACACTTCCGCCGGGAAGTTGGATGTGTTCCCTAGACCTGACAGGCGCCTATTGGCACGTATCGGTCAACAAAAGATTTCAAAGGTTTTTGGCCTTACGGATCAGGCACCAAAATTTTGTTTTTCAACGGATGCCATTCGGTTTGAACCTGGCACCTCGATTATTCACGAAATTAGTCCGGCAAGCCCTGATGCCGTTGTTAAAACAAGGAATCAGAGTGTTGTGGTACCTAGACGACTGGCTGGTGGTGGCAGAGACACAACAATTATGCATCAAACATGTCAACATCATTTTAAATCATGTCAAAACTCTAGGGTTCAAGGTAAATCTGGTAAAGTCAAACCTTGTTCCCTCACGAGTAATTCAGTGGATAGGGCTGGTCTGGGACACGGCCGCTCTCACTCTGAGTCAGAGTGTGGACAATCGCAACAGGTTTCGCAGGAAACTGTTCATGTTTCTTCACAGTCTGACTACGACGCGGAGGGTCTGGGAGTCTCTGGTCGGCTCTCTCAACTGGATTCAACTAACTGTTATGTTGGGCCGGTTGAAAGTAAAACGTTTAATATTGGAAGGCAACAAATATTTCCCACTCTTACCGGCGGGAAAATTATGGCCCATCCTGAAATTAATCCACACCTTACTAGCGGTCTGGGCGAAGAGGGAAACGTTGCACTCAATAATGTCATGGACCTCTCCTCCACCAACGGTATGGGTAGACACGGATGCGTCAGGCACAATAGGTTGGGGATTTCAGTCAAATCAGGGGCACCAGGGTCAGGGGCTTTGGTCCCACTTAGAAATCTCTCACATCAATGTCAAAGAATTACTAGTCCCCTTGTATTTCCTTCAGGCTCACGGCCCTGCGTTACGGGGCAAGTCGGTGGCCTTCAGAATGGACAATCTGAACGCAGTTCACTGTATTCAGAAACAGGGGTCAACGAGGTCAAGGAGGTTGCTAAACGTGTCGGAAGAGATTTTTACTCCAGCCAACAGACTAGACATTTATCTTCACGCATCTTATCTCCCAGGCGTCTGGGCAGACGCTCTGTCCCGGAGACAGAGCACGACAGTAGAATGGGAGCTCAAGCAACCCATTTTCAACCTAATGATTGCAGAGCTCTCCCATCCACAAGTGGATCTGTTTGCGTCCGAGGAGACTCACAAACTCCCTCTATACCTCACCCGCCGGACGAAAACGCCGGCAGAGGGGCCAGACGCCCTAGTGACAGACTGGAACAGATGGAGCTCCATCTATCTGTTTCCGCCGCCAGATGCGTCACTAATGTGCCACGTAGTGAACAAACTACGAGATTATCGAGGCTTAGTCTCACTAATCGCGCCCCTGTGGCCGGCGCAGTTGTGGTACCAGCAATTGAAGACGTGGTGCCCGCACCCGGTGTCGCTCCCGGTCGGGTATTTCCACTTAGACACGATTGGCAACCTAGCGACCTCGCTGACTTTTGCATTATGGACATTCAGGAGGCCAAGTGGCTAGCACCATACGGTAGAGATGTGACCAATAAATTATTAAATCAATATACTCAGTCTACGAAACGACAGTATCACTCACATTGGCAAGCCTTTACTTCTTGGATCATTAGAACAGAACAGACTGGGCCATCAGTAGCTTTAGTTTTTAATTATTTAAATTATCTGTTTGAGCAGAAACATTTATCTGTGGTAACGTTAAAAAATCACTTAACTGCAATTAGAGTGCCCTTTTTAGACCTTACAGGTCTCTCCATACCGGTGGCGGAGGAAACAGGTTTTATGAGAGCTTGTTTTAAACTCCGCCCACCTCCCCGTCAGCTCATGCCTACTTGGTCTCTGGACAAAGCTTTGTCTTTACTTCACTCTCGTCTGTACCAAAATACTGCAGATTTTGCATTACTCTTAAAAAAGGCTGTATTCCTTTTGGCTTTGGCCACCGGGAACAGAGTGTCTGAGCTGGCGGCGATGAGCAACACACCTAATTGCCTTAGGTTTGGTAGACTTAATGAATGTATTTACATTGCACCTTCCCCGGGATTTGTAGCCAAGAATGAGCACAGTGCACACGTGTTTTCTGAGTTCACGGTGCCGGCGTTAAAAAGGGGAAAGGTGCATCATAATCTATGTCCAGTGCAAGCTCTAACCAAATATTTGAGAGTAGCTCCTCTAAACCCCCACGGTGCTTTATGGGTAGCGAGTACGGGTAAACTCTTACTGAAACGGCGATTAGCTTCTCTTCTGGTCGAAGTCATTAAAGAGAGTAATCCCGGCGTTGTGGGTCGGGCCCACGATTTACACAAATGGGCAGCCTCTTTACGTTTCCTGAAGAATTTTTCAGTAGAAGATATTGCGTCCACTCAGTTGTGGGCGTCTAATCATACGTTTTTGACGTATTGTCAGTTGCTCTAGATAAACCTTCCTTACCATGTATAGCTTTAAGGCAGAGGGTCTAGGTGGCCCTTCAGTCACTTTTGTTTACTTTCAAGAAAAGGGGGGGGGGGGGGGGGGGGTGCAGTCAGTTGACATAGGACACCCTAGACCCCACCGGAGTGTGAGAGCTGTGATACAATTTATGGTTAATGTGATATGAAAATTTCTCGGCGAGAAATTGTGCTAGTACAATGTTAGTACAAAACAACGGGGTTGTTATAGTAGTTTTAGCTGCGAAAGCAATTTAATATTAAACAGTGAAGATCTTTTGCAATTTATCTCCACGATTATTTTGGGGTTTATTATGTGCACATGTAAACTGATAACTTGTTATTTTTGTCACCACTCGTTGAGTGGGGTGCCTTTGTAACTACAGATCTGTTCACAGAATCTTCAGAGTTACCCTTTTTTGTCAAGCAGGCTTCTTTGAAGCACGCACCTGCCTGAACCCCTTTCTTGTATATACTGTATACGGGCTACGCCTTATTAAATATATTTTCAAAGTAAGAATACTATGTGGTTGTTTTTATTATCTGCTTTTCTAGAGTTATGATATGATTACGAATGTCCCCCTCCAGTCTTAGAAATCAGGCATGTTCGTCAATGATGGAGGGGCCACTAATAAATTATAGGTTTGACTCCTGTAAGGAGATAAAGAAAACCTAATATTTAGTAGTGGCCCCGTAATCATTGACGACTGGGGCCCTCCCGACCATCCCCTTCCCATTCGTTGATGTATTAAGGATTTTGGTTTACTTGATATGTCAGTGAAGGAAGAATGACGCCTGAATCAGCGTCTGGTCAAAGATCCACACAAGTACATCCACGATATGATGGAAAGCTTATTGGATAGTTATTCTTAGTTTCTTTTTGTTTTTATTTTTTACGAAGTTTTTTCGTAGTGAGAACCCAATTCATAATGACTGAAGCCATGAGTGAGGTCGCGTGCGCTCATGATGAAGGCTCCTCAGTTTTTAAATGCTCTGCGCGGTAGATTCAAACTACGGCGGATTAGTGTTTGAAGAGGATGCCTTATGTAATAGGCATGTTCGTCAATGATTACGGGGCCACTACTAAATATTAGGTTTTCTTTATCTCCTTACAGGAGTCAAACCTATAGTATGGTTTCGGGTGTCCATGTTGTTGCCCTCCTGCCTTCAGATTCTTATTTCCTCGTGGGGAAGATTGTTGGTTGATGCTGGTATTCTTCTGTTCTTTCCCTTGTTGTTTCTTTTATTTCTTCCTTGTTTCTGTCGTCGTCTGGGGTGGCGTTGTCTCTTTTCTCCTTTGTAATTCCGTAGTTCTGTTTGTGTTTTCCGGCAACATTTTCGGCTTACGATTATTTCCATCCTTTTTATCCGTTTTCTTTGGAGGGATATTTTCCAAGCTATTTCTTGTCGTCTCTCTTTGGGTCTCCGTTTTCCGTTTCTGGCTTCGGCTGGCTGGTTGTGGCATTGTAGTTATTTTTATTTCAGGCATATTATTTCCGTCTGAGGGGTGAAAGACACGGCCCCGTGTCTCGAGCTGGAAACAAAAGATGTTTCCGTGGCGGGTGAAGGTGCTGAGGGTGTTCAGGTACTCCCACCAGTTGGAAGATCTTTTGTCGGTAGCTTTGTTAGGGTCGGTGAACACGGAAATAATTTTTTTTCCAAAAATAATTGCCGCCGTCTGTGCTTCGTTTATGAATCGGACGTTGTGGAACTCCTGCTGGCCTTCGCTCCATTTTACTTTGGCGATGTAGGGTGTGGATAAGTTTTTGGTGGTGGTGAGGTGGCTGGGTCGTTTGGGAGTAGATGTTACTTGTGCTGGGTTGACAGTTCAAGTGATGACCTGGGTGGTGACCTGGGGGGTTTTAATGACCCTCGCGGACGTTAAAGTACCGGGCCAGCGTGACTGTGATGGAAAAGGTGGAATGGAGGTGGTGTTTGGGTTTGTTGCGCATGATATACGCAGTGCTGTGAGTGTTTGTGTTGGTGTTGTTGTGTTTGGTGTGTGTGGACTGTGAGGTGGAGTGGGGTTTCTAGGGTTGTGGATGCAAATGGAAGAGAAACGGGATGGCGGCTTAGATAGACGGCCTGATCTTGTATAAAAGTTTGGCTGGGGTGGAGGTGTAGGACTAGTTTCGGGGAAAGATAAAGAGGTGGGTGCGGGGATGATACCGGGAGGGGGGTTGGGGGTGGTTGGGGCATTGGTAGAGTGAGGTTGTAAGATAAGGGGTTGAGAGATGGAGGATTTTGAGGTGGGGAGGGGGGGAGGGGGGTAATGTTAGATGGGTAAGGTTGAAGGTTGGGGGGAGCTAGGCAGCGAGGGAGATTTGCTAGGTTTGGGGTTGAAATGAGCTGGGGTTGTCGTGAGGTTGAAGGTTGAGGGGTAGGTAGATGTTGGGGTTGGTGTGGGGTGGAGGGGGAGTGGTGGTTAGGATGTAAAGGTTGGGGTAAGGTAAGAGGTGAGGTTGGGGTGGGGTGATTGCGGTTGGAGGTGGGAAAAAGGTGAGGGTGGGGTGGGGAAGGGTTTGAGGATGTGGGGGAGGGGGTGCGGGAGGGATGGGCAGGGGGGGAAGATTGAGGGGGGAAAGGGGAGGGGATGAAGGTTTTTGGCGTTTTGGTGATGGTGGTGAGGAAGTTGAGGGCGATGGGGGTGGGCGATTGTGATGAGGAGGAGTCGTGGGTTTGCATTTGGGAGAGGGGGGGGGGGGTGTGAAGGGGGTTGGCAAGGGGGGGGGTTTGGTAATAGGAATGGGGTGGCGAGAGCGAAGAAGAAAACGGGGACGCTTGGGAAGAATGGGTGGAGGTAAGGAGCGGGAGGAGGGAAGGAAAGGTAGGTGCGGGAAGAGGGGTAGGAGATGGTGAGGGGGGGGGAAGGAGATGAGGGAGAAGGTGGTGGTGGTGGGTGTGTATGTTTTGGCATCCTGGCTGGCCAGGGTAGCTGGTTGGTGGCATCTGGCAACTTGGATGATGCTGGTTGGTACGTGGGTGGTGACTGTTGTTGGGTGGTGGGTGTAGGAGGGTTGATGTCTTTTTCCTCACCAATAGTCAAAGGACGGTAAATCCTCCCGAATCTATTACGGTATGTCCTAGTCTCTCCGTGATAATTGACGATCACTTGATAAGGGTTTGAAACTTTCAACACCTTGTAGGGCCCGATCTATCTTGGACTCAGTTTATTTAAGACAGGCAGCTTTGCAACCATGACGTTGTCACCTATTGCGTAAGGGCTTTGAAGGGGTGTGGCATCGCGGGCGGTATCCTGGCACACCTGGGCAGTATGGATCGTGTATTGCGCAGGTGTTGCAAGGGGTCAATGGTGACGTTCGAGGTGGTCTTGTGGGTGAGGTGATGGAAGGGCAGTAGTAGGGGGGCGACTCCATATAGGCGTTTGTGGGGAGTGATCCCGTCCTCCCGAGGGCATGAGTTGATACCCCACTGAATAATTTTTATTTGTGAGGGCCAATCTTGGGTCTGCAGGGCAATGAGGCGAATGCGGAGTTGGTTGCTAATAGTTTTGTGGCTCCTTTTGCATACTGAGTTTCCTTGTGGCCAATAGGGTGATGAGTGGGTGATTTTCAGGCCATTTCTCCCATACTTGTCCGGAGAACTCGGGGGCATTATAAGACAACAGGGTGACAGGTAGTCCGAAATTAGTAAAAACGTCGGTGGCTAGGGCTTCTGCTAAGGTAAGGGCATTGTGGTCTTTAATGGGGCAAGCTATTAAGAAACATGAGTATATGTCCATGAAAGTGACCACGAACATCTTGCCATTTCTAACTGGGAAAGGGCCCATTATGTCTAATGACAATGATTGCCATGGTTCGTTAGCTGTTAGTTTACCTGCGGGGCCTGGAGTTTTTGCTTAGTCTTTCCCCATGGCACAGGGCTTGCAGGATTCCGTCACACGTTTTGCAATCGTAGACGGGCTGGCTGTCCAGTATATCTGTTGGAATACCTGTGGCCTTTTTGTTTCTCCCAGATGGATGCCATTTCCTTCGTGAATGATGACGATTAGGTCTTAGGCCATGTGTGGATCGACTGCAACATGGCCGGACTCGGTATAGAGTTGGTCACCTACCCGGTGCAGGTTGTAGAAAACATCTTTCGGGATCCATTTTGGTTTGATTTTCTTTAGCTAGGCTTGTAGTAAAGGGGTGTCTTCATCTTGGGATTGGGTTTTCTGGTGGTTTTGTGGGGCCAGGGCAGCTAGGGTTGCGAGGGCTTGCGTGAGCAGGTGAGTCACGGGAAGGTGAGAGAGGGCGTCTGCATTCGTATGCAATTTTCCTGGTCGGTAGTGAATTTTGAAGTCGAATTCCTCCAACGTCTCACGCCATCGAACTAATAGTGCACAGTTGGTTTCAGATCGCCGTAGCCATTGCAGGGATTAATGGCCTGTGATGATGTCCACTTTGGTGCAGAGCAAGAGTGACCGGAAGTGGTTTAAAGCCCAGATAACTCCTAGGCATTCCCGTTTCGTGGCAGCGTAATTTCGCTGGTCATTATATCATTCAAACTCAGTATAGTTGTCAATTATATATATAATAGCGCCTCATAGTGCTGCCACAAACATAACTGTCGATCAAAAATTTCTGGAAATAACTCTTGTGTGACTTAGCAAATGCTAAGTCCCACGAAAGCTATTTATGGCAGATTCGCAAGGAGTTTAGTGCCATTTCACCTGAACTCGGTCTGACATTTTCCAATTTAACTTTTTTGTTATATATATATAATTTAATAACCTAGCCATGAATGTGCCAAAGTAATTTAACAAAATATTAGATTTATGTTTAGAGCATCCATATGAAAATCCTAAGAAGTTATTCTAATCTAATATAATTAACTTGTTTGCCCTCATCTATTCTAATGAATATAATTTAGGTCTCCATATCATTAACCCCTACTGTACCGGTGACGTCTATTTTAATTGATTTAAAGGTGGGGGTGCATGGGTTGAGGTAAACATGGAAAAATAATCACCAACCTGCATATTATTATCTTGTACAATGTAATGTCACTGAAATAATTATTAACAATGGTATAAAGGATTTTGCGGATCGTCTATACCGGGCCTGTAACTCATAGTGATGTCACACCAGTATCCTCATCCTGGACTGGATGGTGGACTTACACTCATGTGACGTCACAGGCCCGGTATAGACGATCCACAAAATCCTTTATACCATAGTTAATAATTATATCAATGCCATTGCATTTTGCAAGATAATTATGTACAGCTTGGCGATTATCATTCCATGTTTATCTCAACCCATGCACCCCCACCTTTAAGGTACATTTAAACGATTTTATGAAGCTTAGGAAAAATATATGGTTGCTAAAAGAATTGAGATAGTCTGTAGCCTTTTAATTGGTAGACGTCCTTCCTAAGCTGAATAAAATCATCCAATAGTTAGCAGATTATAACGGAATTGTTGTTAGCGGTATTGAAGGGGTTAAATACTACATAGCAAAATATATCATTCCTGCAATACCTCTTAACTCATTCCGTACCGGCGACGTCTTTTGAAATATATTATAGCTATATATAGACGATATTGTGCAGTTTAAAAAGGATTTGTGGTAGTTAAAAGGGTTAAGTGAGACAGTTCGAAGCCTGTTAATTGTTGGAGGCCCTTCTTAAACTGAATACAATCATCCAACAGTAGCCAAAATATAGTTAAAGATACAACACTGGTACTGAACAGGTTAAGGGGGGTCGGTTAACTTTTCTGAGCCCCGTTCTCCCTCATATTTAGCCACATTAGCTTTTATATTTTAAGACGTTCGCCTCAATAGTTTGGCGATTTTAAGACCTTGCACACCATTTATTTGTCAATATTTAGACCATTCCTACAATTTAGGAGTCAATTTTTTTCCTGGCGAGCAAAAGCGAGCCTGTTAACCCTCTCATGCATTTATGACGCAGAGGTTACCAGATTAGCAGTAAGAAATAGAGTTCTCTCACTTATAATTACCTCTCCAAAATTAGTTTTCTGCCCACAGCTAACTCAAAGCCAACTGCAGAGGTTGAAGTAACTAAACTAAAGGTTTCTAAATACCCCTGATGGTAACAAAGGATTTAAAGTATCCCTAATAGGCTCAAAATTGCGTCATATGCCGGAGAGGGTTAATATATTAGTAACCGGCCTTTGGCCGGAATTTTCTTATATCGAAAAATTTACAAATTTATCTTAGGGTGTTTTTTTAAGCTTGATGGAGGTCTAGGGAGTAAAAAAAAACATAAAAAAAAAAATGAATAAGCAAATAAATACGCCCATCCCCCCTTAAAACAATAATAAACAAACACCGCATGCATCACTCTGACACAAACTTAATCTGTTGGTCAATTGAGGAAAGATATAGAAAAATAGTAGCAGTTTATCCACAGATCATGTAAGGTGGTCTGGGTGTGCAGGGAATTGACAATCTTTGTTTGTGTATTTGATTAATTATATATTTACACCATAGCCTATCTAGCATGACATTAAACAAGACATTTATACAATGATATAAAGCAATACAAATAAAATAGAAAAAAGTAAAACAAAATCCAGTTATAATCAATTGTTGTAGTTCCCCAGACTGTCTGGCCGAGCAGTCCCTAGTCCGGTTGACCAAGGCCGCGCCAGATGCTCGGGCCCCGAAGTGGCCAGAGAGAGATGAGATCTGTCTCTGAGAGGGGGCCAATGCACCCACCATCCACAGCCCCCCTTGCAGTGCCACCCAATCGGGCGATCTTGCCAGCACCTAGAAGGAAAAGTAGTACAGAAATGGCTAAGGATGAGTAGAGGATGCCAAATCTCACTCTGGATAGGACCAGCCTTACCCGTAGTTCGTAATATCACCTTTCCTCTTGATTCATTGTAACCTTTCTTTTCTCGTGAAGAAAACATGATATATGTGTTTGGTAGATTTATTGAAGTAAATTGATTGGTGGATGGGAGAGAGCATTCATGCTATGCTAATTGGAGGTGTTTGGTGTTGGGGTGAAATTAATAGAAGAAAACAAATCGAATATCTTAAGGGGCCTTCCCACATCAAGGACTTTTGGTACCAACTCTCTAGGAGTGTCAAGTCTGTGCTACTCCGTGAGAAATGGCACCGAGTGCTTCCGAGTGGGATAAATACACCGAGTAAAACGGGGTAGGACAGACTAACACTGTCCTAGTCTGTGTCTTAACAGACTTTGTCATGAGTGTGACAGAGTGCAGTCGGTTAGACATACCAAGTACATCAGAGTCATTACCGAGTAAAACGGGGTAGAACAGACTAGGACAGATTAACACTCTGTTTTAGTCTGAGTTTTTCAGGAGTGTGACAAAGTGCAGTCGGTTGTACATCGGAGGCATTACCGAATAAAACGGGGTAGAACAGACTAGGACAGACTAACACTCTGTCCTAGTCTGTGTCTTCACAGATTTTGTCAGGAGTGAGAAAGAGTGCAGTCGGTTATACATGCCAAGTACATCGGAGTCATTACCGAGTAAAACAGGGTAGAACAGAGTAAAACAGGGTAGGACAGACTAGGACAGAGTAACTCTTTGTCCTACTCTGTGTCTTAACAAAGTTTGTTAGGAGTGTGGCAGAGTGCAGTCGGTTATAAATGCTGAGCACACCAGAGTCATTACAGAGTAGAAAGGGGTAGAACAGAGTAGGACATACTAGGAGAGAGTAACACTCTGTCCAAGTTTGTTTGTTAACAGAGTTTGTCAGGAGTGTAACAGAGTGCAGTTGGCATGGCCAGGAAACATATATGTAGGGGCATGTATGAGCAAGACTTGTCATATATACATATATATATATATATATATATATATATATATATATATATATATATATATATATATATATATATATATATATGTTGGTAAAGCCAGGTAATAAATTTTCTTTAATACATACGAGGTTGAAAGAAATGGCAATTTCTGCATTGGAAATTTCATTATTCAAAGTTTCCAGGTCTCTGATGAGTTTTCGCTGGGTGGCAGGAAGTAGATGAAGGAGATGAGCAAAATTCATGGTGGTACAGGGTTACATTAAAGTACATGAAGATACAGGATATACGACACGTTTCACTGGACAACCAGCATTATCAAGTAAGGAAGGAATGATATAAAAGGTAAACAGGAAGGGTATATATAGAGGGTGGAGGATCAGAGGAGGCGGAAAACAGGGGGCAAAAGTCTGCTATTGGTGGAAGGGTAAACTAGGAGAGAGAAAGTGGGTAACCGCTTCATGCATGCGCACTGGATGCGGGATGGTGGTCGGTAGGTGGGGTCGAAGCTGATTGGCTGCGTGTCGAGGGGCGTGGCCTAAGTTGTGTGGCGCCTGCAGAAGACGAAGCTGAAGGAGGTAGCGCGGGGGGCTGCGTCAAGGGCACCGGGGGGCGAGGAGGGGTGTTAGGTCCTGTAGGGTAGTGCCTTTTGGCAGAAGGAAGGATCTGAAGGTCCAGAGTTTGGTTGTTGATGTTGGGATGTAAGGCTTGGATATATAAAGCTTCGAGTATAGGTAATCTCCTTGGGTCACTTTCTTTATCGAGTATGGTGGTGTGTTTCTCTAACTCGTTGCGTGTGAGGTGAGGGTGGTTAGGGGTGAGATAGTGGTCTTTGATGGCTCCAGCCTGAAGGTGAAGAGTTAACCGACGTGAAAGACGAGTCTGCGTCATACCAATATAGGAATGAGGTCCACAGTCCTCATAATTACAGGTATGTTGGTAAATGACGTGATCGTCGGTCATCGGGCTCTTTATCTTGGTGGAGGCTGGTTTGTTGCGGAGAACGAGGTTGGAGGTCTTGGGGGATTTGTAATAAATTATTAATTTGATTTTGTTTTCCGGGTTGGTTGGGTGGACATGCTTGGAGATTATTTCTTTTAAGACGGCCACGTCATTTTTGTGTTCAGAGGACATGTAATTGCGGTAGAAGATCTTAATTTCATTGGGGGGGTCAATGTTGGGAGGGCTTTGGGTGTACCATTTTTCAAGATGGTGGTTGATGGTGCTGGAGATGTCGGAGTTGGAGTATCCGTTATTTACTAAAACTTGGGATAGTCTTTCTAGTTCCTGGTGGGTGTCGGCCCAGGTAGAGCAGTGCGTGAGGGCTCTCCTAACATAGGCGGAGATGGAGGATAGAAGATAACGGCGGGGGCATTCACTATCGCCGTTGAGGCATTGTCCTGTGTTAGTTGGTTTAATGTAGACGGTGGTTTTGAACCCATGGTCGTTCAGAGCTGCGAGGATGTCGAGGAAGGGGAGTTGTCCATTGTTAGATTTTTCAAAGGTGAAGTTAAGTCCGGAGGAGGTCATGAAGCGACGCTGGAGTTCCTGTAGTTCGTGGAGGTCCTTGATTTGCACGAAGATGTCATCCACGTATCTACAGTAGACGGCGGGTCGTTGGGCAGCTAGGAGCTCTTCCTCGATGGTACCCATGAAAAAGTTCGCAAAAAGAACTCCTAGGGGGCTGCCCATCGCCACACCGTCTATCTGCTTGTACATGTTGCCCCGGGGGCAAAGGAAGGGGGCTTCCTTGGTACATAGCTCCAGTAGTGTTTTCAAGGCCTTCTCCGGGATGTCCAGTGTAGGTGTATCAGGGCAATGATAAATTCGACGTAGAATCATGTCAATGGTCCTATCCACTGGCACGTTGGTGAACAGGCTTTCTACGTCGAGAGAGGCGATTGTGTGGTTGTTGTTACGGGGGGCGTCTCGTAAAATTTCCAAGAAATCGTGGGCTGAGTTAAGGTTGAATTGGCTGGGCACGTAGGGGGTGAGGAGGTTGTTCAGGGCCTTGGCGATCTGGTAGGTGGCAGTGGGGATCTGGGAGATGATGGGGCGGAGGGGGTTCCCAGGTTTGTGTGTTTTGATGGTTCCGTACGCATAACCAGGGGTGTATTCTCCGACGAGTTTTTTTAAGGTGGATCCCTCCTTGTTTGGCGTTGATGGCGGTGATGGTGGTGTTGGCAATACGTTTGATTTCGTCGGTTGGGTTGCGGGTGATCTTTTTAAATTTAGTGTTGTCACTTAAGATGACGTCCATTTTTCTAAGATATTCCTCCTTGTCATGGATCACGAGGCAGGAAGCTTTATCCGCACGACGGATGATGATGTTGGGGTTGTCTCTTAATAGTTTGGCAGCTTGGAAGTGTTGTTTGGACCAAGAAGACCTCCTCAACAAAGGCCTCAACTGCCACTACAGCTCCATACCTGGCCCCCACCGGAAACGCCTAGAAACGGAAATCCTCCTGGACGACATCCTACGACTCAAGAAGGATGGCAAGGTCACCACTACTCCCGCCCTACAACCTACTCTCCTCGCTGAAGCCGCCAAAACCAGAGGAACTCACCATAGCAAAATACTCAACAAACAACACTTCCAAGCTGCCAAACTATTAAGAGACAACCCCAACATCATCATCCGTCGTGCGGTACCCTTGACGCAGCCCCCCGCGCTACCTCCTTCAGCTTTGTCTTCTGCCGGCGCCACATGTACTACGCAACTTAGGCCACGCCCCTCGACACGCAGCCAATCAGCTTCGACCCCGCCAACCGACCACCACCTTCCCGCATCCAGTGCGCCTGCGTGACGCGGATCTCTCTCTAACACTCCTAGAATACCCCTCCACCAATAGCAGACTTTTGCCCCCTGATTTTCGCCTCCTCTGATCCTTCACCCTCTATATATACCCTTCCTGTTTACCTTTTATATCATTCCTTCCTTACTTGATAATGCTGGTTGTCCAGTGAAACGCGTCGTATATCCTGTATCTTCATGTACTTTAATGTAACCCTGTACCACCATGAATTTTGCTCATCTCCTTCATCTACTTCCTGCCACCTAGCGAAAACTCATCAGAGACCTGGAAACTTTGAATAATAAAATTTCCAACGCAGAAATTGCCATTTCTTTCAACCTCGTATGTATTAAAGAAAAAAAAAACAGAAAATATATATATATATATATATATATATATGTTAGTAAAGCCAGGTAATACATTTTCTTTAATACATACGAGGTTGAAAGAAATGGCAATTTCTGCGTTGGAAATTTTTATTATTCAAGGTTTCCAGGTCTCTGATGAGTTTTCGCTGGGTGGCAGGAAGTAGATGAATGAGGTTAGCAAAATTCATGGTGGTACAGGGTTACATTAATGTACATGATGATACAGGATATACGACGCGTTTCACTGGACAACCAGCATTATCAAGTAAGGATAGAATGATATAAAAGGTAAACAGGAAGGGTATATATAGAGGGTGGAGGATCAGAGGAGGCGAAAATCAGGGGGCAAAAGTCTGCTATTGGTGGAGGGGTATTCTAGGAGTGTTAGAGAGAGATCCGCGTCACGCAGGCGCACTGGATGCGGGAAGGTGGTGGTCGGTTGGCGGGGTCGAAGATGATTGGCTGCGTGTCGAGGGGCGTGGCCTAAGTTGCGTAGTACATGTGGGGCCGGCAGAAGACAAAGCTGAAGGAGGTAGCGCGGGAGGCTGCGTCAAGGGTACCGGGGGGCGAGGGGGGGCGTTAGGTCCTGTAGGATAGTGCCTTTTGGCAGAAGGAAGGATCTGAAGGTCCAGAGTTTGGTTGTTGATGTTAGGATGTAAGGCTTGGATATATAACGCTTCGAGTATTGGTAATCTCCTTGGGTCACTTTCTTTATCGAGTATGGTGGTGTGTTTCTCTAACTCGTTGCGTGTGAGGTGGGGTGGTTAGGGGTGAGATAGTGGTCTTTGATGGCCCTGCTTGCAACTCGCTAATGTTAGCACGAAAATATACCTCAGAATAAGGGAATAACAGGGAAAATAGGTGATAACTGAAGGAGGGGAGGAAAGTGGGGAAGGAGGGGAGGTAGAGGAGTGATATTTTGCATGGCCCAGGGGCAAACATTTTTTTTTTTTTTTTTTTTCGATGTTTAAAGTTGATTTTTTTTTTTCTCGGACTCTTAAGAGTCTTCCCGCAGTCCGCCGGGGGAACTCTTAAGAGTCTTCCCGCAGTTCCCGGGTTAAGAGTGTTCTCGCCGTTTCCGGGTTAATAACCCCAGCATAAATCACCATAACCAAGACAATGTCATAGTAGACCATTCTCAAATAACCAGTCTAAATCTTTCTCAAATACCCCTACCACCCCAAATTCATGATCAAAGGCTTCCCATCTCATTCACACGCAAGATAAAAAGAATAAACAAAGTTAGTGCGACCGGCTCTAAGAAAACAAAAAATAGCAGAGGTTTACACATGTCCCTCTTGCCCCAGAGCCCGGTCTCCTTGATGCCGACCAAATCAGAGTCACTATGCGCGTTGAGCATAGGAAAAGCAAGCCTTCAGCCCTCAGGTTCAAGTACCATTCTGGGTTTGGAAATACCAACCAAAGGTAAAAGTAAAGGTGAGGAACATCATTCCTTATCTACTGGATTGCATTCATATATAAGAAGCCCAGTAGAAGTGCTCCTTGACGAATGCTGGTAACACTCTTAGCAGGATGTTAAAGACCTGCTGCTTTTGGTGATCAGTAGTCTGAAGTGGGTACGTGGATTTCACGTTTTGGTGTAAGGCTGCTAGGGTGATGTCAATGTCCCCTTCGTACCTTATTTCATCTATTTTAGCTAGCACTACACCCAATGATGGTTGCACAGCATCGATAACGATTGTCCGGAACTGATCCCAGGTAAGAGCTGGGGTTACTGTCCTGCCACCAGGCAAACGACCTTTCCCAGGTGAGTTAGAAGCATAGCGATCTTCTCTCGATCACTGTTCAAAGCCAAGTCAAGCACTGGCTTTACCATGTCCAGGTATGTTTCTATATCGTATATATCCCCATCATATTTGGGGATGGGGATATGTGAGCGACTATTTGTCATGGTGACTGATTTTATATAACGCCTTACTCCTTTTGATTGTTGTGTTGAATGACTTTTCTTCCCGAATCAAGAACCACCGTCTGCCGCCAATGTAATACCAGGTTTTTACTGGGGTTTTTACTTGGACACTGGTAGGTTCTTACTCGACTGGAGAACTAAAGCCAAACTACACATGCACAAAAGTTGTAAAGAATAAATATAATACTGAGTAGATCACATGAATTTCTTATTAAATGTTTACTTAGTACAAACCCAAGAATACACTATACACTGGTACATAACATAATTATTCACAAACTAATTCTGCCTAGCACGGATGAGAATCCACGACAGACTTATATAATACACTCAACACTCCTAGTCTAATACTTGCGTAGATTTTGGAGATACACTTGTTTAGCACTGGTGGTTGAAGCTAACGAACTTCTGCCACCTTCCTATTCTAACACTGAGTAGATCTGAAGGTAGTTGCACTGGTGGTTGAAGTGTTGATTGTTGAGTCCTTTCTCTCTATCCTGTCGAGCCGCTTAGGTGGTCCTGCCGTGTGGTGGGTGGGGTAGGGATACAGATGGACTAGTTGGTTTGGGGTCTTTAACCCTTATTAAACGGGCTAGGTGGTCTATTTGACCGTAGCGCCCAGCGTTTTTTTTTTAACCCTAAATAGGGTTGTTTAGGTGATCATTTTCATGCCTAAATAAGACCCAGAGCGTAAAACAAGTATCTATCCCTGAAAGGGCGTAAACAGAGCTTTCCAATGACACCCGAACCATCCTTGTACGACTACTGGTTCTCTTGCAACGATCGTGCAACACGAGTGCAAAAACCCTGTAATTAGGTAATTTCCCTACATAATTCCCTGTGTAGCGAGTGAGGAGAGGGGGAGGAAGTTAGAATACAGTTCAGTTGGTGGGGGACGGTCATACAGTTGCTAGGCTCCTCACACCGCTCAGCTCTCTCTCTTTCAGCAACATTACGTGCTGAAAATGGTGCACGACATAAGTTGTGAACCGCCACATAGTCCAAATTTATTTCACACGACATAAGTTGCGCGCCGACAGTTAAGGGTTAACCTATAAACGGCGAGCTGGGTGTATTGAACACCACTGTTCTGGGCAAGCATATTAGGCTCCATTCATGCTTATAATCGTCATTTTACAATAAATATCGTTATTACTTATTCATATGCGCCTATTTTACCTTCACTATGAAGATAGTAACCTGTAACAACAATAAAACAAGTGGAAATATAATTTTTCTGGTCAAAATCGCGAATAAACATGGAGCAGCCCATTTATGAATTATGGAGCAAATTGAGGCAACCCCTCCCTTCACGAGGCCTCAAGCCTGACTGCCTCACTCATTCACACTCTCCCTTGTGCTACACACTCGCTAGGCACATAAGCACATCCTCCACACAGTTTGCTAATGTTAGCACAAAAATATACCAACGAATTAGGGAATAACAGGGAAAATAGGTGATAATTGAAGGGGGAGGGGAAAGGGGGGAAGGAGGGGATGTGGAGGAGTGGTGTGAGGTATAGGGAAAAAGAAAAAAACCACAATTGTTTAGTGCTACTGGGGCTTTTTAAAATGTTTTTTTAAGGCCTTCCCTCTTAAGAGCTTTTCCGCCGTTGCCCAGTAAAACTTCTTAAGAGCTTTGCCGCCGTTCCCGGGTTGATAATAGTTCCAATTATGTCATGACACAGGGGGCGTAATACCGGATGAACACGAGCATGACCTTAGACATGTCTTGGGCTATGGCTACTCGAATATCCTGACCGTTGTACTAGTCGTTGGTGAAGTTCTGTTTCGGAACTCTTGGTGTAGGGTCTTTAATACAGAGTCACTCGTGTCATGACAGAGTAACTAAGTATCAGGCTAATGTGGGGAAGAAGTAATTAAGATCATGACTGTACTATCTTTCCCAATATGCATTTGGCCTTTGTAAGAGTGTTCAAAGAACCCAGGGGTCGGTGTTTAACCTTTTTACCAACATATGTCATCGACCATGGTTCTGGCCTTATGCAGTATGGACTTTATATGCAGAGTGCCGTTATTTAGACGGTGTCTCGCAAAGCCCGAACTATTGAAGACATTTTGTCATAACAAAGACTTCTTTAAGAGTTTTGTAGAGTCTGAATTGATCCTGAAAGACAGTTTGGAGCATGCTCTCGGTGCTACTTTCAGCGTCAAAACTTTAGCCTAGAAGAGATCCCAATGTTATTCCTACACCATGGTGTGGAAGCACAAAAGTTCCCAAATAGGGTAAATAGCTCTTAAACAATAAGGTAAACAGCCATGTCATGAGAACACAAATGAGTGAGAGTTTAAATTTTAGGCCCATGTCTTGCATGCAAGTTATTTGAGCCCTCAAATTGCTGACTACCTGGTTTTCGTCGAGATGGTCATGACGTTTGCTGCTATGTCCCAGGGCTGGTATTTGGCGGTCAGAAGGTCATAGGCGCGGTACTGCGGGGGGTTGGATTAGGGGGTTGAGGTAGGCCCCTTAAAAGTTCCCGCCAAGATGGTGGGAGTCCTGCGCGGAAGAGTGGCGCATCTGGAGGGGGGAGATTTGTGTATGCTGTTGTTCTGTTGTTTGGTTGTATCTGGCTGTCCTTTCCTGCTTCCCGGAATTGTTTATGGTAACTCTTATTGTTTTACCTGGGGTGGGTGGTAGGGCGGGAGTTATGGCTGTGATCCGGACCTCTCGAGTTTTGAGGTGGGGTGAGGCCAAGTGTGGTTTCGGGTGTCCATGTTGTTGCCCTCCTGCCTTCAGCTTCTTATTTCCTCGTGGGGAAGATTGTTGGTTGATGCTGGTATTCTTCTGTTCTTTCGCTTGTTGTTTCTTTTGTTTCTTCCTTGTTTCTGTCGTCGTCCGGGGTGGCTTGGTGGTCTCTTTTCTCCTTTGTAATTCCGTAGTTCTGTTTGTGTTTTCCGGCAACATTTTCGCCTTACAATTATTTCCATCCTTTTTATCCGTTTTCTTTGGAGGGATATTTTCTAAGCTATTTCTTGTCGTCTTTCTATTGGTCTCCGTTTTCCGTTTCTGGCTTCGGCTGGCTGGTTGTGGCATTGTAGTTATTTTTATTTCAGGTATATTATTTCCGTCTGAGGGGTGAAAGACACGGCCCCGTGTCTCGAGCTGGAAACAAAAGATGTTTCCGTGGCGGGTGAAGGTGCTGGGGTGTTCAGGTACTCCCACCAGTTGGAAGATCTTTTGTCGGTAACTTTGTTAGGGTCGGTGAACACGGAAATAATGTTTTTTTTCCAAAAATAATTGCCGCCGTCTGTGCTTCGTTTATGAATCGGACGTTGTGGAACTCCTGCTGGCCTTCGCTCCATTTTACTTTGGCGATGTAGGGTGTGGATGAGTTCATGGTGGTGGTGAGGTGGCTGGGTCATTTCGGAGTAGATATTACTTGTGCTGGGTTGACAGTTCAAGTGATGACCTGGGTGGTGACCTGGGGGGTTTTAATGACCCTCGCGGACGTTTAAGTACCGGGCCAGCGTGACTGTGATGGAAAAGGTGGAATGGAGGTGGTGTTTGTGTTTGTTGCGCATGATATACGCAGTGCTGTGAGTGTTTGTGTTGGTGTTGTGTTTGGTGTGTGTGGACTGTGAGGTGGAGTGGGGTTTCTAGGGTTGTGGATGCAAATGGAAGAGAAACGGGATGGGGGCTTAGATAGACGGCCTGATCTTGTATAAAAGTTTGGCTGGGGTGGAGGTGTAGGACTAGTTTCGGGGAAAGATGAAGAGGTGGGTGCGGGGATGATACCGGGAGGGGGGTTGGGGGTGGTTGGGGCATTGGTAGAGTGAGGTTGTAAGATAAGGGGTTGAGAGATGGAGGATTTTGAGGTGGGGGGGAGGGGGGTGATGTTAGATGGGTAAGGTTGAAGGTTGGGGGGAGCTAGGCAGCGAGGGAGATTTGCTAGGTTTGGGGTTGAAATGAGCTGGGGTTGGGGTAAGGTAAGAGGTGAGGGGGGGGTGGGGTGGTTGCGGTTGGAGGGGGGGAAGGGTTTGAGGATGTGGGGGAGGGGGTGCGGGAGGGATGGGCAACGGGGGTAGATTTAGGGGGGGAAGGGGAGGGGGATGAAGGTTTTTGGGGTGTTGGTGATGGTGGTGAGGAAGTTGAGGGTGATGGGGGTGGGCGATTGTGATGAGGAGGAGTCGTGGTTTGCATTTGGGAGGGGGGGGTGTGTGAAGGGGGGTGGGGGGGGGGGGGGGAGAGGAATGGGGTGGCGAGAGCGAAGAAGAAAACGGGGACGCTTGGGAAGAATGGGTGGAGGTAAGGCGCGGGAGGGGGGAAGGAAAGGTAGGTGCGGGAAGAGGGGTAGGAGATGGTGAGGGGGGGGGGGGGGGGGGGAAGGAGATGAGGAAGAAGGTGGTGGTGGTGGGTGTGTATGTTTTGGCGTCCTGGCTGGCCAGGGTAGCTGGTTGGTGGCGTCTGGCAACTTGGGTGACGTTGGTTGGAACGTGGGTGGTGGCTGTTGTTGGGTGGTGGGTGTAGGAGGGTTGATGTCTTTTTCCTTACCAATAGTCAAAGGACGGTAAATCCTACCAAATCGATTACGGTATGTCCTAGTCTCTCCGTGATAATTGACGATCACTTGATAAAGGTTTGGAACTTTCAACACCTTGTAGGGCCCGATCTATCTTGGACTCAGTTTATTTAAGACAGGCAGCTTTGCAACCATGACGTTGTCACCTATTGCGTAAGGGCTTTGAGGGGGTGCGGCGTCGCGGGCGGTATCCTGGCACACCTGGGCAGTATGGATCGTGTATTGAGCAGGTGTTGCAAGGGGTCAATGGTGACGTTCGAGGTGGTCTTGTGGGCGAGGTGATGGAAGGGCAGTAGTAGGGAGGCAACTCCATATAGGCGTTTGTGGGGAGTGATCCCGTCCTCCCGAGGGCATGAGTTGATGCCCCACTGAATCATTTTTATTTGTGAGGGCCAATCTTGGGTCTGCAGGGCAATGAGGCGAATGCGGAGTTGGTTGCTAATAGTTTTGTGGCTCCTTTTTCATACTGAGTTTCCTTGTGGCCAATAGGGTGATGAGTGGGTGATTTTCAGGCCGCATATGTTGGCGAATTTCTCCCATACTTGTTCGGAGAACTCGGGGGCATTATCAGACAACAGGGTGACAGGTAGTCCGAAATTAGTAAAAACGTCGGTGGCTAGGACTTCTGCTACGGTAAGGGCATTGTGGTCTTTAATGGGGCAAGCTATTAAGAAACATGAGTATATATCCACGAAAGTGACCACGAACATCTTGCCATTTCTAACTGGGAAAGGGCCCATTATGTCTAATGACAATGATTGCCATGGTTCGTTACCTGTTAGTTTACCTTCGGGGCCTGGAGTTTTTGCTCAGTCTTTCCCCATGGCACAGGGCTTGCAGGATTCCGTCACACGTTTTGCAATCGTAGACGGGCTGGCTGTCCAGTATATCTGTTGGAATACCTGTGGCCTTTTTGTTTGTCCCAGATGGATGCCATTTCCTTCGTGAATGATGACGAGTAGGGCTTAGACCATGTGTGGATCGACTGCAACATGGCCGGACTCGGTATAGAGTTGGTTTTTACCCGGTGCAGGTTGTAGAAAACATCTTTCGGGATCCATTTGGTTTGATTTCGTTTAGCTAGGCTTGTAGTAAAGGGGTGTCTTCGTCTTGGGATTGGGTTTTCTGGTGGTTTTGTGGGGCCAGGGCAGCTAGGGTTGCGAGGGCTTGCGTGAGCAGGTGAGTCACGGGAAGGTGAGAGAGGGCGTCTGCATTCGTATGCAATTTTCCTGGTCGGTAGTGAATTTTGAAGTCGAATTCCTCCAACGTCTCACGCCATCGAACTAATAGTGCACAGTTGGTTTCAGATCGCCGTAGCCATTGCAGGGATTAATGGCCTGTGATGATGTCCACTTTGGTGCAGAGCAAGAGTGACCGGAAGTGGTTTAAAGCCCAGATAACTCCTAGGCATTCCCGTTTCGTGGCGGCGTAAGTTCGCTGGTCATTATATCATTCAAACTCAGTATAGTTGTCAATTATATATATAATAGCGCCTCATAGTGCTGCCACAAACATAACTGTCGATCAAACATTTCTGGAAATAACTCTTGTGTGACTTAGCAAATGCTAAGTCCCACGAAAGCTATTTATGGCAGATTCGCAAGGAGTTTAGTGCCATTTCTCCTGAACTCGGTCTGACATTTTCCAATTTAACTTTTTTGTTATATATATATATATAATTTAATAACCTAGCCATGAATGTGCCAAAGTAATTTAACAAAATATTAGATTTATTTTTAGAGCATCCATATGAAAATCCTAAGAAGTTATTATAATCTAATATAATTCACTTGCTTGCCCTCATCTATTCTAATGAATATAATTTAGGTCTCCATATCATTAACCCCTGCTGTACCGGTGACGTCTATTTTAATTGATTTAAAGGTGGGGGTGCATGGGTTGAGGTAAACATGGAAAAACAATCGCCAACCTGCATATTATTATCTTGTACAATGTAATGTCACTGAAATAATTATTAACAATGGTATAAAGGATTTTGCGGATTCGTCTATACCGGGCCTGTAATGTCATAGTGACGTCACACCAGTATCCTCATCCTGGACTGGATGGTGGACTTACACTCATGTGACGTCACAGGCCCGGTATAGACGATCCACAGAATCCTTTATACCATTGTTAATAATTATTTCAATGCCATTGCATTTTGCAAGATAATTATGTACAGCTTGGCGATTATTATTCCATGTTTATCTCAACCCATGCACCCCCACCTTTAAGATACATTTAAACGATTTTATGAAGCTTAGGAAAAATATATGGTTGCTAAAAGAATTGAGATAGTCTGTAGCCTTTTAATTGGTAGATGTCCTTCCTAAGCTGAATAAAATCATCCAATAGTTAGCAGATTATAACGGAATTGTTGTTAGCGGTATTGAAGGGGTTAAATACTACATAGCAAAATATATCATTCCTGCAATACCTCTTAACCCATTCCGTACCGGCGACGTCTTTTGAAATATATTATAGCTACAGTATATTTAGACGATATTGTGCAGTTTAAGAAGGATTTGTGGTAGTTAAAAGGGTTAAGTGAGAGAGTTCGAAGCCTATTAATTGCTGTAGGCCCTTCTTAAACTGAATACAATCATCCAACAGTAGCCAAAATATAGTTAAAGATACAACACTGGTACTGAACAGGTTAAGGGGGGACGGTTCACTTTTCTGAGCCACCTTCTCCCTCATGTTTATTAGCCACATTAGCTTTTATATTTTAAGACGTTCGCCTCATTAGTTTGGCGATTTTAAGACCTTGCACACCATTTATTTGTCAATATTTAGACCATTCCTACAATTTAGGAGTCAGTTTTTTTCCTGGCGAGCAAAAGCGAGCCTGTTAACCCTTTCACGCATTTATGACGCAGAGGTTACCAGATTAGCAGTAAGAAATAGAGTTCTCTCACTCTTATAATTACCTCTCAAAAATTAGTTTTCTGCCCACAGCTAACTCAAAGACAACTGCAGAGGTTGAAGTAACTAAACTAGAGGTTTCTAAATACCCCTGATGGTAACAAAGGCTTTAAAGTATCCCCAATAGGCTCAAAATCGCGTCATATGCCGGAGAGGGTTAATATAGTAGTAACCGGCCTTTGGCCGGAATTTTTTTCTATCGAAAAATTTACAAATTTATCTTAGGGTGTTTTTTTAAGCTCTTGGGAGTAAAAAAAAAAACATAAAAAAAAAAAAATTAATAAGCAAATAAATACGCCCATCCCCCCTTAAAACAATAATAAACAAACACCGCATGCATCACTCGGACACAAACTTAATCTGTTGGTCAATTGAGGAAAGATATAGACAAATAGTAGCAGTTTATCCACAGATGATGTAAGGTGGTCTGGGTTGTGCAAGGAATTGACAATCTTTGTTTGTGTATTTGATTAATTATATATTTACACCATAGCCTATCTAGCATGACATTAAACAAGACATTTATACAATGATATAAAGCAATACAAATAAAATAGAAAAAAGTAAAACAAAATCCAGTTATAATCAATTGTTGTAGTTCCCCAGACTGTCTGGCCGAGCAGTCCCTAGTCCGGTTGACCAAGGCCGCGCCAGATGCTCGGGCCCCGAAGTGGCCAGAGAGAGATGAGATCTGTCTCTGAGAGGGGGCCAATGCACCCACCATCCACAGCCCCCCTTGCAGTGCCACCCAATCGGGCGATCTTGCCAGCACCTAGAAGGAAAAGTAGTACAGAAATGGCTAAGGTTGAGTAGAGGATGCCAAATCTCACTCTGGATAGGACCAGCCTCACCCGTAGTTCGTATTATCACCTTTCCTCTTGATTCATTGTAACCTTTCTTTTCTCGTGAAGAAAACATGATATAATGTGTTTGGTAGATTTATTGAAGTAAATTGATTGGTGGGTGGGAGAGAGCCTTCATGCTATGCTAATTGGAGGTGTTTGGTGTTGTGGTGAAATTAATAGAAAAAAAAATCGAATATCTTAAGGGGCCTTCCCACATCAAGGACTTTTGGTACCGACTCTCTAGGAGTGTCAAGTCTGTGCTACTCCGTGAGAAATGGCACCGAGTGCTTCCGAGTGGGATAAATACACCGAGTAAAACGGAGTAGGACAGACTAACACTCTGTCCTAGTCTGTGTCTTAACAGACTTTGTCATGAGTGTGACAGAGTGCAGTCGGTTAGACATGCCAAGTACATCAGAGTAATTACCGAGTAAAACGGGGTAGAACAGACTAGGACAGATTAACACTCTGTTTTAGTCTGAGTTTTTCAGGAGTGTGACAAAGTGCAGTCGGTTGTACATCGGAGGCATTACCGAATAAAACGGGGTAGAACAGACTAGGACAGACTAACACTCTGTCCTAGTCTGTGTCTTCACAGATTTTGTCAGGAGTGAAACAGAGTGCAGTCGGTTATACATGCCAAGTACATCGGAGTCATTACCGAGTAAAACGGGGTAGAACAGAGTAAAACAGGGTAGGACAGAGTAACTCTTTGTCCTACTCTGTGTCTTAACAAAGTTTGTTAGGAGTGTGACAGAGTGCAATCGGTTATAAATGCCGAGCACACCAGAGTCATTACAGAGTAGAAAGGGGTAGAACAGAGTAGGACATACTAGGACAGAGCAACATTCTGTCCAAGTTTGTTTGTTAACAGAGTTTGTCAGGAGTGTAACAGAGTGCAGTCGGCATGGCCAGGAAACATATATATAGGGGCATGTATGAGCAAGACTTGTCATATATACATATATATATATATATATATATATATATATATATATATATATATTTATATATATATGTTAGTAAAGCCAGGTAATAAATTTGTCTTTAATACATACGAGGTTGAAAGAAATGGCAATTTCTGCGTTGGAAATTGTATTATTCAAGGTTTCCAGGTCTCTGATGAGTTTTCGTTGGGTGGCAGGAAGTAGATGAATGAGGTTAGCAAAATTCATGGTGGTACAGGGTTACATTAATGTACATGATGATACAGGATATACAACGCGTTTCACTGGACAACCAGCATTATCAAGTAAGGATAGAATGATATAAAAGGTAAACAGGAACGGTATATATAGAGGGTGGAGGATCAGAGGAGGCGAAAATCAGGGGGCAAAAGTCTGCTATTGGTGGAGGGGTATTCTAGGAGTGTTAGAGAGAGATCCGTGTCACGCAGGCGCACTGGATGCGGGAAGGTGGTGGTCGGTTGGCGGGGTCGAAGCTAATTGGCTGCATGTCGAGGGGCGTGGCCTAAGTTGCGTAGTACGTGTGGCGCCGGCAGAAGACGAAGCTGAAGGAGGTAGCGCGGGGGGCTGCGTCAAGGGCACCGGGGGGCGAGGGGGGGCGTTAGGTCCTGTAGGATAGTGCCTTTTGGCAGAAGGAAGGATCTGAAGGTCCAGAGTTTGGTTGTTGATGTTAGGATGTAAGGCTTGGATATATAACGCTTCGAGTATTGGTAATCTCCTTGGGTCACTTTCTTTATCGAGTATGGTGGTGTGTTTCTCTAACTCGTTGCGTGTGAGGTGGGGTGGTTAGGGGTGAGATAGTGGTCTTTGATGGCTCCAGCCTGAAGGTGAAGAGTTAACCGACGTGAAAGACGAGTCTGCGTCATGCCAATATAGGAATGAGGTCCACAGTCCTCATAATTACAGGTATGTTGGTAAATGACGTGATCGTCGGTCATCGGGCTCTTTATCTTGGTGGAAGCTGGTTTGTTGCGGAGAACGAGGTTTCATGCTTCACTCCCGTACGTCAATGTTGGGATTACCACACTGTCATGCAATGACTGCTTTACTTCCATGCTGACGACCTAATTTCTTGTTACTGCTTTCAGCGTTCCTACTACCCTCTTCCCCTGTTGCACCCTCCCCTGCACTTCTTCATCTATACTCCCATTTTTACTGAACACACTGCCCAAATACTTGAATGAGCTGACATTCTCCATATCCTGATTGTTCAACCTCACCTCACAATTATTGTTTTCCTTTATTCAGTTAAAACTAATGTTCTCCTAGGAAACTAATTAATTTTCATGTACAGAGTATACGAGCTGTGATACAATGTATAAGTGTTGTGATTAAAATTTCTCTGTAGTAATGACTACGGGAAATGTTGTTGAGGTACAATGGATGTAGTACAACAATTGTTTCTTTAAGTGGGATACACTGTTGAAGCAATTTAATTTTAAGAGTTCTCGGTAGTTGCAACTACGAGTAGCATTTTAGTAAGTACATCTGCGATAGTACAAGCATTTATTCTATTTTTTGTGTCTAATTTTAAGGAATATACACATTAGAATAATGGGGTTTATATGTGCACATGTAAACATAAAGTTTTATTTTTCACCACTTAATTTAAGTGGGGTGCCTTTAACTTTCAGATCTGTGAACAGATTCTCATAGTTACCTTTTTTCCTCAAGCAGGCTTCTTTAAGCATGCCCCTGCTTGTACCCCTTTTTATATGTTGTATAAAGTTTATACATAAATATATAATTTTTACAAAGTAAGAATACTATGTGGTTGTTTGATTATCTGCCTATTCTATTTGCAATGGTTATGATATGATTACGAATGTCCCCCTCCAGTCTTAGATATCAGGCATAATCGTCAATGATGGATGGGCCACTAATAAATTATAGGTTTGACTCCTGCAAGGAGATAAAGAAAACCTAATATTTAGTAGTGGCCCCGTAATCATTGACGACTGGGGCCCTCCCGACCATCCCCTTCCCATTCGTTGATGTATTAAGGATTTTGGTATACTTGATATGTCAGTGAAGGCGGAACAATGCGCTAGTCAGCGTCTGGTCCAAGAATCCACAGAATTACATCCACGGAATATGGAAAGTTTATGAATAGTTTTTTCTTATTTTATTTTTATTTTTTATTTGTTACGAAGTTTTTTCGTAGTGATAACCCAATCATAAAGACGAACCATGAGTGATTTTGCGTGTGCTTATGATGAAGGTTCCTCTGAGCTCTGCGGCGGTAGATTCAAACTACGCTTATAAGCGTTTGAAGAGGTAGCCTTATGTAATAGGCATAATCGTCAATGATTACGGGGCCACTACTAAATATTAGGTTTTCTTTATCTCCTTGCAGGAGTCAAACCTATAATAGTGTATTTGGCTGAAGTACATACAGTAAGAGACCAAACTCATTTACTCGAATATATATTTCTCCAGCAAATTCCGTTTCTATTTGTGCCTCACCTACAGAGAGTAATCCAGCTAACTCTCACAAACACCTCCTCCTCCTATTCCTTTCACACACATAAGTTACCTCAAAATTACCTTGCTTTTGGCTCTCTATCATTCTTTCAACCTTGAGGGGGACACTAGTTACAGGCAGCTTTGCCTTTTGGCTCCCTCATACACATAGAACAAATATTCATTCACACACTATTTAAAAATGTCAATACGCCTAACTCATAGATAAACACGGTCCTAGACTTTCATTTACCTCTCGCCTATATTGTAGTATGTTCAACCAACTAACATCCAGATGTCCTCTACTATTGTCATCTAGCTGGTTCCAACTCAATTGATCTTGGTGTGATCCAGTTGAGTGTTGAAATATCTAGTGCACAATAATCTTATGTCAACGAAAATGACCAACTTGCGCTATCTAATTGTTTGTATTATCTGGGGCAGGGGGCTAGGAACCTCCTTCCCTTGTATAATTCACCTACTACACGAGACAGAGAAAGGGCGAGGGAACGCGAAAGTGGTCCCAGACCCTAAGAATTGGAACTTTAAATGTTGTTACAGTTCGGACTCTGTCTCAAGTCGGCCACCTCTAGCTATGGGGTATGCATGCCTGAGTATATCCCTGCTCAGGTAATGTTCCAGCAGTGTGACGAAATTAGCAATGTGGCCCCATATGGTTACCGGCACTTTAAACGGCTCTCACCCGAAAACTAATTGATGGATTTTAAATTTCTTGTTACCAATAGAAACTACAATTAATGCTTAATATTATGTTAAGAGCAAATTACACTACTGTAAATATTAAGTTTTTATAAACAAAAAACAAAAAAAAGTAGTGAAAAAAAGGGTCAACACAAGTGAGGCATATCTCATACATTACATAAGCTGGATTAATTTGGTTGTAAGGCTGTGGAGAGGATGGCTGAGGTTCTTGAGTGACAACAAGGCAGAACTCTGGGGCTAAAAAAAAGTTTGATACGAAGGGAAATTTGTAGAACGCACTTGGGATAATGGACCCCATATGGTGCCCGGACAGGTTGGTACTGGAAAGGGGAGGAGAGAGAGCGGCGGCTCACACCCTCTCCCAGTCGTAGGACGATGCAGACTGACTGCTCGTCGTCGTAACTTGTTGCCATCGGCCTCTGGCCGTGAAATATTCTCGAAAAACGTGTTTTACGCATGCGCGCGGACCCCATATGGGGCAAATATGCCTGAGCAGGGATATACATACATACAATACATCTTAAATTGTACGCAACTTGCAGAAGTATTGCAATATAGCTTTTGTTTTCTTTGCAGCTGGTTCTGTCCTGCTTGGTGGTGCTGGCTGCTGCCAGGCCCCAAAGCGAAAAAGAGGCAACGGTGCTCGTGGACGAGCGAGTTGACAACGGCGACGGCAGCTTCTCTTACAACTTCCAGACCAGCAACGGCATCGAGGACGCCAAGACTGGCACTGTCGGCAGCGAGGGACAGAGCAACATGGACGGTGTCTTCAGGTGAGACACAAGATCTACTATGTGTATTATAACTCACTCAAAATAATGTAACAAAAGGCTTAAATTTCTTACATTTATTTCACGCTGACCTGGACTTCCATTCCTCCACAGATTCCTACTTCCCGACGGCACCCAGGCTGAGGTCCGCTATGTTGCCAACGAGTTCGGTTACCAGCCCGAGTCCGACCTCCTTCCCGTCGCCCCCCCCAACCCTCCCCATGTGGAAGAGCTCCTCCGCATTGCTGCTGAACAGAGGGCCGCAGGCATCACCTTTGACTAAACCAACCTCCACCAACACTTCCACACGATTATTTGCCACCAAGTCACTTGATCTGACTGTACATAGGTGACCATGACAGCTCCAGGACCCCGGAGACTCGCAACCACACACACATAACTTCTTTAACACATTACGAGCGGGTGGGTCGGTAACTTCTATTACCCGCCATGCGGGTGATTTTACCCTAAATGGGGTTGTTTCCGTGCTCTTTTTCATGCATAAGCAAGACCCAGAGCGTAATACAAATATCTATCCCTGAAAGGGCGTAAACAGAGCTTTCCAATGATACCCAAACCATCCTTCTACGACCACTGGTTCTCTTGCAACGATCGTGCAACACGAGTGCAAAAACCCTAAAATAAGGTAATTTCCTTACATAATTCCCTGTGTAGCGAGTGAGAGAGGGTGGAGGAGGGTATAATAAATTTCAGTCGACCCACGGCGGTGGTGGCGAGTGGTCAGGCGGGAATCTATGCTCCTCGCACCGCTCAGCTCTCTCTCAGAGCACGTTACGTGCTCAAAATGGCACTCGACATCTGTCGAGGCCCGCATATGGGCACGTTTTCTTTAATTCAACATATGTTGCATGCCGATGGTTAAGGGTTAATTATGAGGAATAAACGTCTAAAATTACATTTGTATTTCATTACGAGTTCAACTACTATTACATATTGTATACATATATACAGGGTGTACCGATATAGAAATGCCAAACTTCAGGATATGATTACATAGATAAATTCTAAGCATAAAATTATCCACAACAAACATTCTAAATCTCAACCGTTTATGAGGTATTGAAGGGTTTATATAGTGTCCTCTCTCGCATTGCTGTAATGGACTCTTCCATGTCAAATAATTACCAGCAGGTACAAAGTGAGCTAATATGTATATAATCATTTTGCAACTTACAGAATTATAATATCTTGATATCAACATGGTAAAATGATTGCAGTCAGATGGGGGTGTGGTAGGGCCTAGGACAGCTAGGCGAGCCTTATTGGGAAATACTTAACCCAGCTAATGTGATAGGCCTGATAGTCTAGTTGCCAAAATGTGGACCCTGCAATGTTTACTACTTCAAACTTTTTTCACGGAAATGTGTTCATTATAGTTAGAAGAGCCAAATTAGCTTGGTTGCTACTTTTGCAACATTGAGCATTTCCCAGAATTCAAGATGGCGGCCGCCGCCATCTAGAATTTTCATTTTTTTTTTTTCTCATTGACATAAAGAGTCATGTAATACCACTTTTTAGGGGTTTTAGAGGGCAGGGAGTCCATTTCTGGAATTAGTTTTTGTATATGAGGTCAAAGTTAAGGTTAAATCAAAGGTCAAAGGTCAAATTTGACCATAAATCAGAGAAAGTTAACTCCATTGACAAGTATATGTTGTTCTTTATCTTCTCTTTGTTCAGTGGTTTACAACTTTTTTCCTCATTTCGGGGTACAGTGAGTTGACATGATCAACATCAATCTTGTGGTACCCCAGGCCATCACCATCGTTATGGCTGCTGGAGAGGGAAAGTGCCTCTTCAGTCCGTGTAATGCCAAGGGAGCATTACAGACATTCAAGACCGTGGCCATGCAGAAGATTGTTGCTACAAGCAAAGTAAAATGTGATGAACTATACAAAACTCTTGTCAGGAAGTTATATTCCAGCTCACAAATCATGTTACTGTAGCTATACATCGAAGAGTAGAAATAATATAAGAAAGAGAAAGGCAACATGGACTGACTATGGTATTTCCAAAATGTTTTTGAAATCATAATGTAGTGACTTTGTTTTCAAGTGAGACTGTCTCTTGTGTGGGAAAGAGTGTAAGCCAAAAGACAGTAAGAATCCACACAGGAGGGTGTAAGTCAAACAATGTACAACTGTAGATAGTGGTGGTGATATCACGTTCCAACAACCATTGGAAAACCTCTGTGATGAGAGACAGGACCAGTGGGCTAACGAGGTAACGTCAAGACTCAGTGGGTGTACACACTGAAACTGTTGACCCACACAGCCACTCGCTCGGCACTTGTCGAAATGCCCTTTATATCTTCAGTACCCTTCCCACGCTTGATATAAGTCTGCTCGCCGAACTGATATGCTGGCACTATAGACCCACCATCAGTGTCGTAAGAAGTGTGCCCCAGGTAGTACAAAGGAGTACAAAGGAAATCAAGCAACAACAGGTCTAGTGACCCTTCTAGGCTGCTTGTCCTCCAAAACACTGAGGATCAAGTGTCCAAACAGTGATTTAGAGTGGGTAAGGGAACATTGGAAAGGGAACTACTGCCCTGGAACTAATGTCCGTGGCAGGATTAGGAAGTTAGTAGGGGACAGATGGGTTAGTAACTGAGGGGAGGATAAAATAAAGTTATTCATTTACAAACGCAGTCAGTCGCGGGTTTGATGCGAGATATTTGTCTAGGCGAAGTTTAAATGAATCAACGGTGCTGTAGTCTATAACATCTCGGGGAAGCCCATTCCATAAGTTGACAACTCGATTGCAGAAGACATTTTTAGCTTCGTGTGAGTTAAAAGATTTACCAATAATTTTGCACCCGTTTCCCCGCGTGTAATTAGATTGGTCGATAGTGAAGTACTTACTACAGTTCATATTGTCGATGCCTTTGATGATTTTGAACACTTGAATTAAGTCGCCTCTTAATCTACGCTGGGTTAAAGGAAATAGATTTAATTCTCTAAGACGCTCCTCGTATGGTTTGTTCTTTAGGCTAGGTATCATTTTGGTAACTCTACGTTGAACTCGTTCTAGCTTGTCTATATCTTTTTGGTAATAAGGGCACCAGGATTGAACGCAGTATTCCAGAAGAGGGCGGACTAAGGAATTGTAAAGGGTTAGGATAACGTCTTTGGATTTATGCTCAAATGACCTGCCTATAAAGTCAATTATTTTGTTTGCCTTCTTAACAACTTCTGAACATTGTTGACTTGGTTTTAGGTTACTCGACATTGTTACTCCCAGATCGGTTTCTCTGTTTACATTCTTAAGCTGAGTGCCATTCATCAAATAGTTTGCTTTCTCATTTTGGTATCCGATATGTAGTACTTTACATTTATCCGCATTGAAACTCATTTGCCAAATTTGGGCCCAACATGACAACTTATCTAGATTGTGTTGCATATCGTCAACTTGTTCTTTTGAGAGTACTCTATTTGCAATTTTTGTATCGTCAGCAAATTTTGAGATTGTACAGGTGAGACCATCATCTATGTCGTTGATATAAATTAGAAAGAGAATTGGTCCTAGTACCGATCCCTGGGGTACCCCGCTACTTACATTAGTCCATTTAGATGCCTTACCGTTTATGACTACTCTTTGCTTTCTGTCGCTGAGCCAACTTTCTATCCATTTCAACACACCGTCTTGTATTCCATGCGCTTTTAGTTTTAGCAGTAAACGTTTGTGGGGAACTTTGTCAAAGGCCTTTTGAAAATCAAGGTATATAATATCTACAGCTTTACTCTCATCGTACAGGTTGAGGATATCGTGGAAGAAGTCTAAGAGGTTTGTTAAACAGGAACGTTTTTTACGAAAGCCGTGTTGAGTATCTTTAAGTATGTTATTTTCCTCTAAGTGATTTACGAGTCTGTCTCTTATGAGTGTTTCTAGCATTTTACATACAACTGAGGTTAAGCTAATTGGACGATAGTTACTGGGTAGGGATTTGCTGCCTTTTTTTAATATCGGTGTTATGTTGGCTAGCTTCCACTGATCAGGCATAGTTCCAGACTGCAAGGATTTATTGAATAGCAATGTCAGTGGTTTAGAGAGCTCATCTTTAGCTTCCTTTAGGACTCTAGGTGAGATTGTATCAGGTCTAGGTGTTTTATTTACCTTGAGTTTATCTAAACAATTCAATACTTCTCTCTCTGTAACGGTGATATTGCTTAGAACATCTGAATTATCAATCTGAATCGGCGATGGTGTAGGGATATCACCGAGGTCTTCCGTTGTAAAAACTGATGCAAAGAAGGTATTGAGGGCATTACTCATTTGTACTTCGTCTTTGGTGTATTCTCCATTTTCATCGACTAACGGTCCAACAGTTGAAGTAACTACTTTTTTCTTTCTGATATAACTATAGAATTCTTTCAGGTTTGTTTTACTTTGATTCACAACATGTAACTCCAGGTTCTTTTTACTTTGCTTAATTAACTTTTTGGCTTTGCGTCGTAGCTCTACAAATTTCACCCGTTCTTCGTCATTTTGTAAGGATTTTAATCTATCATTAGCAAACTTTTTAGCAAGCAGACAGTTTGAAATATCTTTATTCCACCATTTGGGCTTATTGTTATGGCCTGCACGCCGTATTTTCGATGGTATGCAGTCCTGCACTGCTTTTAGGTAAGTGGTTTCGAATAATTCCCAAGATGTATTTATGTCGTTATTGTTAATTAAAAAGCTCCAGTCAGTTTCTTTAAACATAGCTCTAAGTTTATGAAAGTTTTGTACAAGGTCAAGAACGTTATTACCACTGGTCGGCGATCGAACAAATTGATAGAGTGAACTGTCTTGCAAGTTCGCATACAAGTCATGTCCGGAGTGTGGAATAAGAGTATCGCCCCACTTGGTCACAGGTAAATTAAAGTCGCCAAAAAATATGGTATCTTGTGAGTTACTTACATCTGCAATTTGTTCATAAATTTCTCGGTCAGTTTGCACTGATTGAGCTGGAGGTCTGTATATTAATGCAAGTATTATTTGTGTACCTTTATTATTCTTTATTAGCACAAAAGATGTGTCGACATTCACAATTTGAGGTTTTGACAAGAGGGTCGGGTTAAGAATTTCTTTGATATAAAATAAAACGCCACCTCCATTTTTATTTATTCGGCTGTTCTCAAACATTACATAACCGGGAAGTGAATACTCTGCTAAAAAATCTCTATCTTCTGTATTGAGCCAAGATTCTGTTATGCCAATCACATCATAATTTTCTGTAAACACTAGTTCCTCTAAATCTGAAAATTTATTGCGTATGCTACGAGCGTTTGCATAGAAAACCTTTAAAGTTGCGGTTTTAGAACTCACAGAACGTTCTTTAATCAAATTTTTGGTTCTGGTCGGATCTACATTTACATTCATGGCTGTCCTCGGTCCTCCGTCGTTTTCCCTGGCGGTTTTGAATTTGGGTCGTGTTGGTGGAGCTTTATCCAAATTCGCGGTTCTTGACGGATTAGCATTTAATTCCTTTGCAGGTTGCCGTCCTCGCTGTCTTCGGTCCTCCTTCCTGGTTGTCCTGTGCTGAGTCGATTTCTTCTCCGAAAATCCTTCACCGCATCATTGAGAAGACGCCCAAAATGTGCTGCTCCCACCTGGTTCAGATGAACTCCATCGTCCGAAAACAAATAGTCATCATAGTAGAAATTGTCCCAGGTGTCGACGAATCCCACGTTCTCCTTCCTGCAGAGGTTTGCTAGACAACGATTTGTGCTGGTGGCTATGTTGTAAAATCGGCTCTCTACACCGAGCCGGGGGACGATTCCTGAGACGATGATCCTTGATGACTTCTCCTTAAACGACTTGATCAGCTGCTGGTACTTTAAAAGCAAATCTTCCGAACGGGTTCGCTGTACATCGTTGGATCCAACATGGATGACGTACATTGTATTAGCAGGGGCCAGCTTTGATACTTCGTCAACTGCAGCAACTACGTCATTCACACCACCACCAGGGATACAAAAAAGTTTCCTGGTCTTAGGTACCCTGGCGCAAAACTCTGTGAGCTGACCACGTATCATCGAGTCTCCCACGAGCCGGACTTCTTCTATTTCCTCTTCGTCATCTGAGTCTGTGAGTATCTGGAAACGGTTTTGACACTCGGTAATCGGTGTGGGTTTCCTGGTCTTGAGGCAAACGTTGTTCCTCACGACACGGAAGTTGTCTTGAGGGGGAAGAGAGTCACTATTTGTTTCTTGAGTATCGGAACCATCAGCTGAAGTGTCTACTGCAGGCGTTGAATTGTTGGCAGTTGACGTTGGGGCGCTGGTGGCTGCTGGAGTTGCGGTGACAATTGAAGTTTGTGGTACTCCAACGTTGAGTGTTACAAACTCTTGGAGTGATTCCAGCTTCATGGTGAGGACGTTGATCTTGTTGTAGGCTTCATCTAATTTCACTGTAAAATTCTCTCGTTGCTGGCAGAGCCGGCAGACTTGAAGATCGACAGTAGCAAACATGGACTCACCAAACCTACCGGCGCAGTTCGTACAAGCGCGAGGCATGGTGACAGTCACTTTCTTCAGATCACTTCACTAACTTAAAAAAACACTTCACTCACTTTAAAACACTTCACTCACTTTAAAACACTTCACTCACTTTAAAACACTTCACTCACTTTAAAATCACTTCAATCACTTCAACCGAAAACAAATATGTTGAAATACGCAGAAATAGGTTATCAGAGGTGATAGCCTAACCGAAAACAAAAATGTTGAGATACGCAGAATTAGGCTTCCACGCTGGGGAAGGTGCTCCATCTGTTGCAGATACCCGCTCAAGTAGCAGGCATAATTGTGATGACCTGCTGCAAAACAAAATATGGCAGATCACCTTGAGACAGTGCTGTTAGAGGAGGAAGTCACTGTTCCGCTCTTTGCACAGGAACATGAATGCCAGCAGTGTAGACTTAATGAGGCAGTCCACCCAAAGCCTCCTGGTCGGGGTGCTCTCTGGCTGTCTCTAAGTAGTCGCTCAGCTCCTGTTATGTCTTGGCGCCACTCAAATAGAAACTCTGCAGCAACACAGCGATGATGAGACAGTATGCCCGTATAGCATTGGTTCAGGCCTTCCCGTTGACGATGCTGGTTATGTCACCAAACACTGCACTCATGAGAATTTGCACGCCAGATGCCTTCATCAGTTTCCCTATATAGCCCAGGAAACTCATGATAGTGTGCATCATGCCTGGGTGGAGTATGAGGTTGGTCCAGCGCTGAGGGTTGTTCCATTGGAATAGACATGCAATCTGATACAGTTGGAGGTCAACTGTGAGGTGGGTGTACTGCATCCCGAAAGTATTTAGAATCCTTTCGAGACACACAAGCGTAGTCAGAGCGGTGTCAGGGTGAGCAGGCGGCGAGTCTATCATTGGTCCGAACACTACCAGTGTCTAGGGCTTCTGGGTAGAGCCCGCTATTGAAGCCCACTCACTCAACCGGCTTGTCGTTTTCGTGGACTTGCGACAGCCATGCCGCGTCTCGCTGTTGACTGAACCTAACTGCATCAGACTGTAGCTGCAACTCTTCATTAGACAGAGCTTTCATCAGAAGCAGAGTTGGGTTCAGCTTAGAAGGCCCAGTGTAGTGCTCTAACTGTAAAGCCTGATGGGTGAGTCGCAGAAAGGATGCCTTGTGTTCCTTGAGTTGAGGGATCTTGAGCTGCATCACGCCAATGTTTCCTGTGACGATGATGCCGGCAGGATGCTGGGTGAACTTCATGGCGTGGGTGTTTTTCGTCCCATTGGAGTTTGCGATGTTCAAATCATAGTTGTCAGCCCAGCTGAAGATAGGGTCGATATTAGTGCTCAAGCCAAGTTTCTTTTGGTAATCTGACTGATTGTCCGACAAGAATTTGGCCACTGACTTCCGGAGGCGCAGCACTTCTTTATAGGTGCTTGTGACACCATGCTCGTTGAGAGTCTTGATGAGCTCTGAACTGCCATGCTTGTGGTGTAGTATCGCAGCCAGCCTGAGCGTGGTCTAGTTTCTCTCTGCACTGGGCCAAGGTCAGTGACGGCTTGGTGATGGCGCCCTTTGGTACGAGGCTAGGGACCAGTTTAAGAAGAGTCACACTGGTGCTCTCAATGACCTTTTGAAGAGTATAGGCACTGAGGTTATAGTCCCCAGTAGTGGAGCAGATAACTGCAAATTTCAGGAGAATCGTTCATTTCCGGAAACAAGCACCAAATTTGGCACACATACTCCTTGGGGATTGCTCTTTTGATAAAACCCGTTAGCCACCTAAAAATTCAAGATGGCGGCCATTTTTCAAGATGGCCGCCATTGAATATACAGAAATATTGCATTTCGCAATAAAATCGCAAAGACTTGTCCTATTTGAATAATCTTGGTGTCAAATCATGCATTTTTCACTATGTAGAATCCGAATTTGGAACCATGGACTTACTCACTAGCTTCCTTGTACCATAATATCAGTCCCGGAATCCTAATATTCTGCTAAATTAGAGGTTCATGTTACGTCTGACTCGGCTAAAATGCATGGTAGTGTATATCGTAGTAGTGTTAGAGGTTTAGTATGTGTAGCATCTTCCTGTACAAGGCTTCCAAACTGGACATGACACGATGCGGTGGGGGGGGGGTGGGGGGACATTGAGAGACTTGCAGCGGAAGGTGTAGAGTAGTAGCTCAACAGAGCGGATGTCAACGCACAGCCAGGGCACACTGGTGGCACCGCTGCTGTGAAACTCAGCATGGGGTTCAGTATCAGCTGAATAATTAGTTTAGTGTAGCTAAATAATTAGTTTAGTGTCCCAAATGCTGTCAAATAAGCCCCGCATCAGTTAGCTACTGTAGATTACATGTAGTTTAACATAGATGTTTAGTTAGATAGCCGCGCCTGAATTGACAGGGTGTGCCAGCGCGGGAGAGCCGAGCCAAGGGTAACAGGGCTTTACATTGCTTTGCATGTAGTTACCTGGATGGTGTACAGATCGCACGGGACTTAAATGATACTGGATGAACGATCGGGCTAGGTGTAGGTCATATATTTTTATTCCCGAACCTAGTCGTATCCCATACCTTATTGTGCATGATTGTGATCAAGGTTGTAAAAGGATAACCCCTCGGCCTTGATTCACTGAATACAGATAATTATCATACTGTGATTATCTGTTATATCTGTTATCATATAACATACTGTGTTATATCATACTGTGATTATCTGTTATCTATTATATCTGTGTTACAGATAATTATCATACTGTATTCACGAAGATGGCAAATACAGATCCAGGACCGTCTAAATTCCGGACTGACTGTTGTCTTTGCCAGAAGAAGAAGAGTGAAGAGCTCAAGTCACCACGTGCACAACCACAAGAACATGATGGCTACACTATGATTGCACATATGATTGCACTCCACAAGACTGAAGGAAAAACTGCTGTCAGAAATACCTGAGTTGGAAGTGCACAAGCAGGGAAGGGATGTTCTTCTGGCTTTCCAGAAAGATGTGGGCTTTGTCTTGTCAGAAGCCTCTGACTATTATAGTGAAGCTATTATCCTTGGCAAAGCAGCTAACATTTTGCGAAGACATATGCTGGACCACAAGTCCACATTTGATGCAACCTTCCATGAGGGGTGCATCGAGCAGGCCATTCCACTCACTCTTCTTCAGTTTGTGGCCATGCTTGAGCACGGAGCGGACATCAAATCTCAACTGAGGTTTGGCGCATCAAAGACAGATCTAGCAATTGCTCAGCTGCTTCAGTACAACTGCTATGCAAGGTACAAAGAAGGAGCAGCAACTCACAGACACTCCAAAGACAGAGAGACCCCATTCCTTGTTTACATGGGGATGTCCGTCTACACAAAGACCAGAAAGAGAAAGTTGGTGGAAATGCTTAACGAGCATGGCATCAGCATTTCATACGACAGGGTGCTACAGATATCTGCACAGCTGGGAGATGCAACAGTCAGCAAGTATGTGGAGGATGGGGTGGTCTGTCCACCAGTTCTGCGAAAAGGGCTGTTCACCACATCAGCCATGGACAACATAGACCACAATCCCACTGCAACGACAGCGACCACTTCTTTCCATGGAACCAGCGTCTCTGTTTTCCAGCACCCAACCAAAGAAGCCAAAGGTAAAGAGCGTGGACAGCTAAAGTTCGGAGAGGAGAAAGTGAAGACAGTTCCAGAACTTCCAGACTCCTTCACCAATGTCCGGCCCGCCTTCTTCACCAAGAAGAAACCCTCTCCTCCCCAGAGTGGTGTGACACATCCAGACACCAGTCTGCTGAGGCCACAACTGGCAATGGAGTATGAGTGGCTGGAGAAGGTCACTGTGACAGATGGACCAGTGGATGTGACTTGGTCAGCCCACCATGCTTCACAGAAGAGAGGAAAGCCATTTGAGGTCAGCATTACATCACTTTTGCCTCTGCTGCGAGATCAGGCCCACTCGGTTGCTACAGTCAAGCATGTGATGGACAAGATCAAGGAGATAGTGGCATTTCTGAACCCCGGTCAGGTGCCAGTCATTGCTGCTGACCAGCCAATATATGCAGTAGCCAAGCAGGTCCAGTGGCACAGGCCTGAAATCTACGGTGAGGACAAGTTCGTCATAATGTTCGGAGGCTTGCATATTGAGATGGCGGCACTGAAGTCCATTGGAACTCTACTCCAGGACAGTGGTTGGACAGGAGCCCTCTTGGAGGCAGGGATAGCATCTCCTGGGACAGCAGATTCATTTCTGACAGCTTCGAGCATCACTAGGACACGACAGATGCACCAGATAACAGCATGCAGTCTGTACAAGCTTCTGAAGGCAGCCCACACGGACTACTCGAAAGAGACAGATGAACAACCCGAAAAGGTGCCTAGCTTCGAAACTTGGTGTGAGCATCGCAAACTGCAAAGTCCCCAGTTTCATTTCTGGTATATGGTGCTGTCAATGGAACTGGTGATCCTCTTGTTGATCCGATCATTCAGGGAAGCCAACTTCTTCCTGTACTGTCAGTCACTGGCTGAGCTGATACCGTACTTCTTTGCCAACAACAATGTAAACTATGCACGGTGGCTTCCGATCCACTACAGAGACATGGTGACCCTGGAACAGAAGCATCCTCAGCTGGCTCAGGAGTTCCAGAGTGGAAACTTTGTTGTACACAAATCGAGCGGAGAGTTCTCAGCAATGGCTATTGACCAAGCTCACGAGCAGGCCAACGCTGTCATCAAGGCAGACGGGGGTGTGATCGGCGTGACTGAAGACCCATCAGCACTGAGAAGATGGATGATAGCTGGTCCTCAAGTCAGCCACTTAGTTGCACAGTATGAGGCAGCATGTGGGACCAAAGAGGGTACTGAACACACCAGCCACCATGAGGAGACAGAACGAGCACAAAGAGTGTTCCTTGAGAAAGTAGAAAAGCTCTCATAAGCCATGACAGATATGTGCAATCCTTTCCAGGAGGAGAGTCGGGACCTGCTTTCGCTTGATACAAAGGATATTGCTAACCACACTGCCACCGAGCTGATTGGCACACACCTTGAGAAAGGCAAGGTCAGTTTCCAGGAGTTTATGAAGGGACTGGAAGGGGAAGAAAAATCCACCTTCTATGAACCAATCAAGAAGAACAGGGTTGACTTTTTCCGACAGGTACCAGCCTCTGTTGACTCTTCAAAGCAAAAAGTGCTGAAGGAAGACTGTCAACTGTTCTCCAAGCTGTTCATATCATGCCAGAGCAGAGAGTGTGACTTGAAGGAGTTCTTCCGTCATGAGAACCAGTCACATCATGCTGCCCTCAGTGATGGTGGAAAGCTCCACACCTGTCAGAAATCCCACCTCACTACCATTCTTCAGAGCCAAGTTACAACCCCTGAGGCAGAGCCAGACGCCGACACCATCATCATTGATGGTGCAGCGTTGGTGAACAGTCTGCCTCCACGGAGTTCAAAGACGTTCGAAGAGTACGCAATGCTCGATGTCCTTCCTAGAATACAAGCATACTCTACCAAGTACAAGAGAACAGGCATTGTGTTTGATGTCTACCGGCCATCTAGTCTGAAAGCTGAAACTAGATCAAAGCGAGGATGCGGGGTGAGACGCAGGGTGACAGGGAAGGGCAAAATTCCCTCAAACTGGCAAAACTTCCTGAGAGAAAATGACAACAAAGCCGAGCTGTTCAACTTTCTGGCTGATAAGATTGCACGTGTGGCCACACCAAATGTGGTCATTGTGACCAAGGAAGAAGATGCTGTCAGCAACCGCACTATCAATCTGGCTGGGGTGGCACCGTGCAGTCATGAAAAAGCTGACACGCGGATCTTTGTGCATGCCAGGCATGCAACAGAAGCAGGCAGCAAAGTCATCATGGTCAAAGCCAGCGACACAGATGTTGTCGTCATTGCAGTCAGTGTTCTGCAGGAACTTCAGGAGCTAGGTCTGCAGCAGTTGTGGGTTGCCTTTGGCCAAGGACAGAACCTGAGGTGGGTTCCTGTACATGACTTGTGTTGCACTCTTGCAGAAAAGAGCAAAGGGATGCTCTTCTTCCATGCCTTCACTGGCTGCGATGTCGTTTCAGCATTCCGTGGCAAAGGGAAGAAGTCTGCTTGGCAAACCTGGGATGTTTGTGATGAGGCTTCCGGTGTCTTCAGCAAACTCAGCCAGTACCCACCGGTAGTTGATGATGAAGACCTGGAGACCTTGGAGAAGTTCGTGGTCATGATGTACGACAGATTCAGCACAGCTGAAGGTGTCGATGATGCGAGGTTGGACATGTTTGTTCGGAAGCAGAGGCCGTACGAAGCCATTCCCCCAACCCGAGCAGCACTGAAGCAGCATGTGAAGCGTGCTGCCTACCAGGTGGGCTGCATCTGGAGTCAGTCAACAGTACGTCAACCAGAAACGCAGACTCCTGCCAACTGGGGCTGGACCAAGAAAGGAGATCTGTGGCAGATCGTTTGGACAGAGCTCCCACCCATTGCAGAGAGTTGCCAGCAGCTGACCAAGTGTGGATGCAAGTCGGAATGCTGCAGTCGATGCAAATCCTACTGCTTTGGTCTGACCTGCACGGCACTGTGCAGCTGCAGATGCGAGGTTTAGAAGCGTTGTAGTATACTCATCCAGGCAGCAAGACAATAAGTGACAAACAAGTATAGGCCTACTGCCTACATGTACATCCAATAATATATCCGACTGATGGTGCCTATGATATGGGCACTTTTTACCCTAATTATGATTCCGGGACTGATATTATGGTACAAGGAAGCTAGTGAGTAAGTCCATGGTTCCAAATTCGGATTCTACATAGTGAAAAATGTATGATTTGACACCAAGATCATTCAAATAGGACAAGTCTTTGCGATTTTATTGCAAAATGCAATGTTTCTGTATATTCAATGGTGGCCATCTTGAAAAATGGCTGCCATCTTGAATTTTTAGGTGGCTAACGGGTTTTATCAAAAGAGCAATCCCCAAGGAGTATGTGTGCCAATTTTGGTGCTTGTTTCCAGAAATTAACGATTATTCCAGTTATCTGCCTACAGGCCTAGGTGTTGCCATGACCTTACTCCGGATCTTCCTCACCAGCTTCTCCAGCTCATCATCGTCGCCCATGCTCTTGCTTATCTTGACCATTTTTTCTCAACTGTCCGAGACTGGCTTTAAATCCAACTAAACTGTCGCAGCCCTCGATGTGGAGCACGAGCAGCTCGTCACCGAAATAGGCTGTGATGCTGGACACGAACTGTCTTCTTGACACAGAGCCTGAAGCAGCGAGGTACATGGAGTACAGCTCCAATGTCATCAAGACAATGGACCTCAGTGTCTCCTCCACAGGCGCTACAATGGCGGGGCAGTTTAGAGGAATAAAGCGGAACCTGTTGTAACAAGGGACATGGTATATACTGTGCATCATCAGCATGGAGATCAGTGAACCCACTAAGTCTTGACGTTACCTCGTTAGCCCACGGGTCCTGTCTTTCATCACAGAGGTTTTCCAATTGTTGTTGGAACGTGATATCCCCACCACTATCTACAGTTGTACATTGTTTGACTTGCACCCACCTGTGTGGATTCTTACTGTCTTTTGGCTTACACTCTTTCCCACACAAGAGACAGTCTCGCTTGAAAACAAAGTCACTACATTGGGATTTCAAAAATATTTTGAAAATACCAATGTCGGTCCATGTCGCCTTTCTCTTTCTTATATTATTTCTACTCTTCGATGTATAGCTACAGTAACATGATTTGTGAGCTGGAATATAACTTCCTGACAAGAGTTTTGTATAGTTCATCACATTTTACTTTGCTTGTAGCAACAATCTTCTGCATGGCCACGGTCTTGAATGTCTGTAATGCTCCCTTGGCATTACACGGACTGAAGAGGCACTTTCCCTCTCCAGTAGCCATAACGATGGTGACAGCCTGGGGTACCACAAGATTGATGCTGATCATGTCAACTCACTGTACCCCGAAATGAGGAAAAAAGTTGTAAACCACTGAACAAAGAAAAGATAAAGAACAACATAATTTATACTCGTCAATGGCGTTCATTTTTTTCTGATTTATGGTCAAATTTGACCTTTGACCTTTGATTTGACCTTAATTTTGACCTCATATACACACCAAAAATCCAGAAATGGACTCCCTGCCCTCTAAAACCACTAAACATTGGTATTACATGACTCTTTATGTCATTGAAAACAAAAGTAGAAAATTCAAGATGGCGGCAGCTGCCATCTTGAATTCTGGGAAATGCTCAAGGTTTCAAAAGTAGCAACCAAGCTAATTTGGCTTTCCTACCTATAATGAACACATTTCTGTGACAAAAGTTTGAAGTACAAAGGAGTACAAAGGAAATCAAGCAACAACATATCTAGTGACCCTTCTAGGTTGCTTGTCCTCCAAAACACTGAGGATCAAGTGTCCAAACAGTGGTTTAGAGTGGGTAAGGGAACATTGGAAAGGGAATTACTGCCCTGGAACTAATGTCCGTGGCAGGATTAGGAAGTTAGTAGAGGACAGATGGGTTAGTAACTGAGGGGGGGATAAAAGTAGTAAGTAGTAAACATTGCAGGGTTCACTATAGGAAGTATAGGGATGGCAACTAGACTATTACAGAAGTGTCTGTATAGCTGTGCGATAAGCCTCACAGAAGAACCCCCTGTGCCTGTGGGTGTTTTTTTTTTTTTTTGGGGGGGGGGGGCCCTAAAAAAAACAAAAAAACAACCCACAGGCACTCAAAGGGAAGTAATATGTGATTAGGTGGTCTCTAGTTCCTCTTTCCTCTCCCCTACATATGTCTCACCCCCTTCCCTCTCCTTACCCCTCTTTCTCCCCCTCAATTATTGGCTATTTTTCCTTCTATTTTCCCTATTTTTCCCTTTCCTTGCTCAGTCATGGTCTCCCACACTTCCTTGTCACCTTCACATGCACAGTCAGTTTGCCTCGAGCAGGCCCAGGAAGCACACCTATGTTGCACTCTCTCACCTCCCTCCATCATTAACTCCCGTCCACTCACCGACTCTCTGTAATCTCTCTCATTTCGCCGTAATGTTGCATCTCTCTCGCTATTCTATCACTACTACTATATATTCAGTGTTCCTCAGAGCTTTCTCAGTGTATATCACCTCCTCTACATAGGGTATGTAGTACCTGTCTTGCAACACAATCCCACCCCTACTCTGTGCAACTCTCCAACTCAAGAGTGAAACGAGGATTCTACCTTGTCCCGTAAACGCAAGTCGTCTTTCAGACGAGACGCAGAAGGACCTGAACCAAAGTCCAAAAAGCCTTGCTCATTAAACTCAGACGGTTCACCACTAGACCTTCATGACCTAAGCAGGTTGTCCCACAGGCTCAGTTTCCATCTCCACCAAAGGGTGTTTCTGGAATCGCACCCAAGACACAAACTACTATATCCTCATGCCTTGGTTAGACCAATTGATTCACCGAGGGTGCTCATATCCCCATCATGCAGACCAAGGGTCTAACTTCGAGAGGTTGAAGGAATAGGCCGCTTGCAACACCAGCTGGCTATGCATCCCAAGCGAGGTTTTCTTCTCTCCAGCCATGTACTCTGTCGAGAACCTCCCCATTTTCAAATGGGGGTTCAGAAGAAGTTTACGGCCAACAAGTGAGTGATGGTCAAGGTGACAATGACGCCACCAGATCTCAAGACACCGACGTCGAGGTTTCCATCTCTCAGTCAGAATTCGTCACATCGCCACTTCCTCAACGATGTCATCCGACGCCGCCTTTGGACAGTCATCGAACTCTGACTCCAATGTAAAGTGCTAGTTCAAGTGTCTATGATCGGGAGGGAATGAATGCATTGTGGAATAAGACTCATGTTTTAGAACAGGTCGTTTTGGACATTCGTCAACAAATCTTACCAAAAGTCATTGACACTGAAGTATCGGTCCCGGAGAAATCCCCAGAACCACTGTCGACTAAAGCCATTCCTGTTAAAACAAATTCCTCAGAAATTCTATCCCCCAAGAGCTCTCAGTCTTTCGTCTATCAGAAAGGATAGTTTCGTCCCAACCATAGAACTTAAAGGAATAACCTGGACCTGGCGCTGACTGCTAATAGGATGCCAAGAGGAATAAAGAACTGTGCAGCTAGACTAAGACATTTATGTTTCATAGACAAATATTGACAAGTAAAGTCCCGGCACCAGAAAAAAAAACTATCTGTATCCGGTTGCTATCTCATCCTTGGATATTTATGAACTGGCTGGTCGGCCTCCATTATCCCATCTTGTTCTAAAACTGACTGCATCTTAGGACTATTGGTTAACCATTCTCGCAGATATTATGAGCTGACGAGAATGTGCACTGGAAATCACAATAATCTGAGATAACGTCGTCTTCAATGCCCGCAGTACCATGTACATTGTTTATATAGATGCCACCTTTTATTCTGCTGACAAGATCTACATCATTGATCATGGACAAATGTTTTAAATTTGTGGCATGTAACAAGAATTGGGAGCACTGCAGGGAATTTAGATAGATAGGTTAATTTTCTAACTCACTGGTACATGAAATTATCCCAACAAATAGTTATTTAATAATTACCAAATGAAGAATTCGATGAGTGGAATTCGGTCCTCTACACACGGCTAATTCATTTGCATGACATGTAAGATGGTCACATAATACAATATCGATACAATGAACTTAGCTTAGAGGACTGGTGATGTAGGACTGTTGATATGGATTAATAATGGTAGCACATGGTGAACTATGGGTTGAGTCAGGGCCGGGGGAAGCCGTTGATCGTATGGTTGATTTTGAGAGACTAACTGCCGGCGTTCTATCGCTTAGCGATGTTACATAATGACTGCCGGCTCATAACAATTATAACCTATGATTTGGTTTCATGATACATCTAGAGCTGATGTAAATATTTATGCATTACAGTTAATATTTAACCTACACTTAATAATAAACTATAGTACACAGAACTAGCCGAAATCATACTTGCTATACAATACCGCCAAATTCAAATACCCAATTGGACTCAAAACTGTCGGGATCATCTCACTATTCCCGACATACTGCCCGCCACCAAAAACAAAATAGAGTAGCTATATACAAAAAAAAGGATATCAAAGATTCAAAGATCACCTTGGTTAATCTTAGATCTCCAAAGATCCACGGAACTCATAGCCGCCCTCCTTTTGGGGCGAGTGCCACCGGAAGCCAGAGAAGGATCATCCTTCTCATTATCAACTGCTCCACCCTGAGGAGCACTGTCACCAGCACTCCCCTGTGGAGGTATATCAGTAGAGTTACCGGTATCATCAGGCAGTTCTACATCTTGCTCCAAGGGGTATAACCTTACGACTGGGCGAGTAGTAATCCCAGTCGAAGTCTGTAATCTAGGAACCCTAATATGACCATCAATGCCCTGGAACAAACTGACAATCCTACCAAGCTTCCAATATAACCTGGGACGCTCATCATGAATCAATACGATATCCCCGATATGAGGCCACCGTTGATTCGTCCCCTTGATTACATTCGAGTGACGTTCGCGAAGAGACAGCAAATATTCCTGTGTCCACCTTCTCCATAAGTCGTCTGACACCTTGATCATATGCTGGAAGCGACGACGTGTGGCGTCAGCATCCCCGAACGTAGGGTCTTGTATATCCTCGTGGGTTACTGACGACCTAGGAAAGGGATTAAGATTTCGTCCACGTGTTAGCATGGAAGGCGTAACGGGTAAAGGATCATCAAGATCTGCCAAGGTATAGGTCAAGGGCCTGTCGTTGTTGACTGACATCTCAATCTCTGTCAAGACTGTTTGCAACTCCCTTTTGTTGACCAGGGCCCTCCCTAATACTTTCTTCATGGCAGACTCTCCCAAATCGCCCCGAACCATGGTGCACGTGCTGATAAATTTCCATTGACAACTCTTTCCAGTGAGGGTAGACACAACCTGCGGGTCATCCATTATATCCAGTTCGAAGGACCATATATTTGTAGGGAATTTAGATAGATAGGTTAATTTTCTAACTCACTGGTACATGAAATTATCCCAACAAATAGTTATTTAATAATTACCAAATGAAGAATTCGATGAGTGGAATTCGGTCCTCTACACACGGCTAATTCATTTGCATGACATGTAAGATGGTCACATAATACAATATCGATACAATGAACTTAGCTTAGAGGACTGGTGATGTAGGACTGTTGATATGGATTAATAATGGTAGCACATGGTGAACTATGGGTTGAGTCAGGGCCGGGGGGAGCCGTTGATCGTATGGTTGATTTTGAGAGACTAACTGCCGGCGTTCTATCGCTTCGCGAAGTTGCATAATGACTGCCGGCTCATAACAATTATAACCTATGATTTGGTTTCATGATACATCTAGAGCTGATGTAAATATTTACGCATTACAGTTAATATTTAACCTACACTTAATAATAAACTATAGTACATACAGAACTAGCCGAAATCGTACTGGCTATACAATACCGCCAAATTCAAATACCCAATTGGACTCAAAACTGTCGGGATCATCTCACTATTCCCGACAAGCACGTCACACCGAACAGTACAACTTTAAACCGAAAAGAACAATACTACTTTAAACCAAAAAACGTCACAATGTGATCTTAAATCAAAGGGATAGTTAGGCCACAGAAAACGCGTACTACCTCGGTTGCACTTATCTAATTGCAACCTGAGGAATGCCTTCTCTATATCACTAATGAATGCGTATACGGTTTAATCGGAACCATAATATCACCACCATATCAGGGACTAAAGAGGAGCCAGTGTACAGGCAATCATCTGGACTTAGGGCCAAACATGATGTCTTAGCCTAACAATCAAACACGACCCTAATAAGAGTAGTATTACAGTCGTGTTCGACTGCATGATGCATAAGATAATGGGTAGGCGCGTCTGTTATTATTTCCTCATCCGTTATCTCAATGAATCTGTGATCTAGCTGGTCTTTAATTACTCTAGCATACTGTTGACAGTACTTTGGTTATACTACAAATTTCTTCTGCATACATAGAACTCTACCTAACGCTAGATCGTAATTGTTCGGCAAGTCGCCCATGTTCATTTGCCATGGCAATCAGACACTGTATTGATTATTTTTGGGTACATAGGTTGCTGCTTTATCTTACAACCTTTAAGTGTCTCTAGCTTCCATGTCTATCTCACGTGGCATTATACCTATATTGTCCACTCCCACAGTTAGCCCATATCATTACTACATGCTTCACTCTCTGTCTGTAAATCTCACTCAGTTAATTAACTGCGACCTTTAACCCCTACAATCCCAGCGACGTATATATCCGTCAGTAGATAAGTAACTCCCCAGTTCCAGCGACGTATATATCCGTCAGTAATGTACTTTCCTTGTAACTGCCTGTACAAGGCTGTACCAGTTACCACGACCGTTTGAGCACTGCTCCCGTTATGGCAACACTTCTCAGCTTATATGAGACCCACGGAAGGGTGACAGAGCCAGTGTTGCCTCATCTTTGGAGGTGGATAACTGGTCTCTCCTGCCATTTTTGCCACATTGCTTGGGACTGATGGGGACTTTTATTACTGTATCCTACGGTACAGTACGGGTTAAGGGGAGATGAGTAGTTTTTCTGGTCCCCCTTCTTCCTCATGTTTAGCCACATTAGTTTTCAGATTTTATTAAGTTTGGCCCATTAGTTTGGCGATTTTAAGACACATTTGCCACATTTCTTTGTCAATATTAAGAGTTTTTGTGTTATTTTGGCGTCACATTTTTCCTGGCGAGCGATAGAGAGCCTGTAATGTAGGAGGAACCGACCTTTGGCCGGGACAGTTTTCTGTCAATAAATGTGCAAATTTGTCTTGAAGAAGGGTCTTGGTGGGGGGGTGATTTGTTAAGCTTGATTGAGGTCTAGGGAGGAAACTAAAAAAATAATTGAAAGATCCATAAATGAGCAAATAAATAAATACGCCCAGCCCCCTTAAAACCGTCACTACTTCTATATTAGTACTGGTTACCTAATCCTGATGTGATCCACTAATACCATAGCCAAATTTGGTAGACAAAAGCACTATATTACCTTTCTTATTATATCCAGGTTGCACGAGGTCACAGTAGTAGTCAGCGCTGATCAACATGTCTAAATTTGCATTACTGCCTATTCTTGCCGCTAAAAACTACTGCTCCCTTGTGGATGGTGGATAGGACATTGACTGGCTTGTTGTCATGCCAGCAAACAGCCAGTATCCTGTCAGTGCTGCTCTTCCTCTTGATGATGCCACCTCTTTGCTGTCTTGAAAACTTAGGTCAGTAATTCCGGTTGCTCCAGAAAGTGGCGCAAGATTTAGTCTTCCTCCCCAAGAGGTACTTGGCGAGAAGTGGCGACGTGTAAAAGATATCCGTGTACAGCATACAGTTAGCATCCAAGTAACTTCTCTTTAGGTGCTTCATGACGGACCCCGAGAGGCCCAAGGGGTCTTTGGGAATGTCAACATCAGTGGCCGTGTACACAATGACATCCAATATATATCCTGTCTCACGGTCGCAGATCATGAAGAACTTTATCCCAAAGCGGTGTCTTTTCAAGGGGATGTACTGCCTGAAGACGACACAGCCTTCTGAAAGGGCTTAAACATATGCACAAATCTTTCCCGCATGTCTGAATCTCCCAAAGGCTGTCAGGGTTATGGGGGAGCCTGTTGTCGGAGAAATGCAAATAGCGTATTACCTGTTTATAGCAATCCCTGGGCATGTACTTGCCATACACTGGTGTAGCAATAATATCATCAACTAGCCAGTAGTCATAGCCATGCTTCTTATATGACCAGGGTCAAGGCGAGGAACACGAGGAGTTCTGGGATGGTTAGGTCAGCTCTCCTGTATATGAGACGAGTCCATCGTGTGCGCAATGTAACTCTCCTGGCAGTTGGTCTCAGTCACGATTTTCCCCAGCATGTCGTCATCAAAGAATGCACAGAAATAGTTGACGGGGAAAGCATCCAAGCCACAGGGGAAGGCATTCTGAACTTCTGAACTTCTTGTCCCATGCGGTCAAAGGCGGGCACAACTCTGACAAATTCATTTTCACTGCAGTCGACCCACCCAAAGGGGTAAGGACCTGGTGGTGCTCCTACAGCCACACGTGCACCAGCACATGGGCATGGGCGCCCATGCCTGCAATATATGGGCAAAAATACTTAAGGTCGAAGATGAGGTCCTGACATTCCAACTAGTGAATGGGTTAGCTTTCTCTGCATCATTCAGGGCTCTGCTGGCACAGGATATGATGTTTTTCACAGACCAGAGTCCGGTGAGACTGGCATCAGAGTATACCCGGGGAAAGCTACTACGGGGGTGTCTTTCACTGTGGACAGGAGGGGGGCGGGTGGGGGGTGATGCTGGTGATGGAGGCACTTACGACATGCTGCAGGTATAGCACTGCTCAACGGATGAGACAACATTTGGCAGGTTTCAGGAGGCTGACTGCTCGGCTTCTAATCCCAATGTATCAATGGGAAGATATTATTGGGATGGAATTTGTGCTGTACCTAGTATCAGCGCATTACCATAAAGCCCACCAAAACGCCAACAAAATAGCTGATTGGGGCTGGATGAAAACAGGGACTTCTTGGACCCCAATACCACTGATACAGGAGGCATGTTCAGAACTTACAAGCTGCCATTGTAAGTCGGCCTGTAAAGGCAACATTAAATACTAAAGGGCAAATCTGCCCTGCACATCACTGTGTGACTGCGATGGACAGTGCTTGTAGTACTACGCGTCTGTGCGAGAGCCTCCACCTTTCAAGGGCCCACAATATTATAAGGTAAAACTGCAACTGTGTGTAACTTTCATTAATTAATAACATTTCATTGTTATCAGAGACCAACAAAACAATGTGTATCACTTGGAATTAAATTTTTACCTAAAATACTATGAGAGATTCAAGGAAATTGAAACACCATGGCGACCATCTTGAAATTAAAGATGGATTGGATTCAGAGACCATGAAAACATGGGGTAAGACACTGGAACTGTGGTGTTATTGCACATAGTATAGAAGTTATTGAGGGAAATAGGTCACAGAGGGCGGCCATGTTGAAATTCAATATGGCGGCCACCAGGGGACCTAAATTTTTGGGCACCCCTCAGGAAAACAATTGTATAGGTCCATACTACATCTGTGCCAAATTTGGTGCTTTCCTAAAATAATGAAAGATGATTCCTCTTAATTGCCTAGCTATTTAGAAGCGAACGGAGCAAGGAAGTGCAAGTAAAGTACTAGGCTTTAGCACCGTTTTGACAGGCAGAGATAAAACCTAAGCTAACTATATTATTTATATAGTATAAGGGTGTATCATTGACGATATGCCTATTAACATAATAGTCTCCATTCAAGCGCCGCGGTAGCCAGTTTTGAATCTGCCGCGCGGGGAAGAACAGAGTACTCGTCATAAGTGCAACGCTAATTCTCTTATGGAATCGTCTTATGGTTGGGTACCCACTACGAAAAAACCTTCGTAAAAAATAAAAAATAAAACTATACTTAAACAGTGTTATACTAAGCTTTCCATCTCGGTGGATTTCTTATGTTGTGGATCCCTGACGCTACTACCCAAGCGTCCATACGTCCTTCTCTTCCCCGCGGGCAACCAGTTTGGACGTGTGCCGCCTGAGCTCCGCCACATTCTTCGTTCGCACAATTCTCGTGAGTCCTTACTCATTTAGATATTTCTAAGTTGTATTGAACAAGCTCGGGCTAGCCCGGGCTACCCCATTGGTATGCCCGCAGGAAGTGTTAAAATTAGGATACGTGTTACAGGCGCCTACGTGTTCTCCAGGACCGACGCCTCATGGTTTGAGATATTGTGTTTATGCTGTGCCTTAGCTATTGTTTTCTCTAGTTAGGAGGCTATCATCTTTACAGAAAAGCATGCATTGTACATCGTGAACAGATGCTGTATGTTTATTATCACAGCAGATGCGTTAGTTTAAGGGTTGTCACACGTGGTGTGGGACCTTCTAGCGTTCGAGCCCGCTTCGGGCCCCTCTCGTGGGCCTCTTCTCTTCATGCTGTGGCTGTGATGTCTCCAGGCGTCGTCATCGTCCTTCAGGATGCTTCTTCAAGCCTCGTGGCTAGCCTCAGTAGGGGTCTCCATTAGTGGTTAGGGGATTTATGTTTTATACTTACCATATTATATGTGATATATGTTCCCCTCATTTTTGGCCCTTGTCGTCTCGTGTCGATCACTCGCGTTCGGGGGCCCAGGAGACGTCCTTTTGTTTTAGGGTTTTTCGGCGCGAGTCGTCTTTTGTAGTAGACGACTTTCCTGTGGTTATTTCTGTCCCGCCGGACCTCGCTATGCATTTGCGATGTCTGAGTTCCGCCGTTACGGTGGCCGGGCGCAACCAACCCTACGTAGTGTGCCACTACACCCCTTTTGCGGCGGGCATGACTAGTCCGGCGGAAAGGGTCGGTCTCTTGACCGGTTATTTGGCTCGCCCTACGAACAGTCCAGTACCTCGCCACCCGGCGGTATTAAGAGGGTAAAAGCAGTGGGTCCGGCTAACAGTATAGCCATTTGCACTGTGGACGGTCCACTTACCCCGACCCGCTCAGCGGCGCGGGTAGGAACAGTATCTTTCTAGCTAGCCGACTAGCTACAGGAAGACACAGGTACGAGTTCCAAGTAGGGCCGGTGACCCATGTCACAGGTAAGCAGTCACGTGAAAGCCCCGTGTGAAAAGGGGTGGGGTTTTTTCACGTTAGCTCTCAGGCGGCGGAAATGTAGTTGACAGTGGTCAACTCATTTCCGGCATCTAGGAGTTGGTAGGATGTTTTAATACCTCTCAGGTTATCCTAATGAGCATTGATTCCTGGAAATTTCTATTTCCAGATCTCGTCACATCTTGAGCAACACTTCAGAGGATCGGTTCCCGGCAGGGAGGGGAGTTTCAATAACCATGCCTCAGTTTTCAGTTTGTGCTACTCCTACCTGTCTTCTAGTCCCAGCCACAGCTCACAGGTTGTGCATTAGATGCATTAAATGCCTAGACAAGTAAACATTTTTGTGGGTTTCTCGGAAATGCCCATTTGTTCAGACCTTTTCGAAGAATGGATCGCTAGCCAAGATATGTCATGCTTACTAGCCTTAATACAGATAAAGAATAAATTTGCTTCATATTCCACCAAGGTGGCTAATGTAGAACTGTTTTGTGATAATGCCGAACTGCTCCGGGGGATTATTATCCCCCTTGTTTCGGTCAAACCCCCTTGGTGCAACTAACTTCCCCCAGTCAGTTAGTCAGTCTGCACTCTCTGTCGAACCTTTGACGTGTGAGGTTCACTCCCCTCCCCACTCCAAGAGAAGAACTCGGTCCGAGTCACCGGAGCTCCGGCCGCCTTCTCAACCGCAGTCACCCCGACGACTTAGTAAAGGGACTTCGAGCATGGACCAACGGTCCCCCAAGAGACATAAATTGTTCAGTCCATCACAGGATTCCTCTTCGTCTACAGAGCCCGATAGCCCCCACCCCACCCATGTGTGTAATTCTGATTATCGAGCCGTTCCATCGACGTCTGCCTCGGGGACGCCAGATTTTTTCCCCGGTCTCCTCGGGACAGACGCCGGGGAACATCGGTCAACCGCTAGGATTAGACCTACGGCGAGGGTGTTACTGCAAGGTGCTAAGTTAGTTCTATCTAAAGGAGAATTCCCTCTGGTTGAAGAAGATTTGTCAGATTCTACAGCGTCTGCCACGGTACGGCCCCGCATAGTAGCGGAGGGTGTCACAACACCCCGTCCAAAGTCAGTTGTTACGCACAGCATCCTTACGCCCAGTAAGTTAACACCGTGTTGTAGTGCAGGACACAGCCGACCGGATACGGCGGAACATAGTGTAGAATCGCCGGGGGGAAGGCTCCGTCCCCCCACTCATAAACAGATAGACAAGGTACTGGACAGCTCAGTTACTAGTGACCCAGGTAATCGAAAACAGATGGAAGAGACCGGCACAATAGACAAGGTTAAATCCATGCCCATCAAGATACCACGCCCTCAGTGTGTGACGGCGAAGCATTTAGATGAACTATTACAACAAGTGTTGAAACAGTGTGCTTTGTCTAAACGGGCCCGCGATATTCTCCTGCCGGCAGGGGGATTTCCCTCAAGTGTATTCGTGTCCTCTCCCACCTTGGACGATGACGTTCAACCACTCACCTCTGTCCCTTTGAGTAGTACAGGAACGCAACAAAGCGTCACAGTTCACCCCTTGTCACCGCCTAAAGTAACTTTGTTATCAGATTCGGCTATAGCCACAACTTCAACGCCGGCTGCTAATTTTTCACAACCAGCTAGTTCCCCACAGCCTACAAGGCTTTTGTTTAACGTCACATCTAGTCCACCGGCGGAAGGCAATAAACCTCCGCCGGAAAACATGGATTACCATTGCTCCAATCCGGCGTTTCACCCTCTTTCACTTTCAATACAGACAAAAAGTGAAATTCCTCACTGGCAAGAACCAGTAGGCATGTGGTATCCGGCTAAACCTCCCAAGTCGGGAGCAGAACACAAATCCATAAACGGGGAGATCCCAGTACCGGAGGAGTGGACCGTACAAGTGAATAAATTTAAACAATTTAGGGATAAAGATGCTCAGGGTAGGGTGGTAAAGGTACGGGTTGACCCATTCCCAGACAACACTAACTATCAATACTTTGTATATATACCCAGGCATCTTGCCCCTCCTTCCCCAGGAGACCTTCCTTGCCCAGACTGCTCCCGACCTTCCGGTGTTCACAGTTATGATTCGGTTAGACCTAATGAACCGAGATTCACGACATTCCCAGTAACTCTGTCAGCAGGCCAAAAGGCAATAAACCAGGCGGAGGTGGGACATGGGCTATGGGTAGAATGGGATCAGGAAGTCCAACAGTTTGCCATTGCTCTAACATCTAATACTTCTCAGGCAGTTCCACCGCCTCGCCATATGGAGTTTGATTTACTGAAGCCCCAACCAAGGGGTTTTTCCAGAGCCATAACGGAGTTCTTCATAGCCCCTGCACTAACTGATTTTCCGGATCCTTTCACTGCCCCTGAACCTATTGACCTCCAACGTGAGTTCCTCCTACGGGATAGTACTCAACATAAATTCACGGGCTTCCTCCTGTCGCGAGACACAGCCCAAGTCATTGCTAAACCCATTGCTAACCCCAAAAAGGCCGGAATGAGGCAATCAAAGCGTTTCAAAATTATTTGCTACCCCACCCGGCGAGGTCAATCATGGACATACGGACGTTCCTATTTGAGGCGGTCCGGGCTAGACAGCTCCTCAGACTCCATATGGTAAACGGCATGCCTGAGAATGTTTTTACAGGATTATTTTTTCCCCAGTCTTAACAACATCCATTATGAACGCTCAAACTCAGAAGGATGTAGAAATTATGCTAAGCCCGGCCGTACCAAAATCAGCATAGACATTGGTACGGCTAGGATAACTACCATGTTGAACAAAAGATATGTCTGTGACCGGCGACAGACGGACTCCAAATGTTTCCCACTTCTACAGAATTCCCAAGTTCTCCCTCCCTTCCAAAGCCGTGTACAGGCACGCGGATACGAGGTAGTTCCCGTAAATAGCACCAAGGCATGCGCCAAAGGGGCGTTACGGTTGTTCCTGGCCTGCGCCCCGGCGGACGTCGACACACGGATACTATGGCGACCATATGGGGAGGTCCGGCGGACCCCCGCCGGACCTCCCCTCCTTCCGGAGTAAGACTCGTTCAGAAGACCATAAGTAAGTCATATTTCTACTTAAGTTTCTCAGACTACTAGCACTGAAGGTAGTATCTTCTGTGAGGTGAAGGGCATTCTTCCGCCTACAGTATGAGTAATAAAGCTAGGACATGACCCCAAAGGCTTCGGTCAAGGTAAACTCGTCTACTTAAGCTGGCCGTCACATACAATACCTCGCGTTAAGCCGGGTTTTATGTTAACATAAACATATGTTTGGCCGGCGCAAACGAGTACTTTGCGGGCTATTCTGGGATATTACAGCCCTAGTAATCATTATGACAGGTTGTAATCTTACGCAATCAAAAGGACAATAGTTTATCGATCATGATGAACCTCCCCTACTTACCAAGCATGCCGGGAGTGGGCAGGTTCCTTAGTACGAGGCTTAGGCCTAGTAGGCTCCTTTACAAGACAGGGGGGTTAGCCCAAAAAGGAAAATTTTCATCAGGTCAGAACGGCTCGCGTCCACCCATATACCTCGCCGGGGATACCCCTGGAAGGGTAGTACGAGGGAAATATTCCAGCGATAATGGGAACAGAATAGTGCCAACATGACCTCCCCTCACACTGTCTCAATCACTTAAGTCATACCTTATATTTAGTAACGTTAGACTCACGGAAACAGCCTAGGACACTAGACAACTAACAGAAGAAACGACGAGTAGAAGTCAGTTACTCACAAGGTCCATATACGACATGTTACAACAGGTCATCTGGATCCGCAAGACGGGAATCAGGTTAACGGTCATCCCTTAACATGTTACACATTTTAAGTAATCGAAACAATGGTCTCTTACGCTGTTAAGGACCTTAGTAGTTCCCACGGGTCTCTTACGCTGTTAAGGACCCTAGTAGTTTCCCACTAAAACAGAAGCTGACCACTAAGTTACCTCCTTCCCGGTCGTTCTCCTGCTAATTACTCATACTGTATGCAAACAGAAGTTAGTATTAAGGTCATTTCATAAGTATGTCGCCATGATCTTCCTCTTTCTGTAAGCATGCAAGGCATTCATATGCATGTCTATACACTGTATGCAAACAGAAAGTCTTCTTCAGGTCTATAGCCTCAGTCAGGTCAGCTCAAGTCCAACTGTTCAAATCCATACGAATTATGGAAGAAATTCTAAGCTAGGTTTTCCCTGGCCCAGTAATATAAGTTCAGAAGGGTTGTGTTTTCCCGGGAGTTCATGGGTAAATGCTTGAGCCGACAAGACACGGCTACAATTCTCAGGTTCACGGACACCGTTCTAGTTGTATGTTTCCACAGCCATTACTAATTTTATTTTAATGAATGAACACTAGTGTTACAGCCCAGACTTCGGCCAAACGGCTATATGCATATCCATTGATGCTAAGTACATGTGTTTTCATTTTTAAGACTATAGAAGGTCAACGCAACCTTCTTGTTGCATCCCCTCAACAGGGCCGTTCCAAGCAGATCTACTTGTCACTCACGGAGGCGTTAATGTTTAATAATCGGAGTCAACTCCACGGCCACGCAGTAGCCTCTTACGACTCACTCTCCTGACACAAGATCATGCTTTTACCCGATCTAAAACAGCCGTCCCAGCTAGGGTTGTGGCTGAAGGGTTCGGAATCTGTGCTGTTTACTATTAAGGCCTACGGCGCAAAGAAAAAGGGGGGGAGTGTGCTAGTAACCCAAGATCCCTAGAATCCCTGCGCCGGATGATACCTCCGCCGGAAAATTCCTCCGCCGGAGAATAGGATAAGTGTACATGTGTGTAATACTTAATTAAGAGCTAAGAAGAAAGCTCAATATATTTCTTTTGCTAATTTAAATCTATTATAGTTGCACCTATATAGTGTATGTTCCAGTGTACGACTAGTCAGTGGTACACAAGTGAAATTTTATCCAGAGATTAAAACTATAAAAGTAATAGGTCTGGATGGTATGAACAGGTTTACAGTTAAAACCTCTTTACATTTGTCAGACAGGATCTCAAGCAAGATATCCAGTCAATTAAAGCAGATTTTCTTTGAAGTAACGCACTGCTTATCTCCTTTCATATTTTTTATAAATATTGTATGTAAACAATAAAGATTTAAATGGGTATACGGATTCTGTTTTTTGCCTGTGGATAGGTGGGCTAGTAGGTTTGTTGATATTGTCACGAATGTCCCCCTCCAGTCTTAAGAGATCAGGCATATCGTCAATGACGGAGGGGCCACTATTAAATTATAGGTTTGATTCCCGGAGGGAAGTAAAGAAAACCTAATATTTAGTAGGGGCCCCGTAATCATTGACGACGAAGAAGTGCCCTCCCGTCCATCCCCTTCCCATTCGCTTGATGTCTTAAAGTTTTATCTTGATATATCAGTGAAGGACGTATGGACGCTTGGGTAGTAGCATCAGGGATCCACAGCATAAGAAATCCACGAGATGGAAAGCTTAGTATAACACTGTTTAAGTATAATTTTATTTTTTATTTTTTACAAAGGTTTTTCGTAGTGGGTACCCAATCATAAGACGATTCCATAAGAGAATTAGCGTTGCACTTATGACGAGTACTCTGTTCTTCCCCGCGCGGCAGATTCAAAACTGGCTACCGCGGCGCTTGAATGGAGACTATTATGTTAATAGGCATATCGTCAATGATTATGGGGCCCCTACTAAATATTAGGTTTTCTTTACTTCCCTCCGGGAATCAAACCTATAATTTGTCATGGAGCATCATTTCAACGTCAGACAAGTGTAGACCCATATTAAAGAGTAACGGAAACTAGATAACTTTGAAATTAAAGAAGCAAGTAAAAAATCAAGGATGGAATATTATCACATTGAGCCTTGGTAATTTGTCTTTCAAATATGTTATGCCAGCTTCATAAAGGGGACATGGGCCGCTTTTCTGGACCACTTTCCCTCATGTTTAGCCCCATTATTTTTTAGAAGTTAAGATGTTTGCCCCATTAGTTAGTGGATTTTAAGACCTTTCGCCCCATTTCTTCGTCAATATTTAGACCTTTCGTGCTATTTAGGTGTCAATTTTTTCCCTGGCGAACGATAATGAGTCTGTAATGTTGGAAAAACCATGGAAAAACCAAAATGTGATGGAGGTCTAGGGAGGAAACTAGAAAAAATAATGAATACATGCAAACATCGCCCAAAACGTGAACCATCCCCCCTTAAAGCGTATTATAATGGATCGTTGATTGCGTAGAAATACGGTACAGTTTTATGAGTGTGAAATACGGTACAGTTTTATGAGTGTGAAATACGGTACAGTTTTATGAGTGTGAAATACGGTACAGTTTTATGAGTGTGAAATACGGTACAGTTTTATGAGTGTGAAATACGGTACAGTTTTATGAGTGTGAAATACGGTACAGTTTTATGAGTGTGAAATACGGTACAGTTTTATGAGTGTGAAATACGGTACAGTTTTATGAGTGTGTTATTGAGCGAGTGAGAACGAAGAAGGCTGTCCTCTCCGTCAATCAGTAAAGGTCATGACCTAGGACACACATAACTCATCCCGGATTCCAATCTTGGGAATCCTCGTGGCAAAACCTTCACCACCGCCACCACCAACAACAAAAACTTGTTCCAGTGGCTTACCCCACTTGGAAATTGTGAGGGGGAGAAGAGAGAGAGAGAGAAAACAAGAATCTGTCATATGATCGTTTGTATACCGGTACTTTTTTTTTTTTTTATTCAGAATTAAAAATGTGAAGGAATACAATATTACTTTGAGTATTTTATGAACCATATGCTTTATATATACTGTCTATGTATACTGTATATATATATATATACCTGTATAATATATATATATATATATATATATATATATATATATATATATATATATATATATATATATATATATATATATATATACTGTATATATATATATATATATATATATATATATATATATATATATATATATATATATATATATATACTGTATATAACTATATATATATATGGTGTCCCGAAATAGAAGTGCCAAACTTCAGGATTAGGTTAGGAAAAATATTCTAAGCATAAAATGTTCTATAAGCAAACTTACAACTTTTACCTATTACAGAGATATTGCATGTTGAAAATGAAATGTTCTTAAATTTGTCCCCATAAGGCTGGCCTAGAGCTTACCATACCCTCATCGAACTGCAATTATTTGACCATGTTATTATCAAGATAATATAATTCTGTAAATTGCATAATGATTATAGACATATTAGCTCACTTTGGACCTGCTGGAAAAGTATTTGACCGGAAAGAGTCCGTTACAGCAATGCAAGGGAGGATACTATATAAAACCTTGAATACTTGTTAAACGGTTGAGATTCAGAATTTTTGTTATGGAATATTTTATGCTCAGAATCATCTGTATAATTATATCCTGAAGTTTGGCACGCCAATTTTGGGACACTCAGTTTATATATATATATATATATATATATATATATATATATATATATATATATATATATATATATATATATATATATATATATATATATATATATAATTATATATATATATATATATATATATATATAGAGAGAGAGAGAGAGAGATAGCTAGATAAATAGAGAAGATAGATTATGTGTTCTTTGTTTTATTATTCCATATGATATGGAACATGAAAGTGAATATAGTGTCATTATTTAAGAATGTGGTTTGCTATACAGTCCTAAATTCAATTAATGACTAAACTGAGATATGACTTACTGCAAGCTAATTTTACTTTCATATTCCACATAATATGGCAAAATAGTAGTCCTACTTATGTAGCAGACTATAATCATATATTTATACTATAATGACCACTTAAAGGAATATAATAATCCCCTATCAACCGTAGTAGAATGGAAAACAGGTGGCGTGCAAGTGAATGATTAAATCCTTCATCATTTTATTTTTAAAAAACATGGTACAAAGATAACGCATGAGACGATGGGCTTGCCTTCATCAAAACAAACAGGCTCCCTACTACCCTACCAGACGACTTTCCTCCCTTGTATAAGTTGTCTTGACCTCGAACCCCGGGTATATAAGACCAGGACCCCACCACAACCACAGTATCCTCACCAGATCTTCACACAAGCAACATGAAATTCGTGAGTCAAGTGAGGGTGTTCTCTTCCCTCTTTATAAACAGTATTATTTTTCGTTCTTAACTCTTTCAGCACGATGAGGTCTTTTTACCTTTTTTCCTGGCTAAAATTAGACGATTTTATGCAGTTCAATAGACGTCGTATTTACCCCTTTGAGTCCTAGAGGTAGATTATAAACTAAATTAAATCCTGTAATGGTAAACACAATAAGATGAACATTACGTTATCCTGCTGAAGGGGTTAACACCAATAACACCCCACATGAAATTAATTAAAGCATGTGATTCTCCCAGGATTCGAATCAAGGACATCACATACGGAACTTACACGCTCTAACCATTACACCATCAAGCCAGTTTATACGATTAACACTCAATGATGATTGTTGTTGGAAGTTTATCGCTTCGTGTGCTTGTAAACACAGAGTTTAGGCACCAATCGAGCAGGGCAGTACCCAGGGGAGGCCACATAGGCATATGATAAGGAGTTGCTGGAACTCCTGTTTTATTTGCCTGGCTTCCTCTACTGTTTCTGTTGTGCCTCACCTTCACAGAGAGTAATCCAGTTAACTCTCATAAACACCTCCTCTTATTCATTTCACTACACTTAAGGGGAGATGGGTCGTTTTTCTGGTCCTCCTTCTTCCTCGTGTTTAGCCACATTGCTTTGGAATTTTAAGACGTTTGCCCCATTAGTTTGGCCATTTTAAGAACTTTCGCCCCATTTGTCAATTTTAAAACCTTTCGTGCCATTTAGGTGTCGATTTCTTTCCTGGCGAGCGATAGCGAGCCTATAATTTAAGAGGAACCGGCCTTCGGCCGGAAATTTTTTCTACCGAATAATTAACAAATTCATTTTGAAAGGGGGTCTAGAGGATGTAGTTTTAAGTTTGATGGAGGTCTAGGGAACACACGAAACACCTCCCCTTAACAAACTCACCACACTTTTTTTCCAACATACCTAAATTATCTCTAACGTACCTTGATGTTGGCACTCTACCACTCTTTCAACATTGGGGGTGGGGGCACTTGTTACAGGCAGCTTTGCCTTTTGTCTCCTTCATACACATTAGGAAAAAAAGAGCTCTCCGATTCTAAATTATAAATGTATCTCTTTTTAACATACAATTATACTATATATTTAAACTCAGCATTTCAATTTCTATTTAAGGGGGCAGTAGTCGCTTTTTCTGGACCCCCTTCTCCTTCATGTTAAGCATATTAGTTTTGAGATTGTAAGACGTTCGTTCCGTTAGTTTGCCGATTTTGAGACTTTTCGCCTCATTTCTCTGTCAATAGTAAGACCTTTCGTGCCATTTAGGTGTCGACTTTTTCCTGGCGAGCGATAGCGAACCTGTTTAAGCCGGTATCACACGAGCGCTTTTTCCCTCAACATTTATCCTCAACACTGGTCTGGCAGCTTATGAGGTCAAAAAAATTAATATTTCTGCTACCATTTCATCTCTTACTATCCGTCTAGTTTCCGATACCAGTGCAAAATAATTCAGAAATGTTGACAGAAAAAATGTTGATTATCGAATGTTGATTATAAAAGCTCTCGTGTGATACCGGCCTTAGAAGGAACTTGCTGTTCTCTTGCCCCTGCCTCTCAAACAGTACACAGCGTCGTCCCCAGTGAACACGTGCAACAGGTGGTCAGCTGAAGATATTGAGGGATAAGTCTTTACAACGGCACCTCATAGATACTTTATAACATTGTCAAGGCAACACACCGCCGCGCGGCTAGCTCAGTGGTTCTGTCCCTGCCTGCAGACCCAGCAGACCGGGGTTCAAATCTCGCTCAGGTTGATGACGGTTTTCTGAGACATAGCCGGCGGCTACCATCTCCCTTGAGCAAGGAGATGGGTATTTGTCATTGATAATGATGTCTAGGAAGCAGGACAATACGAGCCAAAAAATCAATTCCTGTCAAACTACAATTATGAATACACCGATCAGGACCAAGTGATCTGTTTATCACATGAGCCACACGGAACCGGAAGTTCTCTCCAGGACCAGAGGCAATCCACAGTTCAGAGATGTTCAGGCGCTTGGTTCACAACTACTACATCTAGATCAACTGAGCATATTGACACTATGTTGTCCCCTTGCTGAACACCATCTTTTAACCCTTTGAAGCTCCAAAACGCATTTCTGTTTTTGTTTTCTGGCTAAAATTAGACGTTTGTATGCAGATTAGGAAGGGTGTGTGGAAGTCGGTGGGTTAATAGAGACGGTCGTTATCCCTATAATTCCCACATATCCTTCCTAAGCTGCATAAAATCGTCTAATGGGAGCCAGAATAAACTGTCAAAATGCATCACGATCTTCAAAGGGTTAAGTACAGAATGATGAAAGTGTTGGCCTCTTCTTGGGTGCATAGAGCTATTTTGTTCCTAGTGATGGTACGCACATTTCAACAGGATCCATTAAGGGGGAGGTAGTTGTATTTTGTTCCTAGTGATGGTACGCACATTTCAACAGGATCCATTAAGGGGGAGGTAGTTGTATTTTGTTCCTAGTGATGGTACGCACATTTCAACAGGATCCATTAAGGGGGAGGTAGTTGTATTTTGTTCCTAGTGATGGTACGCACATTTCAACAGGATCCATTAAGGGGGAGGTAGTTGTATTTTGTTCCTAGTGATGGTACGCACATTTCAACAGGATCCATTAAGGGGGAGGTAGTTGTATTTTGTTCCTAGTGATGGTACGCACATTTCAACAGGATCCATTAAGGGGGAGGTAGTTGTATTTTGTTCCTAGTGATGGTACACACATTTCAACAGGATCCATTAAGGGGGAGGTAGTTGTATTTATCTCCCTCGTGTTTAGCCCCATTAGATTTGAGATTTTAAGACGTTCGTTCCATTAGTTTGGCGATTTTAAGACCTTTTGCCCCATATCTTTGTCAATATTAATATCTTTATAGGTTTCGATTTTTTCCTGGCGAGTGATAGCGAGCCTGTAATTCTCGGAGGACTTTGGCCGGGACATTGTTCTGCCGATTTGTTGTTTACAAATTTATCTTGAAGGGGGGGGGGGGGGGGGGGGGGGGTGGAGAGGGGGTCGATGGGGTATTCTTTTAAGTTTAATGGAGGTCTAGCGAGGAAACTAATAAATAAATAAATAAGTAGACCAACATATATCCACTACCCCCTTAAGGGGACACTGACCGTTTGTTTGGTCTATTAATTAATTTATTCATATATTTTTATTTTAGTTGTCAATTCTGCTGAACATCGATGTCTACGGCTCCAACTGCCTTATAGCCTGAAACTCGCAAGTGGTCGAATATATTCTTTATTTTATCTCACGTTTTAGCAATCTGTTGATTCATGATGCCATAATTTATACGAATAGAAACTTGTTTTTCGGCTTATATCTCTATACATTTTAAAACTTGTTGGGTTATCTGCAAAGTTGCTTTCAAACCTGTTTTTACCAGTTTAGTATGATAATTTGAATATCTCCCTCTCTTTTATATATATATATATATATATACTGTATATCTACACGAAAGTGACTAAAGCTTTATTGCAAGCTTAATTGTTACCAGTCTTACCAATGAAATCAATATAATACAAAAAGTGGACATATATTGTATAAAACACTCCTTACAGGATTCCATATACATTTTCCCGTAGGTTGTGTTTCTTGATAGTTGCTTGAACCGGTTGATTTAAGGGGGAGATGGTCGGTTTTATGGTCCCCTTTCTTCCTTATGTTTTCAAATTTTATGACGTTCGGCCCTTTAGTTTGACGATTTGAAGACCTTTCGCCTCATATCTTTGTTAATATTAAGACTTTTCGTGTCATTTAGGTGTCAATATTTTCCTGGCGAGCGATAGCGAGCCTGTAATTTAGGAGGAACCGGCCTTCGGCCGGGAAATTTTTCTGCCGAAAAATGTACAAATATATCTTTAAGGGGGATCCATTTTTTTTTTTTTTTTTTATGTAGGTCTAGGAAGGAAACTAGACAAATAATAAATAAATGAAAAAATCGAGCAAAATGTGAACCATCTCCCCTTAACGCCCTAGGGACCAGTGACGTGTTGTTAATGTTGTTGTGGTTTACCTTCCAGTTGGTCCCCCCCCCCCCCCCCTCTGCTGCCCCCCAGTATCAACAGGCCACCCGGTTAAGACCCAGTGATTTTGAGATTTTAAGACGTTCGCCCCATTAGTTTGGCAAATTTAAGAACTTTCGCCCCATTAGCTTGGCGATTTTAAGAACTTTCGCCCCATTTCTGTCAATTTTAAGATCTTTTGTGCCATTTAAGTCTAGATTCTTTCCTGGCGAGCGGTGGCGAGCTTGCAATTTAAGAGGAATCGGCCTTCAGACGGGATACTTTTCTACCGAAAAATGAACAAATTTATCTTGAAAGGGGTTCTAGGGGGTGTAATTATAAGCTTGATAGAGGTCTAGGGAACAAAGTAAAAAGCTCCCATGAGCGTAGTATCGCAATGTGACTCTTTTGTTTACCCTCCAGCTGGTTCTGTCCTGCCTGGTGGTGGTGGCTGCTGCTGCCCCCCAGTATGACCCCCTCGACCAAGAGGCCACAGTGCTCGTGGACGAGCGAGTTGACAACGGTGACGGCAGCTTCTCTTACAACTTCAAGACCAGCAACGGCATCGAGGCCGCCAAGACTGGCACCGTCGGCAGCGAGGGACAGAGCAACATGGACGGTGCCTTCAGGTGAGACACAACATCTACTACAGTATGTGTATTATAACTCACTCAAAATAATGTAACAAGAAGCTAACATTCCTTACATTTATTTCACACTGACCTGGACTTGCTTTCCTCCACAGATTCCTACTTCCCGACGGCACCCAGGCTGAGGTCCGCTATGTTGCCAACGAGTTCGGTTACCAGCCCGAGTCCAACCTCCTTCCCGTCGGCCCCCCCGCCCCTCCCCATGTCGCCGAGCTCCTCCGCATCGCCGCTGAACAGAGGGCCCAAGGCATCACCTTCGACTAAACCAATGGTTAAAATAATTTACAATTATATTTTTGAAATAATAGAATTTTCGAATTTTTGTATTATTTACGGAACGGCAATTGATAAATTGTAGTTCGTAGGCTATAACGCACTCGGTTGATAATATTTTCTTATTCTCTGTATAGTTACAGTATTTACATACAATTCATTCATGCTTAACCCATCCAGCTCCAGCGACGTCCATTGGCAGATGCCCATTTATGTTACACACAGCCCCAGCGATGGCCATTGGACGTCGGCTATTTTCGCCTTATTGAAATAATTTTAGGCCTCTCAAAAGGCTTGTAGGGGTCTCAAATTTGTACACATGGTAGCTTTGGATGTGGGGCAAAGTTGGCAGCCCACAGAGACCACCTTGGACCACCCCATGTTGTACAACATTTTAAAACATAGAACAAATATGAATAATTCCTGGCACTGGGTGTTACATTATGCTACTTTTCGGATGGGGCTCAATGGGTTAAGTAACTCGTGAGAAGACCAATAAGTCTATCATTATTCTTTAACTCCAGGTTCAATCTTCCGGACGGCGCCACAGCTGAGCTCCGCTACGTCGCTAACGAGTTTGGCTACCAGCCTGAGTCCTCCCTGCTGCTGACCACCCATCCCCTACTTTCCCACGTACACGAGCTTCTCCGCATCGCTGAGGACCAATGCGCCAAGGGAATCACCTTTGTCTAAACACAAGCCATGCATTAAGGCGGGATGGGCTTGTTTATTTGCTCATTTATGTATTCATTAAGCATCCCCCTCCGAGATCCTCCCTCCAAGATAAATTTGTACATTTTTCGATAGAAAAATGTCCCGGCCAAATGCCGGTTCTTCTTAAAATACAGGCTCGCTATCGCTTGCCAGGAATAAATCGACACCAAAATGACACAAAAAGTCTTAATATTGAGAAAGAAATGGGGTGAAAAGTCTTAAAATCGCCAAACTAATGGGTCAAACATCATAAAATCTGAAAACTAATGAGGCTAAACATGAGGGAGAAGGGGGACCATAAATACCGAGCCATCTCCCCTTAACCAGATATTCCTCGTCGATGACATGTCTACTTCTTGACTTACCCACGGTACAGCGATCAGAATAGTTATCGCCATCCTTCAACATCCAGCCAGAACTTTGATCCCCAACCCACTTTAACCGAATTAGACTAGTGAATTTCTACCAGTTTACTGTTAGTGGTGTAAAGGAGTGATACACTGTTCTGATCGTACTCCTCTTTGTACATAGGTGACCATCGCTCCAGGACCCCGAACACTCGCAGTCGTTTACACAGTTTCTCTTTCTTTCTTGAATAAACAATGGTTTTGTTGGCAAATATAATATTTATTTATCCTTTCAGTATATTCTTAGGTCTAATAGTTTAGTGTGGTATGTGGGAGGAGGAAGCTGAGGGTGAATGTCAATAAAAGTAAAGTGATGGTATGTAATAGAGATGTTCGAAGGGTAAATGTAAATATACGGCTGGATGGGGAAATATTGGAACAAAAGGAATGTTTTAACCCCTCCAGCCCCAGCGTCGAACACGTCTCGACGGCTATATTTGTAATGCTCAGCTCCAGCGTCGATACAGCATTGATGGCTATTCTCGCCTTTATTTACCGCTGTTATATGGATTGTAGAGGGTTCATATTCGTATGGAAATGAAACCAGTACTTGGCAACCCTCCAAGTCCCACCGCACGGGCCTGGGGAGATGCGGTGGTGTAGGACAACAGTTCACGATTTCCCTCTCGAGTAATACGACATGTCCGACTGCCCAAGCTCTCACTGTCGCCCCTCACACCGTGGTGTGAGTGTTGAGGAGGCTCTTGCAATGTTGCATGACTCGGACAACGAGGATATTAACACTGAGTCATCAGATGAAGAGTCTGGGGATGACTACCAGCTATCTTTGAGGGAAATAGAGTAGACGGAAGAGGAGACCCCATTGCTCCTGTGGCTCATCGCGTCGCGACTGCGGTGTCCCATCCAGGTGGAGGCAGGGTGCCTCGTACCCTCATTGCTCCCCATGACCCCATTCACTCTTCATCAGGCGAGGAGGAGGAAGTGGTTGACCCAGCCCCTATGGGATTCATACGCTCTCAGCCCTCCAACTATCGTCCGATTGCTCTCATCTCTTGTATCTCTAGTTTTTTAAACTATTCTTGCTTCCAAATTTCTTAAGAATTTCTCTTCTCATAATCTGCTCTCAGATCGCCAGTATGGCTTCCTTAAGGGTCGCTCTACTGGTGATCTTCTTTCATATCTTACTAACTCTTGGTCATCCAACTTTCGGGACTTCGGTGAGACTTTTTCTGTTGCACTAGACATATCGAAGGCCTTCTATAGAGTCTGGAACAAATCTTTAATTTCCAAACTACACTCCTTCGGTTTCTATCCCTCCATCGGTGCCTTTGTCTCAAATTTCATTTCTGGCTGTTCCATAGCTACGATTGTGGACGGCCATCGCTCACTTCCTCATCCTATCAACTCCGGTGTTCTGTCCTATCTCCTATTCTCTTTCTAATTTTCATAAATGATCTTCTCAACTGTAGGCTACATCCAGTCCCATCCATTCATATGCAGACGACTCTAACTTACATTACCCAATTAGTTTTCCAGAACGCCCCAGCCAGAAGTCCCTCAAAAACAAACGTAATGAAGCCATAAAACACTTATCTTCTGATCTAGCCACTATTTCCAATTGGGGTAGAGAAAACCTTGTTGCATTTAATGCTTCCAGGACCCAATTTATCCATCTTACTACCCGTCAGGAACCTCAAGAAGACTATCCCTTATTCTTCAACAATACAAAAATCAATCCTTCATCTTCTTTCAATATTCTCGGTGTCTCTTTTTTTTCTGCTCTCACTTGGCAGGACCATATTACCAGTCTTGCTAAAGCAGTCTCCCAGAAGCTGGGTGTGCTCAACTGCCTCAAGGCGTTCTTTACCCATGCGCAGCTTCTTGCTCTGTACAGGGAGGGGCATAGTGCGTCCCTGTATTGAGTGTTGTTCATATGTGTGGGGAGGATCCTCTCACACCGCACTCCTAGACAAAGTAGAAAGGAAAGCCTTTCGTATCATTAACTCCCGTACACTCACCAACTCTCTCTCTTCGCCGCAATGTTGCATCTCTCTCGTTATTCTATCGCTACTACAATAATCAGTGTTCCTCGGAGCTTTCCCAGTGTATACCACATCTTCTATGTAGGGTGTGTAGTACCCGCCTTGCAACACAATCCCACCCCTACTCTGTGCAACTCTCCAACCCAAGAGTGAAACGCTATTCTCACACTTTCTTCTATTCAACTGCTGAGCTCTGGAACTCTCTCCCAGAATCAGTCTTTCCCTCTTCCTATGACTTAAATTGCTTCAAACTCCGTGTGTCCAGGCATTTTAGCTCGAATGCCCCTTGATTTTGGCCCTGTCACTCTTTGGGGCAGGCACTCTGGGGCAAGCACTCGCTGCAGGCAGCTATGCCTTTTGTCTCCCTCATTCACATAATTAAAAAAAAAAAAAAAAAAAAAAAATCCCGGTGCAGCCTCGGCAGGGGTAAAAAATACCTGCAGAGGAGGATGAGGAAGAGAGTGATGATGATGCTCCTCCACCACGCCTGCCTTCATCACCACCACCACCCGCTGTTTCTCCACTAAAAGCTGCAACCCCTAACACCTTCTATGGGTTGCGCAGGGGTGAGGCTATATTGGCAGAGAAGGAAATGTCTGACACACACGACATAGAGTCTGTGGGGGCAAGAACTCCCCCACGTGTTCACCCACGGCACCTGTTTTCCCCCCACCCTTGTCACCGCGTTCAACTCCTCACCTTTCTCCACCACCACCATCACCCCCTGGCCTTACTCCCCCATCAGGCCTTCTTTGTCACCACAGTCTGGGACTTCCCGCAACCCCGACACTAGAAGATCATCACCACCAAAAGCTGGGGCCTCTCGTCACCCTAGATTATCATCATCACCACAAAAAGCTGTGCCCTCTCGTCGCCCCGACATCCCATTACCGCCTTCATCGCCTCAACGCCCCGATCGACGTGGGCGTTTACTTTCCAGTTGGTGTGCCACCTGCGACCGGGCATCCAAGGTGACCCTATCTATCTATCTATCTATCTATATGCTCAGGCCCAATCCCCATTTTGGGGGTAGCCTAATAAGACATAATTCTCTACATGGGGAAGAAGACAGAACTGGAAGAGGTGAGGACCAACGGGATTTCTGGGGCGGTTGTCATCACCATGCTGGAGAACTACTTTGACAAGGGACACATAATGTACCTCGACAACTGGTATACTAGCCCCTCCCTTGCTCTCCGGCAGTACTTCTTTGATTTCCCATGGAATGATTTCTGCTTCCGTGGCCGGGGACCCTCGGAGAGTGCTGAACGCATTACCGAGGTAATCCTATCGGGCATGGAAGCATACATTCCATTTTCTTTCTCTCAGACTAATGATAAAAAATCTTGGTTTACTCATGCCTGTTCTACTGCTGTCCGCAATAAGGAGGAAGCATTCAAACAGTACCGACACCTTAAATCTCAAGACTCTCATTCTTCCTATGTTTCTGCCCGGAATCAAGCCAAATCTGTTCTTCGACTTGCCAAACACTCTTTCATCAATAATAAATGCACTGAACTATCCAACTCTAGCTCTTCCCAAGCTTTCTGGCATCTAGCCAAAAACCTCTCCAACAATTTCTCTTCCTCGTCTTTCCCACTCTGATGGCACAACCATCACTTCTTCCTCTGACAAAGCTAAACTCTTCGCTCAAACTTTTGCTAGAAACTCCACCTTGGATGATTCCGGTGCTATTCCTCCCTCTCCACCCTCCTCCCTCTTACTTACGCCTAATATCCTAATCTCTTCTAAAGATGTACTTTCTACCCTCTCTGGGCTTAATACTAATAAGGCGTACGGTCCAGACGGTGTTCCTCCTGTTGTTCTCAAAAACTGTGCTTCCGTGCTGACTCCCTGCCTAGGCAAACTCTTTCGTCTCTGTCTATCCTCTAACGTCTTCCCTTCATGCTGGAAGTTTGCTCACATTCAACCTGTCCCAAAGAAGGGTGACCGCTCTCAACCCTCCAACTATCGTCCAATTGCTCTCATCTCTTGTCTTTCTAAGGTTTTTGAAACTATTCTTGCTTCCAGATTTTTTAAGCATTTCTCTTCTCATAATCTGCTATCAGATCGCCAGTATGGCTTCCTTAAGGGTCGCTCCACTGGTGATCTTCTTTCATATCTTACTAACTCTTGGTTATCCTCCTTTTGGGACTTTGGTGAAACTTTTTCTATTGCACTAGACATATCGAAAGCCTTCGATAGAGTCTGGCACAAATCTTTAATTTCTAACCTACCCTCCTTCGGTTTCTATCCCTCCATCTGTGCCTTTGTCTCTAATATCCTTTCCGGCCGTTCCATAGCCGCGGTTGTGGACGGTCATCGTTCACTTCCTCACCCTATAAACTCCGGTGTTCCTCAGGGCTCTGTCCTATCTCCTATTCTCTTTCTAATTTTTATAAATGATCTCCTCAACTGTACCTCAATTCCCATCCATTCATACGCAGACGATTCAACCTTACACTACTCCATTAGTTTTTCAGAACGCCCCAGCCAGCAGTCCCTCAACGACAAACGTAATGAAGCCATAGAACTCTTAAATTCTGATCTAAATACTATCTCCAATTGGGGCAGAGAAAACCTTGTTACCTTTAATGCTTCCAAAACCCAATTTCTCCATCTATCTACCCGTAAGGAGCTCCCAGCGGACTATCCCTTATTCTTCAACAATACAAACATCAATCCTTCATCTTCTCTCAATATTCGTGGTGTCTCTTTTTCTTCTGCTCTCAGTTGGAAGGACCATATTACCAGTCTTGCTAAGGCAGCCTCCCAGAAGCTGGGTGTGCTCAACCGCCTTAGGGGGTTCTTTTCCCCTGCACAGCTTCTTGCTCTGTACAGGGGCATAGTGCGTCCTTGTATTAAGTATTGTTCACATGTGTGGGGAGGTTCCTCTCACACCGCTCTCCTAGCCAAAGTTGAAAGGAAGGCCTTTCATATCATTAACTCCCGTCCACTCACCAACTCTCTGCAATCTCTCTCTCTCCGCCGCAATGTTGCATCTCTCTTGCTATTCTATTGCTACTATAATAATCAGTGTTCCTCAAAGCTTTCCCAGTGTATACCACCTCCTTTACGTAGGGCACGTGGTACCCGTCTAGCAACTCAATCCCACCCCTACTCTGTGCAACTCTCCAACCCGAGAGTGAAACGTTACTCTCAAACTTTCTTCTACTCAACAGCTGAGCTCTGGAACTCTCCCAGAATCAGTCTTTCCCTCTTCCTATGACTTAAATTGCTTCAAACTCCGTGTGTCCAGGCATTTTGGCTCGAACGTCCCTTGATTTTGGCCCTGTCACTCTTTCAACTGTGGGGGAGGCACTCGCTATAGGCAGTTCTGCCTTGTGCCTCCCTCAATCACATAGAAAAAAACAAAAACAAAAAGTACCTGCATAGCCGCAATACAGGAATATGTGGCACCATCAGGAGTCGTCGCGCCTTCATGCCCGAGCTACCAACCAGGCAAGAAAAGGGCTCTATCATCTATTAACAGTCCAACAATGTCCTCATGCTGTCCTGGATTGACAACCGGGAAGTCAACGTCCTCACAACTATCCACCGTCCCACCTTCCAAGACACCAGACATCGTGATCGTGCAACAGGTTAACAAATCAAGAAACCTGCGGCCATCTGAGAATACAACATCAACATGTGCCTGGTGGACAAGTCAGATGCTGTCATCTTGTCAGTCGAGTGTGCGAGGAAGACGATGAGGTGGTATAAGAAGCTATTCTTCCACCTCCTCGATATAACCCTCTACAACTGCCACATCCTCCACTTATCAATCACCGGCCACAAAGAAACGATGGAGAACTTCTGCATCGAGCTGTCGTGGGAGTTATTAGGCAAGAACATGACTGGCCCATGCCGCCAGCAACGCCTCGTACATCATTGCCCAGCAGCAGAGGGGATTGTAAAGCCCGGTTCACACGAGCCGTCTTTTGCGGATCCGTTTTTTGGGCCTGTGACGTCACATACGAAAAACGGACGTGGAAAAGTAAAGTTGAAAAGAAATGCGGATCGCTTTCTAGAGCGCGGGCCAGACTCTGGGGTGCGGAACGTACTTCTCTGGCGTAAGGTAAACACCTACTAGAGTCTAGACGATCGTCAACATGGACTGAGAAACGATCTTTCTTGGTGTTTATTTCTTTATTTTGAACGAAGATGAACCACCACCGTAATTCAATGCATATTAACTAGGATCATACATCAAAACCAAGCCATCACATAGCCTGCAGTTGCCCATATATTTATATAAGTTCTGTTAATTCCTCTCTGTGACCATGTTAATGGAAATATATTGCGCATCATTGAATTACGAGTGTATAGTGGTTAATTCATATGATTAGTAAACTGGTAATTAAAAAAAAACGCACTCGCAATTCATTCATATAGGCCTACTATATAATTTACATTCATACATCAGATCACGATTAGAAACAATTTATGTGGGCAACGGTACCTGGACATAGACTAATTATATGCACTGTAGAAGGGAATCGAGATTTTATTGGAGAAACATGTTGTTGTTGTTCTGTAGTTATAATCTAGGATTCTAGGTGTTTATTGTCTCTATCTGGAGGCGCGCGAAGCAGTACGTGTTAACTTTGGTAAGTTTGGTGGTGCCGCGTCGGCTGCCAGGTACACGATCAATAGGTTAACGTATTAAACTGACTTAATATTTGCCTTGCCATTAAAATTATACATATAGCGTATATTGTTATGTGATATTAACTATAATGTAATGGAAATTGGCACAAAAATATTACACACATTTAACTTCAATTTTCAAAGTACGGAACGTACTTCCTGTCAGTACACGAAAAAGATGAATCGAAACCATCTTTTTGAGCGGTCCGCATGTTGGTAGATGGCTTCCCGGTTCACACTACGTACGGGCCGCATGTCTGTAAGTGACGTCACTCTGACGTCACAATTTTTTATACGGACCGTAAAATGGCTAGTGTGAACTAGGCTTAAGACTCACTGAACGTCACTGCCCGGAATACGTGCCTCCCCCCGCTAACAAGGAAAAACCGTACAGGCGGTGTCATGTGTGCCGGAACACGATGCTGAGGACCCCAAGCAGAACAGAAACCATATATTCTTAGACTTATAAAAGTTTGTGTAAAGACTGCGATAAAAAAGACGCTAACGTGAGTGAACATTATGTACAAAAATACAATGTATAAATATATTATAAGTCCAAATTGCCTAACACAATGTGTAAGTGATAGTGACACTATAAAATATACGATAAGTAACCAAAATAATGAGCGGCGAGAGTGAACGCAAGAGAGCGCAAGTGACCACAGAAAGTGAAAGTGGTTGGTGGGGGTGGGAGGTGTGGCAGCCAGTCAGCTGAACGTGCGCTCGTCTGTTTGTTTTGTTATGGTCTGGAGGCAAGATGGCCGCCCGCCACCATGGCAACCAGGCGCACGCGAGGCTTGCCACTCACCGGCACTTATAACACTGGACTTTAGGCACTTGGGCCTATAACATTGTACCTACACTTACAATGACATTCAGTGATAGTTGTTGTTATTTTATGCACTGTGGAGGTACATATGATGCTCGGGTGGTGTAAATGGGTCTCACTCGAAAATTGGAGGCATCGTACATCAGCCACACTCACCCACCCTGCCGCCAGCCACCAGCCCGGGAGATTTGAAGAGGCGCATGACACACAGCGATGGTGGTGACGATGGTGGTTGTCTACATCTTGACTTACCCACACACACACACACAATTGTAAAAGCAACAAGTGTAAGATGGTCTATAGCAACGTGGATGGGCTGATATAAAAGAAATTAGCGATTAATGATTACATGAGACAGAAAAAGTCCTTAATATTGTGTCTATGTGAAAATAAACTAAATAAAGAGATAAGCTTGGAAGGAATGGGATGGCACAACTATAATATCTGGAGAAGGGATAGAGAAGACAAGATGAGGGGAGGAGTATTAATTCTTACACATAACAAATTGAAAACAAGAATGATAGATCTGAATAAAAAAAAAAAAAAAAAAAAATAGCCGTGAAATTGACAGATGATGACAATCAAAAGGCTGATATTGCAGTGGACTATATGCCGCCCTACACAGGGGCTTGGGAAGAGGAGGAATACAGATTCATCAAAGATGAGATGATCATATATATTGAAAAATTAACTCGCAGAAACAATGAACTAGTTATAGTAGGGGACTTCAATTATAAAGTGGTGGATTGGGAACAGAGAGAAGCGGGTATCGATGTGAACTCGTGGCTACTTATAGGCTACTTATTTTGGTCATAAAAATGTATTGGTACACAATATAAAATAAAATACAAGAAGGGGAAATTATGAAGTATCCAGATTGGACCTAATGTTTACCAGAGACCCGGATGTAATTTCTGATATAAAATACTTACCACCTTTAGGCAAGAGTGATCATGTCGTAATTGACATAGAAATCTTGCTGGGTTATTCCAACATGGTGGAGAGGGAGGAGCACAAGTAAACTAGATTTGAATATGCAGAAGTAGACTTCCAATCACTGAGACTATACTTCAAAGAAGCTGACTGGAGCGAAATAAATAAGAAAAATAGTGTATGTGGTAAACTATCAATGGAAGTTAAATATTACTAAGCTATAATGAATCAAATAAAATCAATCTAAATGAAAACTACTCTATATCTAAATTGAATTCAATCTGAAACAAGCTAATTTATATCCAAAGGTCTCACATAATAAATGTATATATAGGGTAAGGTTATAAGGGTTAATATTAGCCAGGAATTAACTCACCAATAGTTCCACGTGGCAATGAGGCAAGGGAGAACGTTTTACCCAATATGGCGGTGGACAATGGGGAACGAGACTTCGGTCCCAAGACTCGAGTCAAGTTAAAGAAAGAATAAATGATTACATGGGAATGGACATGATTATTATAATTTATGCTTATCTATCAGTCAGTCATGATGTCGATGAGAGCGTCGTGATGGTGTAGCTGTGTGTATTGCTGTATGTGTATTGTGATAGAGGCACAAAAGCTCGATCAACTGAGGGCGGAAAAATTAGATGTTGACTGGTTGGTGTTCGTGAAGGCTCTGACGTACCTCAAAAGCACACCTTGCTGCCTTGGCAAACCGCCAGGAGCCCAAATTATCGTACCGCATCTAGGTTGCTCTGTAGTAGTCTATACGATAAATTATATTAATATATACGATAAATTCATACATACTACAGAAGACCATGGCAATATTGCTTAATAGCATATTAGGCCTTTTATAACTTAACTTATTTACAATCTTATAATATACGATCTACCCGTCCTACGTAGTGCTGTAGGAGAGATCGTGACGTCACAGACATACGAGATCACAAAAGAGTTATATTCTATCGTATTTATACGATAGTGTACATGAGAAGTATGAAGTATTCAAAACGATTTATGAAGGAGTCAATAAATATGTCCCTAAACAAGGTAATAAGTCAACAAAGATAAAAGACTGGTTCAATGAAAAATTTAGAAAAAACAAGGAAAAGAGAGACCAGGCGTGGAAGACAGCTAGAAAAAGGAGTATTACATAAACAAAACATGGAACAGATAGGATACAAGAGATGAAATAAATATGCTAAAATCGGAAGACAAGAAGCCAACGCATATGAAAAGAACATTGTGAAAAAATGTGAGAGATCCTAAGCTGTTCTATAGGTTTGTAAATAGTAAAATGAAGGTAAAGGGATAAAATGGTGAGGTTGAAAGTTGGAGAGACCACCTATGTTGATGAACAAAATATGTGTGAAGTTATGAACAATCACTACACTCAGTACATATAAGATAAGAACTTTGAAGAAGTAGGCGAAATGTATTAAATTGGTGATAACCATTACCTTTGAAGAATTCCGTCCGGGAGCGACGCAGCTAAAGTGGACCTCCGCATGTTCCAGGCAGCTCTCCTCTCCTCATCTCTGGGTCTTGGACTCTTGCTGGGAGACTGTTGTTGGAGCATGGGTAGCCTGGTGTTGGTGGCTGGTCAGGGACTCTAGCAGGCCACTTGTCTAGCTTTTGTTTAAAGGTGTCAACAGTGACACCAGTTAGGTCCCTATGTTCTCTAAGGATGCTGTTGAAGAGTCGGGTCCCGTTGTGTTGGAAGCTGTGGTGAACTAGCTGTGTGGAGGCTTGAATGCTTTTGACGTAGGATAGACGTCCTCTTCTTGGATTTGTATTTTCAACCAAACCCATATTTGGAACCCTTCCTTCTAACGTCTTCCATACGTAAATTACTATGTATCTCTCGTCTTCGTTGGAGAGAGTAAAACCCTAGTTCCTTGAGCCTTTCCCAGTAATTTAGGTGGTTGACTCCTGAAATTCTGCTTGTGAAAGTTCTCTGTAATGCCTCGATCTTTGCTGTGTCTGTTGATTTGTGTGGGGACCACAACTGACAGCAATATTCGATTATGGGGTGCACCAGAGATTTCCACAAGGTCAGCATACACAGCCTTTCTCTTGTTTTGAAGGTCCTAAGGATCCATCCTGAAAGTTGTCATGCTGTTTGAGTGATTTGGAGTAGTGGTAGGAGAAGGTGGCATCATTACTCATGTACAGTATACTCCAAGCTCCTTAGTGTGGTCTTTTGCCGGTATCAATTGTTGACTGATAAGATGGGAGAGATTAAGTTTCTCCCAGAGGAACTATTATAACTAAGAAAGGACTTGACGTGAACACAAAAACAGTGGGCCCTGACAATATAGCAGGATGGATTTTGAAAGAATGTGCTGAAGAACTAGTAAAACCATTATATGAGGTAATGAAACACTCTCTAGAAACTGGGAAATTGCCACTGAACTGGAAAAGAGCCGACATCATACATATTTATAAAGGTGGGCACATGGAACATCCATTAAACTATAGACCTGTGTCACTTACTACTATAGTGTGCAAAATTTGTGAGCAAATAATTAAAAAAAGATGGATGAATTATTTGGAAGAAAATAATCTACTATCTAGCAGGCAATTGGGATTCAGAGAGGGTACCTCATGTGTTACTAATCTACTCAGTTTTTACGACAGAGTGGTGGACATATTACAAGAGAGAGATGGATGGGTGGACTGCGTATATATTGATATGAAAAAATCTTTTGACAGAGTATCGCATAGCAGGTTGAATTGGAAACTGACAAAAGTATGGAGGGATTCAAGGCAATTTTCTAAATTGGATGGAGGACTATCTTTCGGAAAGACAGATGAGGACTACAATCCGAGATAAATTTTCAAAGTGGAAAGACGTCACGAGTAGAGTTCCACAGGGAGCGGTGCTGGCTCCCATAATGTTTCTGATACAGTATATGTTAATGACATGCCAAAGGATATAAATGCGTATATGATTATGTTCGCAGACCATGCCAAGATTATGAAGCGTATAGAGGATGAAAGCAGCGGAAGGGAACTAAAGAATTATTTGGACAGGATAGATCAATGGAGCAAGAAATGAAAAATGGAATTCAACACAAATAAATGTCATGTAGTGGAAATGGGAGAAAGTAAAGAAGGCCTCATTACTTGCCCGACCCTGCTCGTGGAAGGTTGTGTCTTTAGTGCCTCTAGTAACTGACCTATTTACACCTTAGTGTGGTAGCTAGTGCTATAGCTTTGAACATTATTAGTGAAATGGCTGGCATGACGAGAGTGCTACTTCCTCGGATCCTCCCATATTCTCCAGCTTTGTCTTGCTTTGCAAGAAAGGCTGGATAATGTGGAGAGCGAGAGGTGCAGTCTCTCAAAGACGAAAATTTAGCCTTGAAGCTAGCCATGGCGGACAAGTGCAACGCCTGCAAGCTGAAAAGGCAGCCAGTATACACCAGCAACAAGTTCATCACCTTACCTGATGAATGTGATGGTGTACAAGTGGATGATAGCGAGGCTGGGAGTGCTTCAAGTGGTGAGCAGAACGAGAGAAAGGGAGGTAAGGAGAGTCCAAACACAGGTAAGTGTAAGCGTATCAATGTTGTGGGAGACTCTGGAGTTAAGTATTTAGGTGAAAATCTCTCCACCCAAGTTAGGAAGCTCGAGTGTCTCCCCGGGGCAGGAATAGGTAGAGTTTGTGAGAGATTGGAGGACGTCATTGATGACTTTGGAGATAAACCCATAGTCGTCCTTAGTGCAGGTAGCAATGACATGGGTAAGCTTACCAGTGTTGAACGGCATAAAATGTATAGAGTATCCTTAGATAAGATTAGGATGAAGGGTGGGACTCCCATTGCTTGCTCTATCTTGCCAAGACGAGGTGTTAGACGTGAATGGATGTCCAGAGCAATTGGTTTCAATTGCTGACTGGCAAAGCTGTGAAAAGAGCTGTCATTAACAATCATAGACAACTGGAGCCTTTACTACGGTAACGATAGCTTGTACGCATTTAAGTAGGAAAGGGGTGGGGATTTTAGGAAGGTTAGTTGATAGAGTAGTTGAGGTGGGGTTTTAAAATGGCAATATCCCATCAAAGAGAAACCACAGGAAATTAGGTGATAGAAAGAATAGATAGGAAAGGAAATTAGGTGATATTAATAACAGTGAAACAATAGGTTAGAATGCAGTAATAGAAGTTAGTCATATTAATAGTGGTACAATATTTACCATAGTACAAGATAATAACAAAAGTAAAATAGACGAAATAAAGGTCAATCAGATACTATTAAAAGAAATACATTGAGATTATATAACACAAACTGTAGGAGTTTATGTAACAAAATGGACGAGCTTAGAGCACTTGTTAGCAATGAAAATATCGACATAATAGCGCGAACTGAGACATTTTAATACAGAATCCAGGCATTTTTTAGCAGAATTTAAAAATACCAGGATATACTTATACTTTTGATACTTTTGATGTGTTCGCCACTCTTCTAGCGGCACCAAGGAGCGCGGCGCCCCTCGTTATGGGTGGTGATTAGTTTGTTTAACCCATCCAATCCCAGCGACGGCTACCAGCCGTCAGTGGATAAGTCACTCCCCAGTCCCAGCGACGGCTGGGAGCTGTCAGTAATGTACTTTCCTTGTAACTGCCTGTATCAGGCTGTGCCTGGTACCACGACCGTTTGAGCACTGCTCTCGATATGGCAACATTTCTCAGATTATATCCAACCCTCTGAAGACTGAGAGAGCCAGTCTTCCTTCATCTCTTGAGGTGGAAGGTTGTTCTATCTTGCCATTTTGGCCACATTGCTTGGGACTGGGGGGGGGGGACTTTTATTACTGTAACCTACGGTACAGTAGGGGTTAAATATGACCGAACAAGTAGGAGGGGCGGCGGAATAGCAGTGTTTGTCAGTTCATTAAAAAGCTGCACTAAATCAGGTATTAGACTAAATAATGATAACGAAAGTGTATGGGTAGAGGTTAGCGAAGCTAGTGAATCCATAGTTAATGGAGTTATTTATAGACCATCAAATATAAATAGAAATGACGGTACATCTCCATGGGAGGAAGTGAAAATAGCATCAAGGTTTAGCAATGTGTGCATTATGGGGGATTTTACTTTTCCGAATATAGATTGGCAGCATCAAATCAGTGACTCAGATTCTGAAGAGTTTATTGAAGCTGTACAAGATAGTTTTTTATTTCAATTCATAGACACGCTGACTAGAGGTAATAATATCCTCGATTTAGTTCTCAGTAATAATGTATATATGATAAATAATGTAGAGATAGGGAACCAACTAGAAAATAGGGATCATATATGTATTTATTTATATATGCAATGGGCAGGAAATGCTAAAGAGAATACAACACTTATCTCAGATTTCAGAAAAGCCGATTATGGTGGGCTAAGAAGAGCCTTATAGGAGGACCCTATGGTTAAACAATTAAGTGGATCTAGGAGTTATAATGTACGTACCCTCTCTCAGACACCCTTCATAAGTCAGGATAATCCAGAGTCAAACTTGACAGCTAGCCTACATATGAACATTTTATTGCATCACTCCACAATGCTCAAAATAAATATAAACTCAAAAGAAGATTTAGATCGACACAGAACCAACCAAAATGGATAAATAATTAACCAATAGATCTTCTAGGAAAAAAAGAGAAATATATAGAAAAATTAAGAAAGTTGAAAATCACCAACATATTTACTATCAGACTCTATCAAGACAGGTCAAAAGGAAAATTAGGAGAGCAAAAAGAAATTACAAAATCAAGATAGCCAACGACTCAAAAAACAACCCTAAAGCTTTTTACCAGCTATATGAATATAAAGTTGGAGATGTAATACAGTAGGTCCCCTTAAAACTTCAATAGGAGAAATGACTGATAATGATTTAGAAATGTACAGTACATTAAATAGTAACTTTCTTTCCATTTTCACTAATGAAAATTTGGCAGTTTCCAGAAGTCCATTAGGTATATAGTGACCGAATAGAAAATATGTTAAGTACGGTTTATATAAGTAGAAATTATGAGCTTAAGGAAATTGACAGACTGAAACCTCAGAAATTGTCTGGTCCTGATGAGGTATATGCTAGAGTATTGAAAGAATGCAGAGATGAATTAAGTTACCCATTAATCCGGGAACGGCAAACGTTCTCATAAGAGGTTTTGGTGGAGGAAGGCGAAAGTCCTCATAAGATCCAAGGCCTAAAAAAAAACGTTAAAAACACCTCAGTGGCACTCAAAACAAAGCAATATGTGATTAGGTGAGATAATTCCCCTCCATTACTTGCTACCATTCCTACATATGTGTCCCCCCCCCCTCAATTATCACCTATTTTTCCCCTTATTCCCTTTTATCGGGTAATTATCGGCACAAATTTTCTTCCCGCGGTCTCTATGTAGCATAAGCGAGGCGTCTAGAGATCCTTGCAACAGAGAGACTTTTACTTAGAGCACTCAGTGTCGCTTGAGAACTCAGGAGGAGAGGATATATGCCGCCGCGGCTCTCCCCTCATGAATGGACTGGTCGGCAATAATACATTTTTTTTTCACCCCCCCAAATACTATTCCCACTTGTTTTATTGCTTTTAAATGTTAATATCATCATATTAAACGTAAAATAGGCAGATATGAATAAGTAATAACGATATTTATGGCAAAATGACGATTTTCGTCGGGAATAAATCAAAATACCTCCGCATGGCGGGACGTTTCAAATACCATAGTATAGATTTGAGTCCCGGAGGGAAGAATGAAAACCTAATATTTAGTAGTGGCCCCGAAATCATTGACGATATGCCTATTAGTATAATAGTCCTCTTTCAAGTACCTGCGGTCAGCGTATTTGAAAACCCCGCCGCAGGGAGAAAGAGTTCTCATCATAAGTGTAACGCTAATTCTCTTATGGAATCGTCTTTATGATTGGGTACTCACTACAAAAAAACTTTGTAATAAAAATAAATAAATAAATAAATAAGTTAACTTTTGTTATATTAAGGCTTTCCAGATCGTGGATGTCTTATGTGGATTCTAGCCCAGACGGTGAACCAAGCATCGCCATGCCTCCTTCAATGATATATCAAGACTAAACTTAAGACATCAAACGAATGGGAAGGGGATGGACGGGAGGGCCCTACATCGTCAGTGATTTCGGGGCCACTACTAAATATTAGGTTTTCATTCTTCCCTCTGGAACTCAAACCTATAATTTATTAGTGGCCCCTCCATCATTGACGATATGCCTGATATCTCAAGACTGGAGGGGGACATTCGTGACAATATTACGCCACCAACACATGCCTAAAGGCAGAGAAAAAGAACCATAATTATAACAAAACTTAATTCTTTATTGCTTACATACAGTAAAATAGAAAATTTGGAAAGAAAGCAGTGCGTTACTTCGAAGAAGATCTGCTTATAAAAGGCCTTGCAGGTACAAAAAGGGAAAAGAATATCACATCGAGATTCAAATAGATTACGAGAACAACTTCTATTCTCTTATAACATCATATCGGGCACTTTTAGATCGAAATTATCTTAATACGTGATCCTACTAAAATTGCACGTTATAATATTGTACAATTCCTATTAAATCATCTATAGTTGCAACTATGATAAATATTCATAAAATAAAAATAAAAATAGTATGCTGTTAAGACAGCTCGACCCACTCGTGTATCACAGCTTGTGATTATAAAAATATACATTTAAAATAAAATTAGCACGTTGTTAAGACAGCTCCACTACTCAGTGTTTCACAGCTCGTGCTTTCACTCATATAGTTCGGCGGAGGGTCTCTAGATCCTGAGCTCTCCGGAACCCCCCCCTCCTTTTCTTTACCCTGAAGCTTAACCTTCATAGCTTTTGACTAAGTAGACCCGCCGCTTAACAAACATAAGGCAGTTTTGGGTCACCTACTGTCATATCCTCATACTGCCTCCCCGGAAAGGGTGGGGTGGGACCCCACAACCATCGTAAATTGGGGGCAGCTTTTTAGGTGTTATTTACGTTTTGCTGGTCTTGTGGGTTGTGGGCTCTGCCATCAATTACCCTGTCCCAATTCTCACGGCTGTGAGGACCCCAGTCCTCCTCCGTGAAGAAAGTATTGTTAATACATATCTCTATAGGTCCTTTGCCAAACCGGCGATGGGTCCTTTTCCAAATAGGAGGGGGCTCAAGAATTCTTGGATAATAGTGCCGGCAAAAGGCTTAAGGATTTTTTAAATGTGAAGGCTTCTGAACACGCCGGTGCCATACCAATAGCGTTATTGGGAACTTGTGCCCCGCCTAGGTCCTTCTAAAAATAATACAAGCCTCCGCCTTGCTATCTCTGGTCACCTGTGACATGTAGCTCAACCACATGGCCCCAAAACTTACTGGATGAAGTTTAAGAAACAACGCAAGTTAAAGCTTGCGTTACACGAAGTGACAGGGGTTTGGCTAGTGACCTTTCTGATTGAGCTAACATCAAACCGGAGCCAAACGAGAAACTTGCACTCATGAACCCTTTGTCTTACCCCGGCGGTATGTGTAGTTATGAAACGTCGACAACCGGTGTGAGAGGGGCTCTGATGATGGTGTAATGGTTGGGGGGTGAATATAACGCGTAACTGAATCTTGCGTTTAAGTGCCTTAATCTATTCAAGTACTCTACCAATAAAAAAAAAAATAATTTGTTCGGTCTTACCCTATTCAATGATTGATTTCAAGATCGAAAAGGTTGTCTGGCAAACTTGTAAGGGAAGTAATGACTTCTGAATGCCATTTTTTCTGTTCGGTTAACCAAGAAAAGTAAACTTTGCGCTGCGTATGTCAGCAGGGTCTCGGTGCTGTCAATCCTAGTTAAACCGGGAATAATCTCTAAAGAGATTACTGCATGTCCTGCAACCGCCGGAGTTCTACCTACCTCATGAGGTTTGTGACTCTCTCCCTACTTCCGTGGTTTGTAACTACATGATACTTGAGGGGAGCGTTGGTAAAGGGGAAAATGACTCGGAGAACTCCTTGTCTGTTGCTTGTCTATAACCATAGGGGGGAGTGTGGACGCCTCATTTTGAGGTAGTCCTCCGGATCCGAACATATAGGGTTCTGGTGGGCCCTTCATAACCATTCATCTCCCCTTGCGGGAGCGCAAATTCTATTGTACGGTACTTCCATGGCAGTAGGAAGAGTGTCTATTAGGTTTCCAAAAGATACTCTGTTGTCGGGATATGTCGTTGGGGACGTATGACCCGTGTTAGGGATTAACATAGGAAACCAGCTTCTATAATAATAGCTCAAAAAAAAATTCTAGTCCTTGAAAAACCGACAGAGACCCCGCTGACCTTTGTGTGTTATCGCATCGGACCGCAAAGTGTCATCTTATACCTTAAACCCGCCGTGGGGGCATGAAGGGAAGAAATAAATGGTTGGGAGGTCGTGATTGATAATAACTACACTTGGTTAGGAAGTTACCCTTTCCGTCCTAGACTCTGCTGGTTCTGGTTATAAAACAAACCCTATACTGAGTGTCCTGTAAAGTATGTCTACCTTTACTGCCGGTGGGAAGAGGTATTCGTGAGTGCAACTTTACCCACCTAACTTAGTTTGTAATTCATGGCGAGAATTTGTAATGCACGGCGGAATCGCCTTAGTTGAACAAGATGCCACTCTGCCTTGTTGACTTTGGAGCTTTAGGTATGGTCCCAGAAAAGGAATTGCAATTGACATGGAAATTATAACTGACTCCTTAATTTACACCACCAACAACCAGTCGTCTAAGTTTCACCCTTCTGAAGTTTGAAATTTTTTGTCTCATAAAATGAAATTGGGCCGGACTAAGGTCTTGTGGAGATTTATTTATGGTGTCTCTCTCCCCCGGGGGTGGACCACCCGGCATGTAACTGTTTGGACTTACCACACCGGAAGGAGTTATCTAGAACTCCTTGTGTGTCATGCCTTGTGTGCCTAGCTACCCTACCGAGGAACCACCATTCTGGCGGTGGAGGTGTGAGGCTCACTGTCACAGTGTTCCTTCCTTACGGATGAATTGTGATGAAATGAAGCACGGTATTGTTACTGTTGTGGTTGAGCGCTGGTCCTGACTGTGACGAAGACAGTTTGGATTCGGGAACAGGGTAACATGGAATTAACAGGACCCTGTTATGTGTGGAGAGTCCCGAGCTGAGGGACTCCGCCTCAAAAAGTTAGAAAGTTTCTAGGGAGTGATGAGGTAGCCGGAGCCCCCTTCACCCGGTGCTTTCCCTTTTCCACTGTACCCTTGTTCTCCGAGACTTGACCCAAACCCGCCTGACCTGACCAGTTTTAACTGGTTTTCTCCAGTCGGACTACCCTCGGATCCACTCGCCTGTGATAGGCCCCAGGAGAGAGAGAGTTGTGAACAATGATTAGAGTTTACTGGGATGGTTAGATGACTGACTGTTGTTGGTCTACTTTATCCCCTAACTGACATGTCCTGTGTGACGCACCCCAGTGCTGGGCAACGCAACCTGATTGTACTCCTTGGTACTCCACTGTACCGCCCGTGATCTGGCTACCGTCAGCCGCTATGTATATTGAGTGTGACAACTTATAACTATGTTCTTTGTATCTCTGCAAAGGTCTCGTCATGTGCTAACCAGTGGTGGGTTTTGTTTTAAGCCATGTCGAGACCTTCCATTTAATATGTAGTATCAATAGAGAAGTTGATAGATAGGATAATGGGAATTCAGAGAGAGAGAGTGAGTTGGGCTTCAGAGCAAGAGGGTAGCAACACGCCGCGCTGCCGGCCGGGTGGTTGCCAGACGTATGGACTGGTTGGCAGCCTTGCCCTTATAGCTAGGCGCGATAGGGTTGGTAGTCCATTGTTGCCTGCCTGGGCTGGGCCCATGTTGTCGTACAGCACACTGCCTGGAGGTTGGCTGTGTGTTCCTGGACTAGGTTGCCTAGAACCTTTGAGATTCTAACATCCCTTGCTCTCTCTCCCCACTTCTCACGGTTGCACTCTTTCTCTCTGACGACATTACTCTCATTTCATTCTTCTCTCTATTTAAATGCATAACCTTCCCTTGAGGTCCTAAAGGAGTTTCAGCACTCACCTCTCGTATTACTCTTAGGACAAGCATATATTTACATGTATTAGATTTAAGGGGTTAATGTGAACAGCGATCTTCTTGATGAGGATAGTTGGTGAACGTTCTACATGTTCACGAGTTATATGCCCTGCTCATCATTCCATTTGTGACTAGACTGGTGCCATGTGTAAGAGCCCGACCATGCCCAGGAGTTGTCTGTAGAGGGACGAGGACTTAGCCTTGATTTGCATACCGAGCCAGGAGCGAGTGTAGCACCCGAGACTACAGCTCGCTCGTAGTGCCGGTATAGTAGAGTAACGTAATTTATCTGTCCTTGTGTTCTCTACAGTCTTCTCCTGGGTTCTCGCTTTCGGTGCTGGGACTCGTTGTTCCTGTGACTTGGCCTGCTAGCTAGAACACATGGGATGATGAGTGGGATATATCTTTATTTTACTATGCATTGCAGCTCTCTTTAAGTATATATCTATAACACTTTACAATACACATTACTCACACACAAGACAACACTATTAATACTTTCATGTATCAATTAACTGCACTGTCGTTTTGCTGCTGTGTCCGGAGTTCTGTTGCGTAGGGCGCATACGGACTCGGAGGGGAGACAGAGTGAGAGAAGCGAAGTAGCCTATGCGGTAGTAGGCTACCGGCGCAGTACTGTTGCCTGCAACCTTTTAGTTATTCCAAGTATAGATTCATTATTATAATAAGTGACTACTGTTTATGTTCCTCCCATGTGTATTATTAGGTATCTACTGGATCATGAACATCTTGTATGCTACATGCTAGTGCATGTTAGTAGGGGACAGTTAGTGTAGTGCACGCGCTTTCAAGTAGGCGTGTACATTTGTCATTTAGCATTTCACTGTCATACCTTTAGCCTGCTTCTATTCTACATTATTAGAGGCTTAATATTAACGTAGTTTCTTGAGTATTGCATTTCTTTAGTAATAACGTAACCTATAAATGTCTGAGGGAGTTTAGCCTCATAGCCTACCCCCTGTTGTACACTTTCGCCGAGTTAAGGTACCTCGTTACCGTAGACGATAACTCTGTAGGGCGTTGGTGCTTTTGTTGTCTGGAGCATATAGTATTTGGGACTGGAATCGAGCGTGTCGTTGTCACTTAAGCCATTTCTGTCCTACGATCAAGAATCCCGAATATGTATTGCCGATCCAGCCGTAACAAAATGGCGACCTTGCACAAGATTCAGTAGTATCCTATCACATGTTTTTTGGAGAACTATTCTATGCTACCTAGTAGAGCTGGCTAGAATTTTCTTGCATATTGGAGGAATTTTTATTGTGTCATTATTGTATTGGTGGACTTGCAGATTGTTTCGTTAGGTGTCTAGAGTAGAGTCATTCAAGCATCTTTAACATTTTGTGAGTCGAGACTGCAATTAGTAATAAGCACTTTTTTTTGTTTATGAACAGCAATTGTATAACCAGCACTATGTCTAATGACTCATCATTTACGGGGGAGGATAACACGGTACAGCCTAGTGACCAGCAAGTACAGCAGATATTTAGGGAGGGGAGTGTTATAAGTGGAGAGAGGGATGCCCGGGCATTTTTGCAGACACCTTTGACCGAACAGCGCCTGCAGGCTATTGATTGTTACGGTCTTCGCTGTTTAGCCACGGTTTTGGGGCGGGACTGTCCTGACAGTTGGCCCAAGAAGAATTTGGTGGCATGTTTGTTGGGTGATGGCGATGGGGCGGTGGGTGGAGTGGGGTCTTGGGGGGTTCCCTCCAAGCCTCCATTCCACTCTACCCCTGAGCTGGGCCCTCAGCCAGCGAGTCTTAGCACGATGCAGCAGGAGGGTTCTCAATGGCAAGCTGGCTTACCCGTAAACACGTCTCGGTGTGGATCCCCCATTTTGTGCTCTCCCCCCCCAGGCCTGTCTCCTGAGATGTTATTTCAGCTAGAACTAGCTAAGTTTAAGCTGCAAGAGACTCAGATACAACAGGCTAGTATAGAACGCATAGAGGTTGCTAGAATCCAAGCCAATCAGGATGCAACCAGGTACCAGGCTGAAATGGATGTCGAGAAGTCTAGAGTAGAGACCACGGGGCGTCATCTCGGTGGTGGGCACCGGGTTACAGACTCACTTTCGCATTTAATTAAGTTAGTACCCGCATTTGATGAGACAGCAGTGACTGAGTTTTTTGCTCGTTTCGAAAAGAAGTGTCGTGAGTATGACTGGCCGGAGGTTAAATGGGCAGCATTAGTTTCATCACGTCTAGTGGGTAAGGGGTTGAAAGCCTACGATGCACTGTCACTGGACGAGAGTGTCGTGTATGGACTGGTGAAGGAGGCTGTGCTCCGGGCCTACGAACTGCAACCCGAAACTTATAGATTGAAGTTCCGTGGCGTGAATAAGAAGAGTGACGTCAGTTTTATGGAGCACGCACGGGACTTAACAGATGCATGTAATAACTGGTTTCGGTCCGAGCACGCAGAGTCGGCTGAGGAAATTAAGCAACTTTTCTATCTGGAACAGTTTTACAAATGTACTGGAACCGATCTAACGCTGAACATTAAGGAAAAATGTCCCAAGACAGTAGAGGAGGCTGCCAAGATGGCAGACCTCAGATTATCATTGATTCGTGGTTGCGGTGCCGCTCAGAGGGCTGAGTCAGGGCAGAAGGGGCGCTATACCCCCCCACCAGAGTTTTCGATAATAACAAATCCTATGACACACATAACCACACTAAAAGCATTGCACCTAATAACACCTACAAACACAAGCCTCTCCCGTTTACTAAAGGTCAGGCCCCTTCTTCGCCCGCACAAGGGAAGAAGCCCATTGGGGATGTGAAATGTTACAAATGTCAGAAGCTAGGCCATTATTCACGTGAGTGCCCTAGTAACACTCCCGCTAAGCCGGTGTCATTGGTTCACAGTATCGGTGTGTCTCTGAAGGCTGCAGCAACTGCCCGGGGTAGGTTGTCAGCAGCTGAGGCACACGCGGTAAAGAAGCGTACGGAAGGCTCGACACCTGTCCGGGACACTTTCTGTAGCCATCGGGGACACGGGTTTGTGAGCTGGGGGAGTGAACTACGGAGGGTTGACTTGTTGAGGGATACGGGGGCTTCGCAAACTTTGTTGAGGAACTTCACAGGGAAACCGATAAATGCGGCCAGAGTTGTTGTGGTGCAGGGTATAAATGCTACGAGGTCATACCCACTTGTGAGGTTGGAGTTGAGAGTGGGAGAGGTGTGCAGGGAGCTGGATGTAGGGATCGTTGAGTGTTTGCCAGTTGAGGGCGTCGACCTTCTTCTCGGCAACGACTTTGCGGTGCCCACTTCCGGGACTCCACCCTTAGTCGTTGCCGAGAGGGCGGCCGACGTGGATGGTGAGAATCGGGAATGGGTTGGGAGGTGCCAACAGGATGAGATGGCCTGTGTGGTAACCCGATCTCGCTCTGCGGCTCCTGCACAGCCTAGCACTCAACCTCGGGGACAGTGGAGGAAGGATCAGGAGAAGGTTGCTAAGGGCAGGAAAAGGGACATTGATTCTGCTGCACTTCTCGGTGATTCGGTACTTGGACCTATAATAAACACGGGAGTTGACTCTGGCCCAGAGATGGTGTGTAACAAGGCAGAGTTGGGTAAGACTTCGCGTGAGGCAAGAGCTGTAGCGAGAGCCACTAAGGCAGTAGAGCCTACTAGCCGGGTAATGTCTTATTACAAAACCATCTTGATGCATTGACGCCCGGGGACATAAGTGAGCAGCAGCTGCAAGACGCTAGCCTAGCTCGTTATAGCAATGGTGCCATAGAGTTGGAGGAAGATGGGGATGCGAGCCAGGAGAGACTTATAGGTTGCATGGCAGCGGCAGGTAATAACTTGGTTAATGCACAGGCGGTCATGAAGCACCAGTATGAAGCCAAGGTGAAGCTTCGGGAGTTTTCGGTGGGTCAGGAGGTAATGTTGCTTTTACCTTTGCCTGGACACCCCCTTTCTGCCAAGTTCATTGGGCCGTATGTGGTGGCTAAGAAACTGTCCGACCTTGATTATCTCGTTGCAACACCTGACCGTAGGAAAAAACATCAGTTATGTCATGTTAACCTCATGAAAGAGTATGTGAGACGCCCCTCAGAGCCTCTCACTGTCCCTGTGCTGGCCTGCAGCGGCCAGGGTGGAGAAAGAGGTGGGGACAGTCATGCTGCTGAGGAGGATAGCTGGGACTGTGTCATTTCCGCGGAACAGTGGGTGGGAATACTGAACAAGAGGCTAGGCAAGTTGTAAGTCACCTGCCTGAGCACCAGGGTGCTGCTGTCCTAGGCCTGTTCAGGTCATACCCCTCTGTTTTCGCCGAACACCCAGGTCTCACTACTCAGGTAACGCACGACGTGGACGTCGGTGATAATGTGCCCTTCAAGTCAGTGCCCTACCGTGTGCCCCCGGTAAAGTTGCCAGCTTTACGGGAGGAGTTAAAGTACATGGTTGAGAGAGGGATGATCACTGAAGGTTATGTGAAGTGGACATCACCCGTCACGTTGCAGCCAAAACCTGACGGCAAGGTGCGGTTCTGCATAGATTTTCGTAGGCTAAATGGCTTGACCACTACCAACCCTTACCCTTTGCCTCGAGTTGACGACAGCGTGGACAAGATAGGGAATGCAAAGTACCTTACTAAAATTGATCTTGTAAAAGGCTACTGGCAAGTACCCCTGTCGGACCGAGCTAAGCAAGTTTGTGGTTTTGTGGTAGATGGCAAGACCTACCAATGTAACGTAATGCCTTATGGGCTTAAGAACGCACCTGCCACGTTTCAAAACCTGATGAACGATATTTGTGACGAAATCCCTAACTGCACGGTCTACCTTGATGACGTGATAGTATATGATGACGATTTTGAAAATCACCTAAGGCACTTAGAGACCCTGTTTAGGAAGTTGCACGATGCTGGGCTGGTGGTGAACCTGAGGAAGTGCGAGTTTGTAAAGGCTACTGTGCAGTATCTTGGCTTTGTGGTCGGGTTAGGCCGGGTGTGCCCCCCCCTGAGCAAGATACAGGCTATCAATATGTTTCCCAGGCCCACCACTAAGCGCCAGGTCATGCGGTTCCTAGGTATGATAGGCTATTATAGGCGCTTCATCCGGGGATACTCTACTGTCTTAGCACCGTTAACTGATCTACTGTCGAAGTTAGTGAAGTTCTGTTGGGCTGCGGAGTGTCAGAGGGCTTTCGACCTAGTCAAGCACCTGCTGTGTACACATCCGATTTTGAGGGCCCCAGACTTCTCCAGGAGTTTTCAGCTGGCGACTGATGCCAGCGGTGTGGGTGCCGGGGCAGTGTTACTGCAGACTGATTCCGAGGGCTTGGAACACCCAGTGAGCTTCTTTTCTCGCAAGTTTAATTCGGCACAAAGGAATTACTCGACTATAGAGAAGGAGCTTCTGGCTATCGTTTTGTCGCTCAAACATTTCGAAGTTTATGTTCCAGCCTACGGCCCGGTAGTGACGATTTATACGGACCATCATCCCTTGAAATTCCTAAATCAGTTTCACAATCGGAATATGCGGTTGACCAGGTGGTCCCTAATGCTCCAAGAGTATAATCTCAACATTCAGCATATTGCCGGGAGTGAGAACGTGATAGCAGATTGTCTATCAAGGGTTGATGATCCAAGATAGTCGTGCACGGTGTGTGGGTTGAGCAGGAGTAAAATTAGGCTATCATAACGCCGTCCAAAAAGATTATAAAACAATAAAATAAACGAGAAAACTCTTTCTTTTTTTTTTAGTTTTGTAAGTCTTTATTGTTGTAGCATAATGAATGCGATATTGTGTTTTATGTATAATTCACACTTCAGTTGTTGTGCACCTTTTGCAATTAGTGGCAGCTAAGGGTAGCAGGTCGGTTGGTTGCCTGTCAGATTTTGATAATGCTTCTAAGGTCGATTATCTAAAATCTTGGGGGGGCTGTGACGCACCCCAGTGCTGGGCAACGCAACCTGATTGTACTCCTTGGTACTCCACTGTACCGCCCGTGATCTGGCTACCGTCAGCCGCTATGTATATTGAGTGTGACAACTTATAACTATGTTCTTTGTATCTCTGCAAAGGTCTCGTCATGTGCTAACCAGTGGTGGGTTTTGTTTTAAGCCATGTCGAGACCTTCCATTTAATATGTAGTATCAATAGAGAAGTTGATAGATAGGATAATGGGAATTCAGAGAGAGAGAGTGAGTTGGGCTTCAGAGCAAGAGGGTAGCAACACGCCGCGCTGCCGGCCGGGTGGTTGCCAGACGTATGGACTGGTTGGCAGCCTTGCCCTTATAGCTAGGCGCGATAGGGTTGGTAGTCCATTGTTGCCTGCCTGGGCTGGGCCCATGTTGTCGTACAGCACACTGCCTGGAGGTTGGCTGTGTGTTCCTGGACTAGGTTGCCTAGAACCTTTGAGATTCTAACATCCCTTGCTCTCTCTCCCCACTTCTCACGGTTGCACTCTTTCTCTCTGACGACATTACTCTCATTTCATTCTTCTCTCTATTTAAATGCATAACCTTCCCTTGAGGTCCTAAAGGAGTTTCAGCACTCACCTCTCGTATTACTCTTAGGACAAGCATATATTTACATGTATTAGATTTAAGGGGTTAATGTGAACAGCGATCTTCTTGATGAGGATAGTTGGTGAACGTTCTACATGTTCACGAGTTATATGCCCTGCTCATCATTCCATTTGTGACTAGACTGGTGCCATGTGTAAGAGCCCGACCATGCCCAGGAGTTGTCTGTAGAGGGACGAGGACTTAGCCTTGATTTGCATACCGAGCCAGGAGCGAGTGTAGCACCCGAGACTACAGCTCGCTCGTAGTGCCGGTATAGTAGAGTAACGTAATTTATCTGTCCTTGTGTTCTCTACAGTCTTCTCCTGGGTTCTCGCTTTCGGTGCTGGGACTCGTTGTTCCTGTGACTTGGCCTGCTAGCTAGAACACATGGGGATGATGAGTGGGATATATCTTTATTTTACTATGCATTGCAGCTCTCTTTAAGTATATATCTATAACACTTTACAATACACATTACTCACACACAAGACAACACTATTAATACTTTCATGTATCAATTAACTGCACTGTCGTTTTGCTGCTGTGTCCGGAGTTCTGTTGCGTAGGGCGCATACGGACTCGGAGGGGAGACAGAGTGAGAGAAGCGAAGTAGCCTATGCGGTAGTAGGCTACCGGCGCAGTACTGTTGCCTGCAACCTTTTAGTTATTCCAAGTATAGATTCATTATTATAATAAGTGACTACTGTTTATGTTCCTCCCATGTGTATTATTACGTATCTACTGGATCATGAACATCTTGTATGCTACATGCTAGTGCATGTTAGTAGGGGACAGTTAGTGTAGTGCACGCGCTTTCAAGTAGGCGTGTACATTTGTCATTTAGCATTTCACTGTCATACCTTTAGCCTGCTTCTATTCTACATTATTAGAGGCTTAATATTAACGTAGTTTCTTGAGTATTGCATTTCTTTAGTAATAACGTAACCTATAAATGTCTGAGGGAGTTTAGCCTCATAGCCTACCCCCTGTTGTACACTTTCGCCGAGTTAAGGTACCTCGTTACCGTAGACGATAACTCTGTAGGGCGTTGGTGCTTTTGTTGTCTGGAGCATATAGTATTTGGGACTGGAATCGAGCGTGTCGTTGTCACTTAAGCCATTTCTGTCCTACGATCAAGAATCCCGAATATGTATTGCCGATCCAGCCGTAACACCTGATCTAAATGAGCTTGTTTTGTCAGATTCACTGTGGTGGTTGCAAGTTGTTACGCAAGTAGTACAAAGCTTGTCTGGTCTCAGGACTTAGTACCGAAGCAGTCAGCACCGGAGATCTGAGGAACCGGCGGCAAATGCCGGCCGGCAATCCTCTTACCATAAACATTCTCAGGTGCTGACGTGCTCGTACCGCCTCCAATAATGCTCTCCGTATATCACCTAAAGATCGTACAGGATGTGGTAGTACCATGCGCTGGAATAAGTCTATTGTCTCATTGAGCATCTTATTGGCCTTAGAGTCTACAGGTCTCGAGAGGGCCTGGGCTGTTTGGCGTTTCAGAAAGAATTGAGCGAACAGTCTACAAGCATTATTACGCAATTTAAAAACTCTGTCGAGATTGGCTAGACGGGCAATATTGAACTGGTCCTGGAAGTCTGTCTGTGATAATTGAGGGGACGTCAGGAATTCAAAAATGGAGGGTGGAACCCCTCCTGCTTGATGATTCATCAGAGTGAACTCAACTTGACTGGCTTGAGGAACTGGATGGGAGGGTTGTGAAATTACTGTTAAAGCAAATTGCTGCGCTCTACGTCCCAGGTCACCCATGGACCAAAACCAACCTGCCCCAAAATTACGCCTGGTCTGTCAGTCGGTTGATGCACCGGGGTTGTATTCAACTCCGGTTCTTGCTTAACGTGAGATTGATTACCGTGTAAGCCACGAGGCCGGGCCCAATCGGGACCACACCGTGTAGATGGGGAAGGTGGTACTGACTTTGAAGGCATATATTGAAGGCAAAGTATTCATAATAACACACATCCGGTATAGCTTTGATCGGAACTTGTAACACATTACCCTGTTCATCTTTAGCTCTGAATTCTTTACTCCTGTTTACCTCAATTACCCACTCACTAGGGACCGGAATCTCCCCCGACAAGGTTATGCGTGCTGCGCTTGGGAATTTAGCTTGAACTGGAGTCCAGGTCTCTGGTTCCGGTACTTTTGTTACTGAGGCAATGGTCTGTAACTGCTGGTCAAGAGAGGGGGTTACAAAGCTTGTGGAGCCACCACAAACATTGGGAGGGGGGAAAGAGGCGGGCACTGGAGTGCCACTCGCCGGACGACCCGTGTATGTGATATAATGAGAGGAAACCGCACTAAAAATCCAGATGACGCTGGGGGTCTTATTCAAATGACTATCGTGTGTGATGCACCATTGAGGTGTTTTGAGGGCTTTCGTGATTTAAGAGGTTTAATACAGTTCGCACACTTATCTACGACATAGTTGTGTAGTATATTTTTACTAGATTCATAATATGATGGTTATATACTCGTTAATGCAGTGAATATATAATAATTATCATAATTTGATACATAAATATCAGCTTCCTGAACAAGAAATTTAGTTTCATCTAATGTGGTGTAATAGGTTGGGCGAAATATTACTACTCATTGAAGTATTGTATTTACTTCCTTTTTAGTTACTAACAAATACGTGTTTCAGAAGAAATAGGCTGAACTACGGTATTATATTCTGTAGCTGTAGCATTTGCCAGGTTGACTGTCTGTGCCTGTGCACTATAGTTTCTTTCCTACAAAACAAGCTATCGTGCGCTTTAATGTTACCAATTTATAATCCACTATAATAATAATAATAATAATAATAATAATAATAATAATAATAATAATAATAATAATAATAATAATAATATTTATTCAGTTAGCAATTTACAGAGTTGGTACAACATAGTATGTTACAAATATGACATGTACCAGCCTTGCATAATTCCAACTAAGGATAGCCCAATAAGGCCGTTAGGCGTATTTCCATTGGGGTCCTTGTGGGATTAGGTTAGCTGGGGAAAAGGGGAGGATAAAGAAATAGATACTTTAGAGAAAGTATTTCTAGGGGGTTATTTTAAGGTACCTTACATCCTATAGTAAATATCAGTAATCCGTAATCAGTAATAATTTCAGTTTGGTTTGTCTATCTCTTATGTCGCATTTAGTAGTAGACATAAGCTTGGTGCTCCCTTCTCGCAGCTGTCCGGTTCAGGTGTTCCTTCAGGCTACGTCTGAAGGAATACTATCAAATCGGGCAGCTAAATAGGTTACCGGCTATATTTCTTATTAGACCAGTGACAGGAAATCAATTAATGTGAATCAGAATGTCATAGAACACAGTTGCAGCAAATTACATACGTGGAGATGCAGGAAATTCGAAAAAGATGATAACAAAAATGACAACACTGCCTTTTCCACGGGCGACGGTTTAGGTCGTCAGCTGACCGCGGCGGGATATACGTACACAGTGTTGCCAAGGTCTTCTTTTGTTCGCACCATTGGGCTAGTTAGGATTCGTTCATAAGCGTATCTTTGCGAGTTTCCATTTCAAACGATATTATATTCTTGATTTACAGTGTGATGGGGTGGATAGCCTCTGAAGTATTATCCTAACTAACTAAAATTGAGGAAAGCGGAATTGGGCTGGTTCTATATAGGCTATAGGTTGTAGGCTATAGGCTATAGGTTGAAGAGGTGTCGAGTGTTGAGCAGCCTATAGCTAGGCTACATTTCATACAAACGTTCATCATGGCTTTCTGTTGGTTGTACTATACTGTACATGTATGGTAGCCTATGTGGTGGTGACTGAATAGCCTAATTAAGTGATTGTTTGTGAGGAGGGATTGGGACATTGATGCAGATTTGATGAGTGCATTATTGTGATAATAATGTATGTGGTATTTCATTAATATTTAAATGATGTGACACGTAGGCCACTACTCATACAGTAGGCTATATGGGACTAGGCCTAGTTATATTTGGGGAACTCATAGTATCATGCATACATGGCTGTAGATAAACATATAAGAAAATGTGTGTGATAGGATTAAAATAGCTGAAATTGTCTGTTGTGCGGTATTAAGTGATTGGGCTACTTTTGGGCGAGTTTGGAGATGTGATGTGCGCTGGCAACCTTGGAATACACACACACACACACAATCTATAACTGAACATTTTATCTTTATTAACCTAACAAGTGCGCATGGGGGTAATTGGAAACGTCCCCCTGTGCTGACGTATTTGAGGTGTTTCCGTCACTAAAATATTCATTGTACCATTAATAGCATTAATACTTATCCATATGCGCCTATTATGAGTTGATTATAAAGGTATTAACCTGAAACAACAATAAAACGAGTGAAAACAGCGTTTGGATGGTCAAAATCGGAGATATAGCCCGGGAGTTGTATAATGTATGGGTGAGGCAAGCTGCTTTCCCGCCAATTTCCCCCAAGGCCACTGAGACACAGTCGATCGATACTCTCTCTCTCTCTCTTGCATTCGCTTGCTATCAGTGATGACCACACCCTGTAACCGGATTTCTAATGTTAGCACGAAAATATACCTCAGAATAAGGGAATAACAGGGAAAATAGGTGATAACTGAAGGAGAGGAGGAAAGTGGGGAAGGAGGGGAGGTAGAGGACTGAGATTTTGCATGGCCCAGGGGCCAAAAAACAAAAAAACAAAAATTGTTTTTTTCGATGTCAAAAGTTGATTTTTTTTTCTCTGACTCTTAAGAGTCTCCCCGCAGTCCGCCGGGGGAACTCTTAAGAGTCTCCCGGCAGTTCCCGGGTTAAGGCTATAATCCACATTATATTAAGATTTCCATCTGTGAGAAACAAATATCTACCACCATTACTGCTAATGTACACATAGATGCACAACTAATGTCAAATTTAACAAAGTAAGTAAAGTGGGGAAGAGATGTTTACTATCCGAGAAGTTTCGTTTAATGACTATTATGGGTAGCGAACACTGGCATCAATTTATTATGCGCTTGCCAGATCTGAAACTAGTTTATAATTGTGTTATGCCCTGATTTTATACAGATTTAACTGGTTGCTAGACTACTCGGCCCACGGGACAGCTCGGCCAGGACAACTCGGCCAACGGCGAGACAGCTCGGCCCAGTAAAAACGAGACAGCTCGGCCCAGTAAAACCGTAAACCAGTAAAGTCCTACAACTGATCATTCAAATCCAGAAAGTACCGGTCTAGAAATGGCTAACAACAAATGATTTGGTAGGTCAATAATATTAATGAGAATAGGCCTACTAATGGATGACTTAGACTCTTAGAGGATAAATGTTTCCTAGAACGAATAAAAAAAAAAGGGACATATACTGTAGGTAGGATCAGGAATGAAAATATATGATTGTCTTCTATCATCATCATGTTAACCCCTTGAGGATCATGACGCACTTTACAGTGTATTTTGTCTATTATGAGGTAATTTTATTTAGATTAGTAAGGTTATATGGAAGACAGACGGTTATTCTAGACAGTCTTCAGCATTTCAACACTTACATATCCTTCCTAAGCTGTATGAGATCGTCTAATGACAGCCGGAATTAATACAAAAGGCGACATAAACCTCAAGGGGTACCGTAATGTCACATGTTAATGATCACTCCATATTTCGCTACTCTATTTGCAAAGTAACTGATTTCTATAAAAATGGGAAATATGCTAATCACCTTCGGCTGAAAATTAAAATGGTTGTGATTTTTCCTATTAATGGGCGTGTTTTAGTCTGATCGTCATTATATATATATATATATATAGGCCTATATATATATATACACAAGGTTAGATACAATCACGAATTTCAAGGCTACAGGCTTTTTCACGGCTATATCACAAGGTTAGATACAATCACGAATTTCAAGGCTACAGGTTTTTTCACAGCTATATTAAAAAAATTGCCCCATAGCATAACATGGGGCCGAGCTGTCTTGCCGTCATGGCCGAGCTGTCTCAAATAATAGGCCGAGCTGTCTCGCCGTCATGGCCGAGCTGTCTCAAATAATGGGCCGAGCTGTCTCGCCGTCGTGGCCGAGTTGTCCAAAAGTGGGCCGAGCTGTCCGAGCCGAGTTGTCCCATGGGCCGAGTCGTCCAGTCCCCGGTTTAACTTGGTATAGGTGAGTTCTGCAAGACTGGGCTATTGGATATATTGCAAAGTACATAAAGGAAATCAACAGAGGACAAAAATAATCGTATATAAATGGTTTGTAATACAGCTTTATTTAAACTGTTAAACACTCGGGTATAGAGTACGTAATAGGATTCGCACGAACAATAGATGTTGGAGCACTCGGTTAAGCTAGTGGCCTTTGTATCGTCTCTTAGCACTGCTCGCGGATTTGAATAGAGTTCTTTCGCTTCCCACGTCCAACGTTCAGGAATTCTTCTTCTGATCACATTACTCAACGATACGTGGATTACTTAAATCACAAGGCTAGGCATCTCGTTATCTTGAGTTGGTGTGTTGGGGGCTAACAACAACTCTTTTGCCGTCCAAGTTGTCCGGGAGTGTAGAGAAGTGTACATTTGGGCTAATTTGTCTAGCCGTTGATGACACGTCGTTATGGGACTCCTACTGAAAGCCTTAAATGCCTCTGTCATCGGCATAGCCAGAGAAAACAGTGGATCGAAGTAACGTAAGACAGTCGGGAGAACGACTTTTCTTTCTAATTCTGGCCTTATGAGGAGGTTCAGACGTGCAAACGGCTTCTCGCCTTTCGGTCAAACAGACAATTGTTTGCCCAGGAATCTTCTCGTCGAGTCTTCTCCTAAACTCGCGTAATCCCTTCTAACATAACCAAATCTTTCTACCTGGGACCGGTTATGAGTTATGATTGCTCTTAAACCCAAAGTAGTGGCGAACCGGCTGACAATACGTTTATGAGACAATCAAAAAGAATTTATGAATTGGTTGTTGAAAGATATAATCTTGCCCCTGGTTTCTCAGTTGCAACAATATATTTTGTCAAGGATTGATTCGCTCCCTCACAGAGGCACTTGGATCACGAACACTAGTGGAGCAGATAACTGCAAATTTCAGGAGAATCGTTCAAATGGTGATGCAAGCATGAAATTTGGTACATGTACCCTTCAAGGTCCATTCTTCTCAGAAATACCGCTGGCCACGCGAAAATCCAAGATGGCGGTCATATTTCAAGATGGCTGCCGTGCCTGACCATATATTGCTTAATTTTGTTTTAATTATTACCTGGTGAACATTTTAAGAGAAAACTGTTTCTTGCTAACCAGATTAATGAGAAGCACTGTTTTAATCATTGTCATAGTCTATAATTGGAATTTTAGAATGGCATCCAAGATGGCATCCATAAATTTCATATGTTCATATCTAAGCAACTACTGAACATATATACATGATTTTTGGTGTGCACATACATTCTTTGGGTCAGATAATCCAATGGAGCCATTTTCACATTTGTTAGTAAGGACTGAGGAAGTGATGAGATCTTGCAAATATAATAGAGTGATGTCAACACACAACCAGGGCACACTGGTAACATCGCTGCTGTGCAACTCAGCATGGGGTTCAGTGTCAGCTTATTTTACTGTACTATACTATAAGTTGTAGTGTAGTTTAATTTAGTGTCCCAAATGCTTTCTAACAGTCCCATATCAATTAGCTACTAGACAGTAGTTGGTAGTTAGTAGATAGAGTTAGATAGCCGCACCTGAATTGACAGGGTGTGCCAGCGCGGGAGAGCCGAGCCAAGGGTAAGGGGGCTATACATGACTTGCTCATGTACTTACCTGGATGGTGTACAGATCACACGGGACTTAAATGGCACTGGATGAATGATCGAGCTAGGTGTAGGTCACCCGAACCTAGTTGTATCCCATAAAGTAATGTGTGTGTAATTTCGTTAAGGTGGTAAAAGGATAAAGCCTCGGCCTTAATCAGAAAGCAAAATGGCAGATTCAAAATCCATTTTTCCCATAAGACAAACTGACTGGTCAACATGTTGTCTTTGCCAGAAAGACAAAATAGGTGAAGATTTAACAGCTGACTTTCCTGGAAAGAGTCAATAAGCTGTCTCTGACTTTGCAAGAGTTGGGCAGTCCTTTCCAGGATGAGAGTCAAGAGCTGTATTCTATTGACAACAAAGACATAGCTCACCCCAGCTCAGTGGAACTTCTGCAGATTCACTTGGAGAGAGGCCAAACTATATTCCAGGACTTTTCTGAAGCCTTAGCAAATAATCCAGTTTCCTTCTATGAGTCAATCAGGAGGAACAAAACTGATTTCTTCAGGCAAGAATCTGCTCCTATTAAGCACTCAAAGCAGAAGCTTCTGAAGGAGGACTACAAGCTCTTCTCAAAGCTGTTCATCTCCTGTCAGAGCAGACAGTGTGATCTGCAGGAGTTCTTCCAGCATGAGAATCAGGCATTCCCAGCTGCACTGAGTGAGGGTGGAAGGCTGTACACTTGCCAGAAGTCTCAACTGACCTCTATCTTGGAGACTCATGTTACATCAACAGACGAAGAACCAGAGACCGATGTCCTGATTGTAGATGGGTCTGCTTTGGTCCATGTCTTGCCACCAAAGAGAGGAAAGACCTTTGAGGGCTATGCAACTCTGGACTTCCTGCCATTTATTCACAGCTATGCTACGAAGTACAAGACAACACATCTTGTCTTTGATGTGTACAACCCATCCAGCCTCAAAGCCGAGCCCAGGTCTCAACGTGGCCAGGGAGGAAGGTGCAAGGTGACAAACAAGAACAGCATTCCATCCAATTGGCGTAACTTCCTTAGGCATAATGACAAGACGGAGTTGTTCCAGTTCCTGGCAGACAGGGTTGCCCAAATGTCTGCACCAAACTTGGTAATTGTCACAAAGGGATCTGCAGTCCTCAGCACTCATGAAACTGGTCTTCAAGGACTGGACAAGTGCTCTCATGAGGAAGCTGACAACCGCATCTTTGTGCATGCCAAATATGCTGCAGAACATGGGAGCAAAGCCGTCATGGTCAAGGCAAATGATACAGATGTTGTGGTCATTGCAGTGAGTGCCTTTCCAGCCCTTCAGAGTTTGGGGCTAGAGCAGTTATGGGTGGCATTTGGTCACGGTCAAAGCCGGTGCTGGATCAGTGTGCATGGCCTGTATCGCTGTATGGGGCAGGAGAAGGCTAAAGGCATGTTATTCTTTCATGCCTTCACAGGGTGTGACACTGTTTCAGCCTTCTGTAACAAGGGAAAGAAAACTGCCTGGCAGACATGGGATGTTTGTCCAGAGGCCTCCCCTGTCTTCTCCAAGCTGAGCCAGTACCCTCTTACAGTGGAAGATGGTGACCTGGAGATACTGGAGAGGTTTGTCATACTGATGTATGACAGGTCCAGCACTGCTACCACTGTGGATGAGGCCAGGCTTGACATGTTTGCCAGAAAACAGAGGCCTTATGAGGCCATTCCACCAACAAGAGCAGCTCTGCTTCAGCACACTAGACGAGCTGCCTTCCAGGCTGGTTGTGTTTGGGCCCAAGCAACCCAGTGTCAACCAGAAGCAGAGAGTCCTGCTGACTGGGGATGGCAGAAGGTTGGTGAAGAATGGCATGTCTTCTGGACAGCCAACTCCCCCATAGCCAAGAGTTGCGAACAGCTGACCAAATGTGGCTGTAAATCAGACTGTCGTGGCAGGTGCAAGTGCTACAGGCCATATTGAATTTTTGCGTGGCCAGCGGTATGTGCTTTGAAAGTGAGCTTTGAAGAATACCTGTACCAAATTTCATGCTTGCATCACCATTTGAACGATTGTTTCACTTATCTGCTTCACTACACCGCAAATCACTGTATATCCTGACGGTGGAGCTGGGTAATATATCCACGACTGCGGCGCTTCCGTTACATGGCTTATATCCTCTCGAACTGGCTTGTTTTTGGCGCGGGACTATATATATGAAGGGGGGGCAGAGGGGGTTCCTTTGTCTAACTTTTGGATGTCGGAGGGGAATACAAGTTAATTTAATCCCTTGGTGGAAGAGGGTAGCATTAAAGGTCTATTATAAAGTTAGCATGTAGGCCGCAAGATGATTTACCTTTTTCTGACATTTACTCTAAGACAAATTATTAATATGAGTTGAGAGGAGGATGTTGGAGAAACAAAAACTAGTTTGTCCAGCGCCTTTGGAATCAAGCGGTAAGGCAGCCTACGTTGATATTATCTCTAGGATACTCCTCTGAGTTAGCTGAAATGCTATTAGGAGTCTAAGACGGGTTAAGGGGGACTTGGGGGTTAGATCGGAACAGGATAGGAATAGGATTTAGGCTGGAATCGAAAACTTGGAGGTTGGTAGGGGTTGTAAATACCCGGAGTTTCTAGCAAGAATTTGGTGGGCATAAGGATGTCGGTAGTCCTACGCGAGGGGGAGATGCTGGGCCTCTTTGAGGGGAGGAAAGGGGGGTTAGCCTCGCGCGCATTAATGCACTGCCCCAGGTTGTAGAGGTGGTTAGTTAGGTTAGGGGATAGTTAAAGGAGGTACCAAAATAGGTTTGTACTCTCTGCTTACGGAAGCTTGAGAAAATGACTTGCTCGGCACAAATTAACATCCTGATGGCATCCTTTTTAGAGGGAGTTATTAAGCTCGGGTTGGTATGGAAAACGACAGGGTGGATAAAAGGTTACCTGAGCATGCTTGTTACTACGCAAAGTATTGGTGGATTAATGAGAGTTAACTTAGGAAAAAGCGACATGCATGAATTGGACGGTATTTTGCCGTCGTTAATATAAAAGTATAGAACCTGGTTGAATAACTCAAGTTCAATTGTATAACTACTTAGGTGCTAGAATGAATCCCGGAGCATGGGGTAATATACGTTTATCTTCTTAAATGGAGAGAAAAACTAGGTGGCTTCCCTAGAGCTCTCTGGAGAGGATTGTATTCAGATTTGTCATAATTAATCTTATATAAAAACAACAGAGATACGAAAACAGAGTAGTGTGGAGTGTGGACTAGAAGGGATGACTGATTAGATGTATAATAGGTGTGGAAAAAGACGGAAAAGGAGGAACACAATGGTGAAGGAAAAATAAATACTTAACTTACGAAAACGAAATGCGTGCATAAAGTGACGGTATTAGTCGTTAATATAAAGCGAATGAACCCTGGTTGAAATGCACAGAATACGATTCGACATGGGCAGTGCCTCGATGTCAGATCCATATCGATCGGGCAATTTCTGGTTCATATAATATCCTAGGCACTAAAACGAAACAGCTGAGCTTGGGGTCGGTGGATGTGACATTTTTATGGCCTATACTCTCTTTCAAGGGGGTGGGAGGGGGGCATAGCCTCGCGCGTTCTACCCCTACGGTTCATGTGGGGAGTGTGGTTTACTTAGGTTAGAGGATCGTGAAAGAGATACCAGAATAGGTTTGCACTCTCTGTATACTGGGGTTCGAGTCGGAACTGACTCGGCACGGAATATAAAAACATCCTGATGGGCGTCATGCGAGGGGAAGGTTTGTGAAGTTGGGTTGGTAGGCCTACGGGGAGAGGACAAAAGGACAGGGTGGCTCAAAAGTTTACCACTGGGCACGCGGTCACTAAGCAGAGTATTGTGGATAAAACTTTTTCTTTAACTTAGGAATGGGTACATGCATGAGTGACATCGATCTATCTCATAATGGAGAGAGAGAGACTAGGTAGTTTTCCTGCACTTCTCTGGAGATGATCGTATGCAAATTGGATATTATTAATTATATAAATCAACAGATATGGATTAGTACAAGCACAGGGTTAGGTTAGTTTTCTATGGATCGGTGGCATACATAGAAAAAACGGGTTTTCATGTGGGTAACAATTTTGAGGCGGTTGTACCGAGTTTGACCCGTAGCCAAACTCACGCAAAATTAATACGACGATATTGTCCGGCACGACAATTTCCTAAGCACAGACCCGCATACGAAATTGGGGATGGTCTGGGGGCTTTCCAAATCAATGAGTAATTGCCTAATTAAATCTCGGAACTACTCCTAGGTATCTTGTCTAGTGAAATGGAGGTTGCATTAGGAAGGTTGGGAACATATAATTGTTACATAACTAAGTACAGGGCTGACGTAATCAGATAGACATGTAGATGGTATATTAATTCAGGTAACGTCTATCTTGAGGAGTTATAGAATCGTCTCAACATAATCATTTCGATCTCCAACTCTCGAATATAGATTAGTAGTCGGGGATGTTTTCTCATCTGAAGCAATAGTAATAGTAACACACAAGGGATAGGGTACATAATAGGTTGAGGATAAATCCTACACAAATGTGGTTAAGAATCTCAGTGAATTACTGGCAACAAAGGTGAAACATGAACATAGTATTAATCGCCAGTACTAATAACAATCGATATGAGTCGAGTGTCTTAAGTGACGGATTAATAACAAAGAAACAATTAATATCTCAAGTTGAGAGACCTGGGGAGTATTGAAACAAATAATTGCCCAGAATGACTAGGCGAGTCACACGGCTGAGGTTCGTATTACCGGACAGTCGTGGTGGACTCCAGAACAGGGGGAGGGGCATAGGTTTACTGAGGTGTCTTCAGATCGCCGTCGTACCTACACAATGAAAATATTATAGTCTGCATGCATGGTTGGTACCTTAATTAAATACATACTTAGTTGGTACATACAAATGTTAAGGAATAAAGTAATGTGGGTTGTATACGAGAAGGCTGTGATTGGAGAGACGTATACATATGTGGAGTTATGTGAAAGGAAGACAACGAAGTTGGTGTGGTGATCCTTATAGCTATCCTGGCCTGTGACGCCGGTCCTTTCGTTCCTGTGGCATTTTACATTGTATAATCTAATATCCAGTAAAGTGGCTAATGACGATTATTTTATAAGTTCATCTTGAGTTTTTATACATATCATTTTAATTTTAGGACATGGATACCATTCTATTAAAATATTAACAGAACTACTTTTCGAATGACTGCCATGTGTTTTTGTGGGCCTAATCAAATATGTTTTATTAATCATAAATACTTTGTATATTGGACAATGTACTGAATAGAATGTTAGAGTAATATGTCTGTAACATTCATGACTATAGAAATCGAGTGATATTTTGATGACTGCGATTTAAAAATTTGAATTCACTCGATGGCAACAGATTTGGGTTCGGTGCGAACCTAAGGCGGGAAAAATAGCAGACAAATTTTTTATTTTCCCCCATTAGGGCAACAGGGAGTTTTCGGCAAGACTAGTGTAGTGTAGAGGGCCTTAAAGGTCGCACAACCATTGTTGGGGGTAGCTTCCGGCGTAGCGATGGGAGTATCTCGAGACTTCTTAGGTACATGACAGTGTTTTAACATCCTATGAAATATGTCATCTAGATCTTTGACCGCGATATATTTATTGTGTAATTTTTTCATCGCCTTAGGTTTCATCACTGACCTCCTCTGGTTTTTACTTGGAGGTACCTCGATTATGTCTCTACCCTCCGGGGTTTCCGGATTTGCTAATGACTCTGACCTCAGTCTGAGTTTGTGCCTTGGGTGTTTATGTTGTCTTTCCCTTCTAGGTTCTACCTGGTTACCCACTAACGTCCGTCGTTTGGGGGAACTTTGTTGTGGTTCACCCTCTAAAGTCCGTCGCTTGGGGGAACTTTGCTGTGGGTGTGTCTGAGAAACTGGTAGTTGTCGACTTACCTGAGGATCCCCCACTTTCGCCGCTTGAACATGGTCAGTAAGTTCTAACACCGTAGGGGACAGTGCCACTGTATGACTTGGCAAATTGAGAGAGGCTTTAGGAAAGACTAATTGGACCTTTGCTTGGCCTATACCTAAACCTACAGAACCGATGTTGGGAGGCGAATCCTTCCTGACAGACCCAGTCCCAGAACCACCTGCCACAGGGACCGGCGCTTCAGAGACAGGGACCGCCAGAAGAGGATGCGACCCTGGTGTTAGCCAGTGTCGCGACTCCGCCTCCTCCGAGTCGGTGCTCACATGAATCTCTGCCGTGACACAGTGGGTGGTACTCGTGTTAACTTTGTTTCTCTTGGGTGAACTAGTAGGTTGCCTGGAAGACTGTGGGGACTAGCTGTTGCTTGGGCGATCTGGACCTCTTCTGGCCCCTCGGAGAAGCAGAACGAGTCCTCTTCCGGCGGCCGGGGGGGCGGGGGGGGGGGGCCTCCTTCGACTCATCACTACTACTCCAGACTAACTCTTCCGAAAGAAGTCGGGATAACTTAGTATCTAGTTGATCTGATTTAGAGGATGAACAAATAAGAGGGGTTGAACAAAGTAAAATTTGTTGCCAAAGGTCTGAGTCATCACAGACTAAATCTTTATTTGCCGCGCCCCTAGCATAGGCGGCAAAGCTGTTCTTAATATCGACCAGTGCCACCAGGCACGCCAGGTCTTGCTTACTGAACCAATCGGCACACAGATCCGAACAAACTGGGCACTTCTGGGATGTCCAGAGAAACTTTGACTTGTATAGACACTCTACACACCTAATGCAGAATTTATGTGCAATGACCGGGGTTAGAAAGCATGAGGGAGTAGCACAAAAGTTAGCATAAGGCATAATTGAGTTAAAGAACCCCCCCCCCCCCCCCCCCCCCCCCGCCGGGTTCTGATCCGTCGCCTGCTGCCTTGTGCTGCGTCTGATGTGCCGTGATCAGGAAATAAAATTTCCAGGAATCAATGCTCATAAGGATAAACCGAGATGTAACACATCAACTTCCTCAAATACGCCGGACGAGCAGCCGCGTAGCCCAACTGCTACTTTGATCTTCCGCCGCATCTGAATGAAAACTAACCTTCAAGGTGTCTTCATCATCAGAACTGCTTACCTGTGACCGTGTCACCGGCCTCTTTAAACCTTGTTAACTCTTCTTTGGCGGCGCCCGGCTATTGTCGAGTGAAATAAATGTGGCCTATGTGGCGGGTCACGGCTATTGTCGAGTGCAATTTTGAGCACGTAATGTGCTCTGAGAGAGAGCGGAGCGGTGGGAGGAGTGTAGGTTACCTCATGACCGCTCGCCACGGTGGCCGTGGAGCTACTGAGATGTACTCCTTTGTACGCCACCCTCTCTCACTCGTTTCACACGTAATAATGTAAGAAAATGACCGTATTTTACAGATTTTGCCCTTCGGTTGCACGATCATTGCAAGACAACCAGTGATCGTAGAAAGATGGTTCTGGTGTCATTGGAAAGCTGAATTAATGCCCTTTCAGGGATACATACTTGTATTACGCTCTGGCTCTTGTTTATGCATGAAAACGAGCACGGAAACAAGCTCGTTTACGGTAAAACCCCCCGCTGGGCGGCACAGTCATATATACTTCACCACCCGCTCTTTGAGTGTTAAATAACTATCGTATCGCTGAGAACAGCCCCGAGGGATAGTTAATTCTCACTGGACTGTGTCGCCGGGCGCTAAAAAGTCGAAAAAGCGTGAGAAACAACGGATTTAGGCGAGTTCGTTCGGCCGGGCCGAAATCACTTCAGAGGAATTTGCATTTCCGCTGGAAGCGTTGTGGTACTGCAAACCACTGTGGGACAAGTTTGATAAAAACCCTCCTCGCCTGCAAGGAGAGGATCCGGCGTCGATACACAGAAAGATCGCCGGGAGGGAAAACCAACCGAAATTGGGGAATCCGGACTTATGTGGGAAAGTCAGAAACCCCAAAAACCCCAACAGTCAGGACGTCTCCCGACACCCAGTAGACATGTAAATCACTACATGAAAACTAGGAACATCTTTGGGCTAAAATAGTATAATGATAAGCAATAAAATAACACTTCTAGCCAACCAAGACAAACCCCTACTGAGGCTGGCCACAAGGCTCATAGAAAACATCTTAATGAATCTATTACTCTTACCTCTGAAGACAACAGCAACAAGTGGCGACAGGACCCTCGGAAAAAGGGGATAAGCGAACCCGGACCCTGGAAAGTTCCACACCACGTGAGACAACTCTTAGACCAGAGCGTCTGCTAAAAAACAAAGTAAATGCAACTGCCTCCTAGCAATGGCCTGAAGCATTATCCTGCGGGAAAGTAGCCTCCTAACTAACAGTTAAGTAGCAAAAGATAAGGTGCAGAAATAAACAAAAAACATAACATGAGGCGCGGGCCCAATGGGGGCAACAAAGCGCCTGTACAATAATACCCTAATTTAACACTTTCCTGCGGGCACACCAATGGGGCTGCCTGATCTAGCTAGTCTAAACCTATGCTAGTACAACTCGGATAGATACAAATGAGCAAAAGACTCACTAGAGTTGAATGAACGAAGAATAAAGCCGAGCACAGGCAGGCACGTCTGGACGCTGTGGACGCAGGGAGAGGAAGGAGGCATGGCGACGCTTGGTTCACCGTCTGGGCTAGAATCCACATAAGACATCCACGATCTGGAAAGCCTTAATATAACAAAACTTAACTTAATTTTATTTTTTTATTTTTTACGAAGTTTTTTCGAAGTGAGTACCCAATCATAAAGACGATTCCATAAGAGAATTAGCGATACACTTATGATGAGAACTCTTTCTCCCTGCGGCGGGGTTTTCAAATACGCTGACCATGGGTACTTGAAAGAGGACTATTATACTAATAGGCATATCGTCAATGATGGAGGGGCCACTAATAAATTCTATCCTTTGCCGGGTTAACATTTCTATTTTACAAATCATTAGAAACAGGCTTAGTTCCAGAAACTTGGAAGCTTGCAAATGTAGTTCCGATCTTCAAAAAAGGTGATAATTCAATAGCATCCAATTACCGTCCCATTAGTCTCACATCAATCATAGGAAAGTTGCTAGAAACCATCTAGAAACATTTAACATAATCAATTCTTCTCAGCATGGATTTACTCGGGGACGTTCTTGCCTTAGTAATTTGCTTAGAGAATGACTAAAAGGGTGTACGAGAGCGAGGTGGAAGGACAGAGAGGGAGAGGTAAACCGAGAGAGGTGGAAGGATAGAGTGAAGAAGTATATGAGTGAAGGCGGTGCTGGATGGGAGGAGTTGCGTCGACTGACCGGGGACAGAGATGTATTTCATTCGTGACCACCCCTTTGGGGATCACGGCGTCCGGCAATAGATAGTTAGATAGATATGAAGCAGTAGATAATGATAAGTCATCTGATATAATATACTGTATTTAGATTTCAATAAAGCTTTCGACAGAGTCCCTCATGAGAGATTGATGAGAAAGGTTGAGGCGCATGGAATAGGCGGGTCGTTGTTGGGATGGATTAGAGTATGATAGGATAAAATCAAGATTCTCCTATCATCGTGTACCATCAAAAACATGCAGCCCGAAGGAGGGACAACCAAGAGAATCAAGATACAGCAAGACCAACACTGTATAAACATAAACAATACAAAGCCAACACCACCACCAACACAGGGGACAACATCCAAATTGCCACCATTCAGGAAGCCTCGCCAACAACAAACACTGCAACACGGAAGAAGGCAGCAAGGAAATTGCAATTCCCGCCATCATCCGCCAACCGTTCCGGACTAGAAGCGACCAAAACACCTCAGCCGCCGCCAACATTTAAAAGCCGCCAGCGCCTTTCTTCCACGGAACCATCTTACCTGAGCTGTGTGCGCAATGAGGGGGTCGACTCCAGGTACCTGGGCAGTTACCCTATTCCCTCGCGCCCCTCTTGCTCCCAGAAGGACCGCAGGAGACAATGCAGAGTGATCTAACAGTACCTCAGCAGAATTCGACTAAGGCAGACTAGGTTGTTGTTGTTGTTGTTGTTGCTGCTGTTCCCCAGGCTGTCTGGCCGAGCAGACCCAAGTTCCCGAGCAAGACCAAGGTCATAACTGAGTGCCCTCACAAAACCCTCCCTGTTTACCACTAATAAAGCCTAGGTGACTGAAGCCACTCCAAGGCGGGGAGTTGAGGAGGGTCCAGAAACGCCCGGGAAACCCAAGTCCCTCAGCAATTATGAAGGGAAAGTTGAGGGGCAAAGGAAAAATGTGATGCTTTGCCTACCAATCTGCCAACCTCTAGGTTGGCAGTAGGGAGGTCAATCCACGGAAGAGATGCCATCACTTGAGATCTAGAAAATATATAAGTAAAAGGAACAGTCAGAGTAAGCTATGGGTATGGCAGAGATCACTCAGCTCTCATTCTGATAGACCAGCCCATCACCACGTGACTAGAACCCAATCCTCTCAGCATCAGCTAAGAAAGGCCCTAGACAGCCACCTTTGGCGGGGGGATAGCTCCCCTATTTCAACTCCTTTTGGGATTGGTCACCCGCCAAATAGGAGTAGCTTCCTATTCAAGGGACATCAGATGCCAAGACACTGGTCTACCATCAACATTCTCTAGCCCAACTCAATCTCCTCGTCTGAGACTGTACGATATAAAGCACTGGCAAAATATCGACAGTAGGGACCAGAGCTACTGCTATTGTACAAGCCCTCATTACAATAACAGTGGAATTACTTCTTTATATTTTCCTTGAGAGGCGTTAGCCCAGAGTAAATATTCAGTTGTAGATCCTGAGTTGTAAGGTTCCGAAACCGACCCTAGAGTCAGAGTAGGTTACCTATACTCGGCATAAGTTATTCTTGTCAAGGCAAATAGCACTGGCACATTACCTGACAATATTAACGAAACCTCGAGTTAACTTAACTCCAACTCTGCCCATGGAATTGATATTTCTGGAGACTCATCTTGGTATCTACCGTATCTCTCTTGATAGATGTTCCCTGGCTATCGCCTTCTCAGAGAGTTCTCATTAGACCAACTGCAGCTCTATTAAGACTCTTACCCTCCAGTCTTGGAACTAAGGGACATGTAAAAAGCATTGGCATATTACCCTATCTTAGCTTCTTAGTTGAGACTATATCTCTGACTCAGAGGCACTGGCCGGAGTTGGAAGTATCGCCTCTGGACCTTCCCAGCCCACCTTCCAGAGTTACAAGCTGGGACGTTCCTGTGGACACCTGAGGAGGACATCCATCAAACCGAAGCAATGTCACATGACAGGAAAAGAAGCCATCGGTGATCAGTGAAACCAGACGAGCTTAGCTTTGAACAGAGAAAGCACTCGCGACCTCTCTTCTCCTTGGCTAGTCTCTCTATTTGATGAGAAACAAACCACATACTCTATCCCTGAAAGACAGTCTTACTGGGTGTGAGTCCTACGAACTCACACTGTGTAATACAGCTCCTTCAGTCCCACACACACACCCCAATATACACGTAAAATCAGTCACTCACACCTTTGCCTAGAAAACGACTGACTCGTCACTCTTTGAGACACCAGAGAACCTAGAAAGTCGGGTTTGTCTTCCATCACTTCATGCTGTCGTTAAGACGCCCGAGGCCCCTTGTCGGGCTGTAAACCTATTGTACCATTATCCATTGGATTGTGTAAATATCTATGTATGCCATTGTATATCTTATCACTAATAAGAATACTTAAATGTACCATTGTGTTATCACTTGCCTCTGCATGCTTGCCCATATGTTCTAAGTGTATATTCATTCCTTACCCAGTTGAGACAGAACTCACCTATTTACCAATAACAACCCAGTAAAAATCCTGTTATAATATTAGTGACAGACGGTGGTTCTTAATTCGGAAGAAAGAGTATATACGAGACATTAAAGCAAGCAAGTAGAGGGTAAAATAATTCAAGAAACATGGCTGCTCGCTCCCATATACTAATTACTGGGTATAATGCCGACACATATGATATCCAAACATACTTGGATATGGTCAGCCCGGTCTTAGACTTGGCCTACACGACAGACTGCGAAAAAATTGCCGTCCTACTCACTCACCTGGGCAAAGCAGTTTCCTTGGTGGCAGGCAAGGTCAATCTCGACCTCACATGGATCGCATTCCGACAGATGGTTATAAATGCTGTCCAGTCGCCCCTCGGATCTATAGTGGCCCTGTCGAACCTGGATGCCATCAAGTACAACGGCCACCTCGACGAAACCTTAGGCGCCATCAACAAAGAAATTGGAGCTGCCTATCCACTCCAGAACAGACAACAGCAGCAGCAGGAACATACCTTCAACATCCTGCTACGCCTACTCCCCAGCCAAGTCCGAGAGCACTTCACCATACACGACCATGTAAGATACGAGCGAGATCTCATCACCGTCCGGAAACTTCTCGCCACTAAAGCCACCAAGACGACTCCATCCACACTCGGGGCCATCAAACGGATCCTGACACAACCGCAGTGCCAACAACAGACGTTATGGAGAAGTCAAGGAGGACCTACCAGTTTCCCGAGAAAATTCCAATCCCTGCAACCATTTCAGCCACGACGATGGAACGGCTCCCAACAAAATCCTCAGCCCTTCCATCAACGAGTCCGCCCGACCACCCAACCTCAATCCTGGACCAGAGATAGTTCCCTCATACTAGTGAACCTATTCGATTTTGTTGCCTGCAATTCCCTCTGTGCCATCTACAACATGCGGGACCAACTGAAGAAAATCCAACAGCACACCCGTGTACAAGCCAACGAGGAAGAAGAGGTGATGGAAGTACAGGACAACGAGCTAGAACCTCTCCCCACTGACCAAGAACTTCAACACCTTCAGGAAGAAGAGATCCCTGAGGCAGATCACCTACCCTCGGATTTTTTAGGCCTCCCCCGCCCATACTGGGTTCGGCGGAGGAACAGCAGATAACACGACCACCTCCCATCTACAAACTGATCCCATTGGAAGGGGTACCTGTCCGCCTTTTAGTAGACACAGGAGCAGCACGGTCCTGTATCTTCTCAACATTCAATCAACGTAACAGACGACGATTTGGAGAACTACACCCTTCCAAATCCAACCTCATCAGTGCCGGCGACACCCTGCTCCCTCTACGGGGAGAGACTCCACATCGCCACACCTAACCTGAACGCCAACTGCCACCACCTTTTCATAGTATTAGACTCGGATTGCCAACAGTATGACAGCTATCTGGGCTTGGATGTACTAGAAAGGCTACAGGCGCAGATCGACTGCGGAGACGCAAGCTACACTTCTATGAAAAAAAAAAAAAAAAAAAAAAAAAAAAAAAAACAGGAACGGAAATCTACTATCATGACTCTTCATTCTACCTCCAAGAAGCTAGCCTCACAGTACTACCAGTAACCACCCAACATGTGTGTGTGTCTAAAGACCTAACCATGCCAGCCACGCTCCCACCAACATCATGGCCCCCGCAATCACCACGCAGACGGTACAGATTCCACCTCAACATCAAATGTGGATTTCGATCCGCTCGAAAGCCGGGACCCCTATGATACCAACACCTCAAAATTCAGGGTTGGAAAAAAATCTGATTTTTTAATAAAAATCAAAATCATTGATATTTTTTTTTTTTATTAAAATTGGATTTATTTGATTAAAATCTATTTTTTTCGATTTTTGTACACAAACTTCCATTTTGCGCATATGTATAATATTGTAAGTATATATATATTCCTACATCTTAAAGGCTACTACTTTGCTTATATTATGTCAGAAAAACAATAAAATCAAAGTAGTTTAACCCTAGCCGAACGGCCATTTAAACATTCCTGCCAATGCTGAATCTGGATGAATTGTCGAATTCTCAGGATTTTGGCGCGCTTATAAATACGCCAAAAATAGGCCTAACCTAGGTTATATATACAGTATATATATATACATCCAGAGGCAGTACTTATTACCTTGCTATGATTGAAGACTAGAAGTCTCTAGACCAAGAGGTTCAGTTTTTATTGTGAAAATTAGTAGGTCACTTTTGGCCGCTGCGAGCCTAGAACCGTGTAAATTCTCAAGTTTCGTCATTTACAGATACTCGTATTTCTGCAAATAATAGCTTAACCTAGGTTATATACATACCAAAGGCAGTACTCGGTGTTATCTTGCGATGGGTGAAGACTAGAACACTGTACATTAAGCGGTTATTGTGTGAGGTGGGAAATAATACTGGATGTTTTGTGATGCTACTGAGAACTGTTCGAATAAGACGATGGAGTATTAGCAGCAACGGCTATGGTCTATTTACATTCATTCAACAATTTATTATTATGTATTCTTTATTAATATTGATTATTGATTACTGATTTATTTCACCATTATAAGCATTCCTATTTCACTGTCGACTGCTTTCATGCATCGTTTGAGACTCAGGAAATCAATAGAAGCTTTCGTTAGGTCTGCACGTAAACAGGAGTCACCTGACTGACTGGCTATGTGTTTTTGTTCTTGTTGGTTATACGGACCATCCGCTAAGACAATACAACTTTCTCAAGTGCAGTTTTAAGTGGTTTTAAGACATGAAATAATGCTATGGAGTATGGAGCTATGTAGGCCAGCTGGGCGATACGGGGCAAACTAGATATGGAGCTATGGAGTCCAGCCGGGCAAGGAGGGTTAGGGAGCAAAGATTAATTTTCTATGAAAGAACACAATTTATTTCATGTCTAAAATTCTTGAACTAGTGCAAAAATTTATTAGAAATATGAAAAATATTGTTGATATAGGTTACTATATAATGTTTAAGAGGGTAAACATTTTGGTAGACTATTAAGATTAGCGAAAAATTTCTTATAATTACTTGGAATGTGATATTTTAATAAAAACATTTTTTTTTTATTTAAATCAATTATTTTTTTCTTTGATTATAATCGATTAAAATCACTTTATTAAAATAGTTTGATTTTAATCATGCCAACCCTGCCTCAAATAGAACAACCAACCGCCGACAGGGTCCGAGTTCACCCTGCCATCGTGCCACCCCATCGACCGGTCGTCCGCATCGCCAACATCACCGACAAGTCCCTCACCTTACCAAAAGTTCTCATCGTAGTGGACTTAGAAACATTCGGGGATGACTCCTCGCCACCAGTCACAACACCTCAGCAAACCATCCTCCCAGAAATACCGGAAGAATTAACTGCCACCCAACGATGCCAACTCCTCGATCTTCTCTATCAATTTCGAGGAGTTTTCACACAAACACCCACCAAAATCGGACAGACTCACGTATTGGAGCACCCAATTCACACCACGGGGCCACCATTACGACAATCATCCAGAAGTAAAAAGCCTCTCCAGCGTCAGGAGGAAGAACGCTAAGTCCAGGAGATGCTGGATACTGGCACCGCCTCCCCATCAGTCAGCCATTGGTGCTCCCCCATCGTGTTGGTCCACAAGAAAGATGGTTCGACCAGATTCTGTGTGGAATACAGACGACAGAATGACGTCACCATCAAGGACGCCACACCTCTGCCCAGGATTGACGATTCCCTGGAATCCCTGCATGGATCCAAGTGGTTCACCACCCTGGATCTGTAGACGGGTTACGGGCAAGTGCCCATTAACCTCTCAGCTGCACAGGCCCTGTAGTATACACCATACCCCTGTGCGTAGGTATTTAGATTCATTCCTCACTAAAATCGTTAATTTACCATAAATATAATTAACTAGCAGGGGTACCCGGCGTTGCCCGGGTAATCACCATAATCACCATCACTACTACCACCACTACTACTACCATAATCACCATCATCAATCACTACTATCACAATCCTCACAATACTACTACTACCATAATCATCGGCCTCGACCTCCCTGTGCCCGCTAAATGACCTCCGATTTTGGATCTGACCTCATTCGTTCCCCCATTTTGGGGGGCTGCGAACAACTTTCGTTCCATACACCTTTTCGATCGGAGGCCTCCTTCTGCCCCAAACGGACCTTTTTCCGATTTCGCGCCCATTTTCTCCGCCCCTTTCACCCTGGGGAATTATATTTTTTCACTAAAACCTGCCTAGGGACCCCCTTACTATGCATACCAAGTATGGACGCTCTAGCTTAAAAACTGCGGCCGTCTATAAAGAACAGACAGACAGACAGACAGACAATCAAAATTATTATATAGATACTTATCCATATGCGCCTATTTTACGTTTAATATGAAGATAGTAACATGTTACAACAATAAAACAAGTGGGAATAGTATTTGGGGGGTGACAAACATGAAATATTGCAGAGCAGTTCATTCATGAAGTTGACAGGGAGTGAGAGTACACCCTCCCTCCACGAGCTCTGGTGAGAGACTGGAGGTAGTGTGGGCTACTACTCTCTCTCTCTCCTCCTCCACACCCTCCCTTTCCACCTTGGAACTGGGTGGGGATTTTTGGCGCCATAAATAAACCGATAATTACAGGAATAAGAGAAAAATAGGTGATAATTGAAGGGGGGGGGGGGGGGGGGGAGTTGGGGGAAGTGATATGAGGTATGGAGGGAAAAAAAAAAAAATCAAGTAATACTGGGGCCTTTTCAAAGTTCTTTTTTTAGGCCTAGGATCTTCAGTCTCCCCGCAGTCGCCCAGTAAAACCTCTTAAGAGTCTCCCGGCAGCTGCCGGGTTAACCCATTGGCTGCGGGAGATGTTCCCGAACGCCATGGCAATTTACAGGTTTTTAAAGCTTTTTAAAGCCTCTAAAAGCCTGTAAAATCGAGTGATAGGAAGCAGGACCGCGACAGGACACACGTCCGTCTCCCAGCCAAGCGGTCATGGCACTGAAGGCTCTAAGTCAGAGTCTCGCGAGATATACAGTTCTGCCAAAGGCATATGTAGCGAGACATTAGCGAGAATTGCTAATTTTAGCAAATGCCTATGGTAGCGCTGCGGGTAAACCCAGCGAGCTACGAAGCTCGTTTTGGTGTCATTTTGAAGATATTTTCTTCTAGTTTTTGGCTGACTACATTTAATTTCATTAAGACACTTGCCTAATCAATCAGGAGTGCCTGAATGAGCCCTCATATGGCAGAAATAGGCGGAAATATGCCCGCACCGTAAGTGTTAAGAAGAGACACTAACAGAAAACCGCTTTCACCACCAGCGGGGGAAATTTATACTAATTTAACATACTTCCCTTTGGACTCTGCAATGGACCAGCCATCATCTCCCGCCTCATGGAGTCCGTCCTGAAGGGTCTCACTTGGGAGATCTGCCTGGCGTACCTGGACGACGTCATCGTCTACGGTTGCACCTGAGATGAACATCTCCAACGCCTTTGGGTAGTCCTATATCAGATTCAACAAGCCAGCCTAAGACTAAAACCCACAAAGTGTATGTTGGCCCAGAAATCCGTCAGATTCTTGGGCCATGTCATCTCGGATGATGGCATCACTCCGGATCCAAAAAAACTGCCCTCCATCGCCAATAAAAAAACACCGAAGTACGTAAAAGGGGTACGCTCATTCTTGGGCCTAGCCACCTACTACAGACGCTCCATGAAAAACTTTGTCGCCATAGCAAAGCCTCTCGATGAGTTGACGAAGAAGGAAGAGCCTTTCCAGTGGACTCCAGAACGGCACCAAGCTTTAGTCACCCTTAAGAAGAAGCTGATCCAAGCACCAACAGTGACGTTCCCATACTACACTCAGCCCTGTATACCGACGTCTCTCTCATCGCCATCGGAACTGTGCTCGCCCAAGTCCAAGACGGCCGCAAACAGATCATCGCCTGTGCCAGCTCCACACTCAACGACGCTCAGCGGAATTACGCTGCCACTAAACGCAAATGTTTAGGGATTGCATGGACCCTGAACCACTTCAGGTCCTTCCTGATGGGCACCCAAGTGTCGATCATCACCGGCCACCAATCCTTACAATGGCTGAGACGATCCGAGACCAACAGCCCCCTCATCATCCGTTGGCGAGAGCTTGACTTCGACATCGTCTACCGGCCAGGGAAAATCCACACAAACGCCAACGCCTTGTCCCGCCTATCCCATCACGGACGAGGAGACGAACAGCCTAGCATCCCCTGAAAGCTCCGCGCGGTTAAAGAAACCTTCCGCGGAGCAGTCCATAGAAAACGGACAAAAGACCTTGCTACAATCATGGGTGACTAAGGAAAAACCTGCCTGGACAGGTGTTCAACACCAACTGTTCACGGAATCCAGCCACATTGCTGTTGACCCTGCCACTGCCCAAGATCTCATGCTGATTGTCCAGGAAGGCAACGGCATTCACCTGGGACAAACTAAGATGCTCCAGGTGTTCAACCAAGTGTACTGGACATCTAATCCGTCAATATTTGCCAAAAGAGTCACCAAAGCCTGTCGTCTATGATGCCAAGAGAAAGACAGAGAAAAGACACCAAGACCAGCCGGAAGAATCGCTGCCATCAAACCCTGGCAACTACTATCAGTAGACGTGATGGGCCCTATTCCAGCAAAATCACAGAAAAAATTAATTATCACGTTCGTTGATACTTATTCGAAGTTCGTAATCGCCTGCCTCGTCAAGGAACACAGCGCTCTCGCCATGGCCGTGGCACTCATCAGCGAAGTGTTCTTCAAAAGAAATTTCTAACATCTTCGGATATAAAATCTCTCACTCTTCAGCATACTAGCCACAGGGAAATGCCATGTGTGAGAGGAGCCACAAATCCATAGCCAGCCAACTGCTGCACCAGACTTCTCGCCCTCAACTCCGACGACTGGCCCGCACAGGTAAAAATCATTCAAGGGGAATGAATACCTGTCCCCGAGAGGATGGCATCACCCCTCACGAGCCAGTCTTTAGTGAAGCCCCTCTACTGATGTCCCTACGCCATCTGGTCCAACCGCCCACAACAATACCGGTCTCAACACAGACCCCCTGATGCACCTCAAGAAATGCCTACATCAAGTCCAGGTCTGCCAAGACCTCCATAAAGACGCCACCCCACCTCAAAACCCCTATGCCATAAGGGATCATGTAATGGTGGCCAAACTGCCCATCATAAACAAGCTGGGCCCGAGGTACATAGGACCATACCTCGTGAAGAAGGTCCCGAGCCCAAACCAGATCATCGTGAATTACCATGGCGAATCCAGGGTCTACAGGCATCGCCATGTGGGAATCTATCAACCTCTAGCTACGGACCAGGATGATAAAAGTACCAGCCCGGAAGACCACCCCAAGCTCATGCCCAGAGTCGATCGCCCATCTCACCTTCGCCCCCTATGTCAGCAGCTTCCATTACCTTCTCCAATGCCCCACTATCATCGCACCCCTCCTTCCCACTCTATCACTCTTTCTCCTCCCATATCCCCCCGGACCATCTCCCGACCACACCCCTCTCTGCCCAGGCGCCTTCCACAAAGATAAAGGCGCCCCTCTAAACACCCTTCTTTCCAGACAAAACACAAATCCAAACTCACCCGCAAACTACCTCACCGAAAATCTCCTTCACACTCACCTCCCCAGTCTAAAATTTGAAAAATCCACTCGCCCAAAACCCAAACTTCCGCCCACTCACACCCCCTCACCTCCACCCCATCGATCTCCACCATCCTCGTCCCCACAATCTCTCCCTCCCAAATCTCCACCCTTGTCATCTATATTTCATCACCCATGCCTACTCGCCTAGCCCCCACTCATCACCGTTTACCGTCCAGCCTTCCCAACCCGAACACCAAATCCTCAACCTCTATTCCCATCTGTCCATCCTTTTAATCCAAGAGCATGGACAGTCTAGGTTTAAGTCTAATCTAAAGGGGACCGGCCGGTTTATAATAGGGGGTGACACTGAACTTCGTCCGATTTCAATGAGATTTCGCACACGTATACAGGATGATGTAACAAGATTTTTTTTTTTTTTTTATTCTAGGTCAATTACTTCCTGAATTAGAGTGGAAATTAGCTCGAAAATGAAAAAAAAATTCTGACGTCGATATGCTCGAAACCCAAGCACTGTATAATATTTTCAGAGGGATCAGACAACTCAGGACAGGTGGTTTTACAATTCTCTTAGTTATTTTGTTTTATTTTTTATCTAATTGCGGAATTAGGTGACTCGGAAATTAGGTAATGATTTTGTACTCGGTGGTTAGCTTTTTATTTTTTTTTTTAAGAGACAATGAACGGAGGAAGGAAAAACACAGATAAAACAAAAAGGTCCATGTGCCTAAAGGCATCCTCCATTCATAAAATTTTTGTAACAACTGGATTTAAACATTTGTAGATTGTAAGTTTGTGGAAAGCAATTCGAGGGAAGTGAATTCCAAAGAGTAGTAGTTCTAGGGATAAATGAATTTTGATAAGCAGAAGTTCTGCATTGTGGAGGAGAAAGTGTAAATTCATGGGCGCTCTCAACTGCCCTAGTTCTACGGGGAAAGATGTGGAGAGGCGGCACAATTGAAGCAAGTTCCTCGGAACAATTGCTGTGAAAATATCTGTAGAATAATGCAAGGGATGCAACGTTTCTTCGTATGGATAATGTAGGAAGGTCCTGTGTGATTGCAGGGTTATTGATTAATCTAATAGCTTTATTTTGAATTTTGTCCAACTGCCTCAATGCAACCACTCCACTTCCACTCCACAGAGGTGAACAGTAATCCATCTGAGAACGCACATGACTTTTATATATTACGGCCAACTGCTCGTCAGTGAAGAATTCTCGAACTCTGTACAGGAGTCCCAGTTTTTTAGAGGCATTCTTAGCAATGCTTCTAACATAATGTGTCCAGCTCAAGTTAGTAGTTAATGTTACACCGAGAATGTCAATACTAGGGGAAGTGAGAATATTTACATCATTAAAAAATATATGGGAGTCAGTGAGATTCTGTCGGTTAGAAAATTGAATGTACTTGGTTTTCTGTGCATTAAAGGAAACTAGATTCTTTTGTCCCCATTCTTCAATTCTAGAAAGGTCCTGGTTCAGAGAAATTGCAGTGCTTATTTTTTAATTTATAAGATCGGGTTGGGTGAAAGAATTGGTAAATGTGAAGGAACTGTGGAGTGTTGAGTCATCTGCATAGGAATGTATTGGATTATGAGTGGTAGATATGAGATCATTGATATGAATGAGGAACAGAGTTGGGGCCAAAACTGATCCCTGGGGAACACCAGCATTTATTGAGTGAAATTGAGAATAAAGGCCATCTACCATTACACGTATTTTTCTGTTATGAAGATAAGAAGAAATTAGTGGAACTAATGATGCAAGGCAGTAGTGTGACATCTTCGACAATAAGGATTGATGCCAGACTCTATCAAATGCCTTTGATATATCCAGTGCTATTGTATGTGTTTCACCATGTTGGTCTGTAGCTTGGTTGATTTGATGCGTAAGAAGGCAAAGAATGTCTGCAGTTGATCGACATCGTCTAAAACCATATTGCCTATCACTGATTAATTTATTATTCTCAAGATGCTTAATTATGTGATTATTTAATATAATTTCAAAGACTTTACCAAGAGTGGAAGTTATAGCTATTGGTCTGTAGTTTGATGGATCTGAAGAGGCACCTTTTTTAGGAACTGGATGGATGTTTGCTTCTTTCCAGGGTACTGGCAAGCATGAGGTATGAGTACATAGACGGAATTTTTTTGCCAATACAGGAGCGAGCACCAAGGAGCAATTCTTAAGTACTATTGGAGGAATTTCATCTGGACCAGGAGCCTTATCTACTGAGAGATTCTGCAAAATAGTTTTGACATGTCTGGTGTGGATCTTAAGTGAGGGAATTTCAGGCGAATTAAAATTAAGTACAGGGACATCTTGATTTATTTCATCTAAGGTTGAGTTGGTGGAGAAAATATCCGCAAGAAGGTTAGCTTTACCTCGTGGGTCACTTACAAGATTGCCAGTCGGAGATTTTAATGGTGGAATGGATGAAGCAGTTGTGAAGTTGGATTTGAATGAGTTAAGAGTAGACCAAAATATTTTGTTATCATTTGGATTATTTAGAAGTTTATTTGCCTGCTTGTGGAGAAAGTTTGATTTAGTTAGGTTTAATACAGTTTTGGCATGATTTCTGATGTTTCTAAAGTAATTAAAGGCTTCATGTGTTTTTGATCTTGTGTATGCATTGTAGGCTATTGCTTTTTGTTCAGTTACTCTAGCACAATTATGGTCAAACCATTTAGGTGAATTAGATCTTTTAATGTACTTTTGACGAGGAATAAAAGTTTCCATTCCAATTTTTACAAAATCTTGTATGTGGCTCAAGGTGGAGTGTGCATCATTAGAAAAGAAAGAGGTCCAGGGAATATCAATAAAGAAACCTTGAAGACCCTCCCAGTCTGCCCTATCGTAATGCCATTTAGTCACCAAAACAGGTTCAGAGTGGGAAGGTGTGGTAGGTGATAGACAGGTGGCCTGTATCAGACAGTGATCAGAAGATCCAAGCGGGGACCTCACTGTAACATCATAATTTTCTGAATTGGTTGTTAAAAATAAGTCCAGTAGGTGGGAATTATGATTAGGATTATCTGGTACACGGGCGGGTTGGTTGACTAGTTGAGTGAGATTAAATGAGTCTGCAAATAGCTCACATTCAAGACCAGCATCATCAGTCCTGGCTGAATGAGTGAGCCATTCAACATTATGGACATTAAAATCACCCAACACAGTGATTTCAGAAGAAGCATTTAAGTTGAGGACACTGAGTTGTGAGGACAGAGAATCAAAAAGACTTTGCTCTGGAGGAGTATTTGGGGAACGGTAGATGCAACATATGTATTTAAATTTACCAGCAGAAATTAATTTGTATATAATAATCAAAATAGGGACAATTGAAACTAGTAACCTCCTCCAGGGCAATTTCAGATTTTGCGAAGCAACATACACCTCCTTTAGGTCTGAAATTTTGGAGCAGTTGATAACCTGGAAAATTAAATCTAGACGTGTCAGATGTGGATGTTACTTGAGTCTCTGTCAAAAAAAAGGAGAGTAGGGGATTCTGCTTGAAGAAATTGGTGTACAGAATTGATGTTAGAGTGAAGTCCCCTTATATTGCTAAAGAAAAAGCTGCACCGACGAGCAGCTTTGGGACGTTGCAATGCTCTTGACACAGTCGCATGATGACGACCGGGAGGGCCCTGTGTCAATGACCCAACCCTGCTGGGGGTGGATATCCGAGGGACCACCAGGTTTGCTCTTAACAATTGTACTGCCATATTTATTGGGTAAGGTGTATGGTGTTACATGTATGATATGTAGTGGGAAGAGTAGTGTTTTATGGATAGAGGATAGCGATGTAGGGCAATGTTGTGAAGTTGGATGTGTATGTTATATAAAAAGGGTTTTCCTGATACCCCTGATGTGTGAGGCAGAAAGATGTGTATCCAGCTACCAAGGCCTGGGAGAGAAAATGGAATTCAGGCTATTCCCTGAGTCTCCCGAAACCTTGGCGGTAGTACTTCCCTGGGCGGGGCTGCCTACCCCTACTACCTACATACCTATGAAAAGGGGCTGTGTCTCAAATGCAAAAAAAGGAGCTAAGAGCTATATAGAGCATTTCACGCGCTTTCCAGTGGTATATAAAACATTCCTGGAGACCCAATAAAAAATTAGATAAAAGATCCCATAGTGCGACAAAACAGGTTTTGAGAAAAACATGTGAAAGTCTAAGGTAAGTAGGTGATTTTTTGTTTTCTTTTTTTTTTACAATATTTTACGCAGGAACAAGGCTGAGTAGAAGATAAAGCTTTTGGGAAGTTGTAGAGTATTTTACGCTCTTTCCATTTATATATGTACGATCCTCGTACGATCAGTAGTTACTGAGCCTGTCAATTTTAAAGTTTGCTATATTACGTTTTTAGAAATACAGGAAAAGTTTGGAAAACATAACAAAAAAATTCCAATGGGTTCTCACTAATAACTAATAACATATCACTGGCTTATGAAGGGATGTTGAGTAAACACGGTAAAACACCTAATGGTATTTTCAGGATTTCGAGCTTTTTAAGCCTAAAAACCCGCGGGTCCCCTTAAGTTATAAGTATTCAAGTGTGTAGGATACAGAATCGTAATATATGATTTATTAGTGGCCCCTCCATCATTGACGAACATGCCTATTACATAAGGCATCCTCTTCAAACACTAATCCGCCGTAGTTTGAATCTACCGCGCAGAGCATTTAAAATCTGAGGTGCCTTCATCATGAGCGCACGCGACCTCACTCATGGCTTCAGTCATTATGAATTGGGTTCTCACTACGAAAAAAAACTTCGTAAAAAATAAAAAACAAAAAGAAAATAAGAATAACTATCCAATAAGCTTTCCATCATATCGTGGATGTACTTGTGTGGATCTTTGACCAGACGCTGATTCAGGCGTCATTCTTCCTTCTCTGCTCTGCGGTCAGCCGGCCCGGACGTGTCTCTCCACGCTCCGCTGGTTCCGCATTTGCTGCGTCCCTAGTGAGTTTTTTCTCATTTGTTTACTCCGGGATGTATCGAGTAAGGTTAGGATATGCGTAGCAGGAGTGTCCTGGGCTGGTTGCCTGCAGTGCAGTGTATTTTGGGTCGTGTGTTTGGGGCATCTATTTCGGATGTACCCTCGTGGTCCGGTTGTGGACAGGTGAACTTTGACAAAGTTAGCTAGCTTTGTGATGCAGGCGGCTTTCATTACGCGTTATTGCTTCCTTTTATCTTTCTGATGAGGTAGCGTATTTTTGCTGACGTTCCCAGCGTATTTTTCTTCACTTAGTGAAGTTTTTTTCTGGGTCCCGAGTCAGTTCTTCCCTTTGCCGGAAGTATTTGCTACAGTGGTGTGTTGGCGGTGGTTCCTGTTGTGATATAATTCAGTGCTTTTTGTTTATATTCCGACATGTTAATATTATCCGTCTGCCTAGGCCTAGCCAGCCTCTCGTAGCTTTACCACATATACAAGTGTTATTGATTTATTTTCTAAATATGTACTACTGTGTGATGTGTGTCCTGGTTTAGTTGTGTATTGGCTAATTCCACAGACTATTTATGTGTCCTGGGTTAGTTGTGTATTGGCTAATTCCACGGACTATGTTGGGCCCGGCGTTAGTTGTGTTTTGGCTACGCCTCGGTCCTGTGTTGCGTTCAGATGGTATCTGGACGGGGTGGGTTATTTCCGGCGGGTTTTTCTCGGTTACACCATGAAAAAACCCAGCTGGTTACCGAGTTTTGGCCACGCGTGGTTAAAAAACAGGCTTGTTTCCCCGGCGTGTGGGTGTCTGTGGCTCCCCACGACTGCGTCTCTGGGGTGCCTGTTTCAGGCTCCTTCTGATTCCCGGCAGGTTGGCTGTACCCATCTAACAGTGTTCATACGGACACGTGTTGTTTGTAGTTTTTTCGGTTTTGCAAAGCCAATATAAAACTATGCTGTTGTTGTCTTTCCTCCCCGGCGATCTTTTACAAAGATGTGGGGTTAGGAACAATTGGGGTTAACTTTTAAACTTTAAATCACCCGGCGGGTGCAACCTGGTAGGGTGGGATGACCGAATTTACAAAATTCAGTTTAGTTGACCAGACAATTGAGGGATGCATTGTGTATCGCCTCCTTCAACATACAGCAATTTAAGGCACAATTGGGGTTAACGTTTTTTAAACTAATATTCACACCCGGCGGGTGCTCCCTGGAAGGGTGGGAATCACGAATTTACAATTCAGTTAGTTAACCAGACAATTGAGGGATACGTTTTGTATCGCCGCCTTCAGCTTATGGGGCAATTGGGGTTAACGTTTTTTAAACTAATATTCACACCCGGCGGGTGCTCCCTGGAAGGGTGGGAATAACGAATTTACAATTCAGTTAGTTAACCAGACAATTGAGGGATACGTTTTGTATCGCCGCCTTCAACATACGGCGATCTAAAAAGATACTTCGGGAGAAGTTAGATCTCGTATATTTGTCAGGCTTCCCAGTTTTTTATCTACGAGATAATTCGGGGGCCGTCGTCTTTTTTAGTTTTTTTTTCTCCAAAATTGAATCTTGAAACAAACACCACCGGAAAGACTTAATCAGTTATAAATGCCATGCTGGTCTTTATATATTATGTCAGAGGGTATTCATAAATATTTTGGACAAATTAAGATATTCTGAAATCTTTTACTTAGGAAACCCCACCGCGTAGCGAGCTGTAGTCGTTGAGTATTACGTCTCGTTACCCGGCGGGTTATTTAACACTTGTGTGCGAACATGTTTGGGTTAACCTTATGAGCATTAATTCCTGGAAATTTTATTTTTTTCCAGAGCTGGGTCCTGGCGGGTCTATGCAGATCCTGGAGTAAGTATCCCACCAATCTCTGTCATGGCTACCTTTGCCCCGGTTTTTGCTTTATGCATTACGCCCTCCTGTTCAGGTATCCCTATTTTTGCGCACACCCTTTGTATAAAATGTGTTAAAATGTCTCGTTTGGTGTGAGTTACCTTTCCGGCGTTTTTTCTCGTTGCTCCGAGAACACCGTTTTTGTTTACCGAATTTTAGTCAGGATGGCTCAAAATAGGTAAGTTACCCCAACGAGTTTGGTCGCTTGAGGGCTCATAAGAAACTGCGTTTTCTGTGGTCGAGCCTGGGATCAGGCTTCCTGTGTTATTCATTGCTTTATGCATTACGCCCTCCTGTAATGTATAGTTTAGTGTGGGTTACCTTTCCGGCGTTTTCCTCGTTGCTCCGAGGACACCGTTTTTGTTTACCGAGTCAGGATGGCTACAATAGGTAAGTTACCCCGACGAGTTTGGTCGCTTGAGGGCTCATCAGAAACTGCGTTTTCTATGGTCGAGCCTGGGATCAGGCTTCCTGGTTTATTCCCGTCGAGGGGGGCTCCACACAGTTTTCTAGGTGATCAGGCTGACACCTGTTGGACTTGGTTTTCTCTGCTTTTCAAAGCCATTGAAACAATGCTGTCTGTTTGTTTGGTCTTTACCTCCCGGCGACCTTTTTACAAAGAGGTCTGGGGCAGGTATAATTGGTTTGACATTGCATATAAAACCCGGCGGTTGTACATTCGGGTGGTTATATTAACGGATTTGCGATTCGAGATAATTTGCCAAACAATTGATTGATACAATAGGGTATCACGGCTTTCAAGACGGCGATCTATGAGGGCTTCTGGGAGAAGCCGGATTAAAGATTAAGATAGGCTTAGACTTTTTATGGGATAAAAAGATGCCTGAATCTTACTAGTGTCTCCAGTGTAAAGGGATACTTGAAAGACTTCATCTTTAATAAAGATATGCTTCATCTTTATGAGGATTAAGAAGTTATTCTTAATTCTTTTGGACAGGTGAAAGATATGCTGAAATCTTTAATAAGCCATTGAAACAATGCCGTTTGTTGGTTTAGTCTTTCCCTCCCGGCGACCTTTTTACAAAGAGGTCTGGGGCAGGTACAATTGGTTTGACATTGCATATAAAACCCGGCGGTTGTACCTTTGGGTGGTTATATTGACTGATTTGCAATTCGCGATCTTTGTATTTCCTCCCCGGCGATCTTTTACAAAGAAGTGGGGTTAGGAACATTTGGGGTTAACTTTTAAACTTTAAATCACCCGGCGGGTGCAACCTGGAAGGGTGGGATGCCCGAATTTGCAAAATTCAGTTTAGTTGACCAGACAATTGAGGGATGCATTGTGTATCGCCTCCTTCAACATACGGCACTTTAGGGCACAATTGGGGTTAACGTGTTTTCAAAACTAATATTCACACCCGGCGGGTGCTCCTTGGAGGGATGGGAATAACGAATTTACGATTCAGTTAGTAAACCAGACAATTGAGGGATACGTTTTGTATCGCCGCCTTCAACATGCGGCGATCTAACAAGATACTTCGGGAGAAGTTAGATCTCGTATATTTGTCAGGCTTCCCAGTTTTTTATCTAAGAGATAATTCGGGGGCCGGCGTCTTTTTTAGTTTTTTTTTTTTCCAAAATTGAATCTTTAAACAAACATCACCGGAAAGACTTCATCAGTTATAAACGCCATGCTGGTCTTTATATATTATGTCAGAGGGTATTCATAAATATTTTGGACAAATTAAGATATTCTGAAATCTTTTACTTGGGAAACCCCACCGCGTAGCGAGCTGTCGTCGTTGAGTATTACGTCTCGTTACCCGGCGGGTTATTTAACACTTGTGTGCGAACATGTTTGGGTTCACCTTATGAGCATTAATTCCTGGAAATTTTCTTTTTTTCCAGAGCTGGGTCCCGGCGGGTCTATACAGAACCTGGAGTAATTATCCCACCAGTCTCTGTCATGGCTACCTTTGCCCCGGTTTTTTATTTATGCTTTACGCCCTCCTGTTCAGGTATCCCTATTTTTGCGCACACCTTTTGTATGAAATGTGTTAAAATGTCTCGTTTGGTGTAGGTTACCTTTCCGGCGTTTTTTCTCGTTGCTCCGAGAACACCGTTTTTGTTTACCGAGTTTTAGTCAGGATGGCTCAAAATAGGTAAGTTACCCCGACGAGTTTGGTCGTTTGAGGGCTCATAAGAAACTGCGTTTTCTGATGGTCGAGCCTGGGTGCAGGCTTCCTGTGTTATTCATTGCTTTATGCATTACGCCCTCCTGTAATGTATAGTTTAGTGTGGGTTACCTTTCCGGCGTTTTTCTCGTTGCTCCGAGAACACCGTTTTTGTTTACCGAGTTTTAGTCAGGATGGCTAAAATAGGTAAGTTACCCCGACGAGTTTGGTCGCTTGAGGGCTCCTCAGAAACTGCGTTTTCTATGGTCGAGCCTGGGATCAGGCTTCCTGAGTTATTCCCGTCGAGGGGGGCTCCACTCAATTTTCTAGGTGATCAGGCTGACACCTGTTGGCCTTGGTTTTCTCTGCTTTTCAAAGCCATTGAAACAATGCTGTCTGTTTGTTTGGTCTTTACCTCCCGGCGACCTTTTTACAAAGAGGTCTGGGGCAGGTATAATTGGTTTGACATTAATAATAATAATAATAATAATATTAATAATAATAACATTTATTCAGTTAGCAATTTACAGAGTTGGTACCACATAGTATGTTATAAATATGACATGTACCAGCCTTGCATAATTCCAACTAAGGATAGCCCAATAAGGCCGTTAGGCGTATTTCCATTGGGGTCCTTGTATATAAAACCCGGCGGTTGTACCTTCGAGTGGTTATATCAACGGATTTGCGATTCGAGATAATTTGCCAAACAATTGATTGATACAATAGGGTATCACGGCCTTCAAGACGGCGATCTATGAGGGCTTCTGGGAGAAGCCGGATGAGAGATTAAGATATTAAGATAGGCTTAGACTTTTTATGGGATAAAGAGATGCCTGAATCTTACTAGTGTTTCAAGTGTAAAGGGTTACTTAAAAGACTTCATCTTTATTAAAGATATGCTTCATCTTTATGAGGATTAAGATGTTATGCTTAATTCTTTTGGACAGATAATAGATATGCTGAAATCTTTAATAAGCCATTGAAACAATGCCGTTTGTTTGTTTAGTCTTTCCCTCCCGGCGACCTTTTTACAAAGAGGTCTGGGGCAGGTACAATTGGTTTGACATTGCATATAAAACCCGGCGGTTGTACCTTTGGGTGGTTATATTAACTGATTTGCAATTCGCGATAATTTGCCAAACAATTGATTGATACAATAGGGTATCACGGCCTTCAAGACGGCGATCTATGAGGGCTTCTGGGTGTTGCCAGATTAGAGATTAAGGTAGGCTTAGACTTTTTATGGGATAAAAAGATGCCGGAATCTTACTAGTGTTTCAAGTGTAAAGGGATACTTGAAAGACTTCATCTTTAATAAAGAGATGCTTCACCTTTATGAGGATTCAGAAGATATGCTTAAATCTTCTGGACAGGTAAAGATATGCTGAAATCTTTAATATGATACTAAAGGACAACGAAAAGTAGTGGTGGAGTGCTACGGTTCGTTGACCGGCGGTTTTGAGGCACATATTTCGTACCGTTTTTTGGGTGTAACCCTATGAGCATTAATCCCCGGAAAATTCTCTTTCCAGGGCGGATTACCGGTGTTGCACCAGGTGACCAGGTAGTTCCCGGGGGCGGGTTAGTTTTCCCCCAGTCTCTGTCGTGTCGGCACTTGAACCTCTCATTGCTGTATGTTCAATGCCGTTAAGCTCAGGTAGCCCTATCTTATTTTTATTTGTTAATGAAATAATTTAATAGCTGAATCATAATAAACATATATATTTTCTATGATTATATTATGATAATATTGTGTTTATTTATAGTAATTTACTTTATTACAATTAAATATAAATTAAATTAATTAGTATACTTTATGATTTTGCTCACCAGCTCTGCTTTCAATGTGTTAATGAGCTATGGGAGCTTTTAATTATCATAAACCTTTACGGGACTCGGACGAGGGCTCCCGTTCAGGGAGTATACCGAGCTCGCAAGCGAGGGACAGCCACAGCCAAGGTGTATGGCGATACTCACAGTCGTACCTCACCCGCCGGACGATAACGCCGGCGGGCGGACCTGACGCTCTGATGACGGACGAGAACAGGTTGAGTTCCATTTATCTCTTTTCCGCCGCCAGACGCGTCTCTCATGTGCCACGTAGTCAACAAACTACAGGATTAGCGAGGCGTAGTCTCGCTAATCGCGCCCCTGTGGCCGGCGCAGTGTGGTACCAGCATTTGAACACGTGGTGCCCACACCCAGTGTCCCTCCTGGTCGGGTTGTTCCACTTAGAACACAATTGGCAACCTAGAAACCTCGCGGACTTGTTCATTTTGGACATTCAGGAGGCCAAGTGGCTAGCACCTTATGGTAGCGACGTGACCAAGATATTCACGAATCAATATACCCAGTCTCCAAAGCGACAGTTTCAATCACATTGGAAAGCTTTTACGTCTCGGATTCTTAGAACAAAACAAACTGTGCCCTCGGTGGCGTTGGTTGTTTATTATTTCATTTATCTGTTCATGCAGAAACATTTATCTGAAAGTGATTTATGTGAGCAGGTTTTAAACTCCGCCCACCTCCCCGTCAGCTCAGGCCTACATGGTCTCTGGACAAAGCATCGTTGTTATTCTCGTTCCCGTATGTACCAAAGACTGCGGATTTTACAAAAGGGCTGTATTACTTATGGCTTTGGCTACCGGGAACAGAGTATCTGAGCTGGCGGCGATGAGCAACGCACCTAATTGCCTCAGGTTTGATAGGCTTCATGAGTGTATTCACATTGCACCTTCCCCAGGATTCATAGCCGAGATTGGGCACAGTGAACACGTGTTTTCAGGGTTCACGGTGCCGACGTTAAACAGGGGAAAGGTGCACCATCTTTTGCCCAGTGCAAGCTCTAACCACATATTTAAGAGTGGCACCTCTAAATCACCAGGGTGCTTTATGGGTCGCAAGTCCGGGTGAACGATTGATGGAGCGTACACTGGCTTCTCTCTTGGTCGAGGACTTTAAAGAGAAGCATCCCGGCGTTGTGGGTAAGACCCACGATTTACGCAAGGGGACAGCCTCTTTACGTTTCCTTAATAATCTTTCGGTGGAAGTTATTACGTCCACACAGTTGTGGGCCTCTAATCAGGAGTTTTTGCCTCGATACCTTTCAGTAGCTCTGGACAAACCTTCCTTGCCATGTATAGCTTTACGGCAGAGGGTCTAGGTGGCCCTTTTAGCCACGTTTTGTTTAATTTCAAGAAAAGGGGGGGGGGGTGCAGTCAGTGTGACATAGGATACCCTAGACCCCTCCAGAGTATGTGTTCGGATCATACGAGCTGTGATACTGGTTGTAGGCATTGTATTATAAAATTTCTCTGTAGTATTCATTGCAGGAAATTGTGCTAAAGGCCAATAGTAGTGTTACGACAATTCTTGTTGTAAGTAGCTTTGGCTGTGAAGCAATAGATTTTTGAGAAATCTCGGTAGTGGCAACTACGACTTTTACTTTTGCAGTAATTACTTCTGCATAAGTACACAAGTTCAGTACTTCTACGAATGTACAAGAATTCATTTATGTTTGGTTATATTTTTAGGAATATATCCACTAGTTAATGGGGTTTATATGTACACATGTAAACTTATAAGTTTTTAGGTTTCCCCACTTATTTTAAGTGGGGTGCCTTCTTAACTAGCAGATCTGTGCTCAGAATCTCAGAGTTAACCCTTTTTCAAGCAGGCTTCTTTGAAGCACGCTCCTGCTTGTACCCCTTTTTGAAGATTTAGGCTGTATAAAGTTTATGCACCCGAATATCTCTTTTTTACAAAAGTAAGAATACTATGTGGTTGTTTGATTATCTGCTTTTCTAGAGTTATGATATGATTACGAATGTCCCCCTCCAGTCTTAGAAATCAGGCATGTTCGTCAATGATGGAGGGGCCACTAATAAATTATAGGTTTGACTCCTGTAAGGAGATAAAGAAAACCTAATATTTAGTAGTGGCCCCGTAATCATTGACGACTGGGGCCCTCCCGACCATCCCCTTCCCATTCGTTGATGTATTAAGGATTTTGGTTTACTTGATATGTCAGTGAAGGAAGAATGACGCCTGAATCAGCGTCTGGTCAAAGATCCACACAAGTATATCCACGATATGATGGAAAGCTTATTGGATAGTTATTCTTATTTTCTTTTTGTTTTTTATTTTTTACAAAGTTTTTTTCCGTAGTGAGAACCCAATTCATAATGACTGAAGCCATGAGTGAGGTCGCGTGCGCTCATGATGAAGGCTCCTCAGATTTTAAATGCTCTGCGCGGTAGATTCAAACTACGGCGGATTAGTGTTTGAAGAGGATGCCTTATGTAATAGGCATGTTCGTCAATGATTACGGGGCCACTACTAAATATTAGGTTTTCTTTATCTCCTTACAGGAGTCAAACCTATAATTTAGTTTAAATGGGAAGAACATTAAATTATGTTCTGAATTAGATATTGGGTAATATATCATTCCTATAAACTTAGGTAATTATTAACCCGGGAAAGGCGCCAGGACTCTTAACCCTTTCACGCATTTATGACGCAGAGGTTGCCAGATTAGCAATAAGAAATAGAGTTCTCTCACTCTTATAATTACCTTTCCAAAATTAGTTTTCTGCCCACAGATAACTCAAAGACAACTGCAGATGTTGAAGTAACTAAACTAAAGGTTTCTGAATACCCCTAATGGTAACAAAGGCTTTAAAGTATCCCCAATAGGCTCAAAATTGCGTAATATGTCGGAGAGGGTTAAGAGGTTTTACTAGGCGAAGGCACTGGGACTCCTAAGAGATTAGGCAATTATCAGGTATTTTCCCTATTATTCTCGATATTTATCGAGTATTTTCGTGCGAGGACGGCTGGGAGAGAGGGGATAGGATGGGGGAGTGTATCTCGGACCCTCTAAGCCAGTCTCAGAGCTCCCCTCGTCTTTCAGTACCATGAGAGAGGGAGGGTGTTTCTCTCTCGCCGTTCAAGGTCAGATTATGACCGCGGGGCTAAAATATACGATTTCCACCAGCCAATTGCTGTTCCCACTTGTTTTATTACTTTTCAATGTTCATATGTTCATATTAAAAGTAAAATAGGCGCATAGGGATAAATAATTATGATATATATGGTAAAATTACGATTTTCGTCAGGAATGAACAACAAAATCTTCGCCTGGCGGGACGTTTTAAATACCATAGCTTCATGCTTTAAAGGTTAGAAAGGGAAAATATATCCCGACCTGTCTACGCATGCGTGGAATTAGCGGGCTTCCCGCAAATATTGTCGAATTTGTTGGGAGCCTCACTTGCTCTCCAAACACCACTGCTACAAGTGTTCTCTCACTCCATTCCATTTCCCACTTAATACTAACCTCTTAGTGTATCCCATCAATGCACTGATCATCTATCCTCATCCTCATTATGATTTAAGCTTAGAGGCCCCATTGTATCATACCTATCTACTAAATTCCTTTCATTCACTTGTTGTCATCGCCATCTTGTAGCCCTGGTGTCCCACCATAAATCCCTTTTCTCATCGCCTATGCTCCATTATCCAGGTAATATACTATTGTGTGGTTGTTCATATATCTACAGTCTACTAAAGCCATCAAGTATAGTAATAACCAAATAATAATTGGTCCTTCGACGGTTTATTATGGTGTGGTGGCGGCGCGGTTTGTGGTGTTTTGGCTTGGCGCCGCGGTTCTTTTTGCCTTCTCGCTTTGTTTGTGTGTCGGCCGCGAGGGTCGCCTCATGGTCCACAGGTTTTTTAAACATGGTGCGGCAGGGGGGGTGTAGGCGAGAAGGATTACATACGAGAGAGGGCAGGATATCCTGGGTCAATAAAAAAAAGTGGCAATAATTGGCCATTCATTTGTCAGAGATCTATACGTTGACAAACCAATATATCACCCTTTCTTTACTGTGACCCCTATGGAAGCCCCTGGCGCCACAGTCACCTCTCTGCGAGGGTCAGATGCTTGGACCCGACTAGTGAGCTGGAAGCCTCACCTGACTTTCTTGGTCATCGGGGGAAATTATATCAGACACAGCGTTTTACCTTAAGAGTTGGCAAATCAGATACAGCAGTTGGCCAAGGATATCGAGAGTGAGACAGAAGGCTGTTGCAGGATCATAGGTATCAAAAAGCGGCAAAACCCAAGGGGCATTGGAACAAACGAGTTCAATAAGATCAGGAACTCCGTAAACCAGTGGCTCAAGCGGAATCTGCCGTATACCCGAAACCGCTACTACTCCATGAAAACGGGGACAGCCGATTTTGCGGCGGATGGCGTGCACTCCCGCCTCAGATCAGCCATTCCAGGAGTTGGTGGAGTCAGCTCGGGTATTTTTTGGTGCCGATGCAGCAGCCCTAGTGGATAGAACATTTTCTGAGTTGAATATGTAGGTAAGCCCATCATGCCGCATTCTAAAGTATCATTAATTAGGTTAGCTATTCAAAATTTAAGTTTTTCTTTAACCCTTCGTTCCCGGAAGGGCTCTTGAACGCCCATAAAAAAGCATACCCGAGCTGCCCGGAAGGGCTCTTGAACGCCCAGTGGTTGAAAGCCTGTGACCTTGGTGTGCGAGGCGTCGGTCCGACGCATGTAAACAACAGCCGGCTGGACCGACGCCCCGCATCTCCGACCACAAGAAGGAGTGCGTCGCTTGTTCGTGTGTGCCTATATGTTGTTGTTAAGTATCGAAAAGTAGTGTAAAGTGGCTGTTTTTGCCATAAAGTTATCTCCAATGAAATCATCATCACAACTGAACCAGTTGACTTAGAGAGCTCTACTTAACGCCATTCTACAGGTAAGAAACACATCTACGCTTGGGGATGCGCGGGAATGCGGAAGCAGTCAGAATAACAAAGATACGGTAGCCTATGTGTAGACATTTTTTGGCCAAAACCCCCGGGTTTAGGGGAATATATATATAATACATAGCCGGGGCTGGAGGGTTAAGGTTGGCCTAAATAAATTCTTCTTAAAATTTAAGTTTGTCATGAAATTAGCCTAACCTAAATTGAATTTGAGTATTACTATAATGTTAGCCTAACCTAAGATTAATTCTCACTAAATAGTCAAGTTTTGGTTTCTAGCAAGTCAGCCTAATCATCTAAATTTAATTTTCCATAAATTAAGCCTTATCTTCTAAATGGAAGTGGAGGAGATGAGCAAGGTGTTTAATGATGAGATCTGTGCAGCATGTGAGGAGGTGTGTGGAGTGAGGAGAAGAGGGAGGGGAGTGAAAGGTACAGCATGGTGGACAGAAGAGGTAAGAATAGCTGTGGAAGAAAAGAAGAAAGCATATAGAGAGTGGTTGGGTAGTAGAGGGAATGAAGATTTCGAGAGACAGAAACGAGCGAGGTACGTGGAGAGTAAGAGGGTGGTGAAGAGAGTAGTGAAGGAAGTAAGAGAAGAGTAGATGAGGAATTTGGAAGGAATCTGAGTGTAAAATGGAGGGAGAGTAAGAACTGTTCTGGAAGGAAGTCAAGAAAGTTAGGGAAGGTAGCAAGGGAAACAGTAAGGGTGTGAAAGATAATGGGAGAATGCTAGCCGAGAAGCAAGAGAGTCGAAAGATGGAGGGAGTACTTCAGTGAGTTGCTAAATGTAAGGAATGAAGAGCCAGCAAACATAGCTGGATATGGTATGGGAGGGAAGAAGAGAAGTAGGAGGAGGAGGTGGGGATCAGGAGGTCAGAAGTGTGGGAAGCCATGAAAAGAGTGAAGCTGGAGAAAGCACCAGGAACAGATGGAGTGTGTGGGGAAATGTTGAGGTATGGTGGTGAGATAGTGATAGAATGGGTATGGAAAATGTGCAAACTAGCATGGGAGAAGGGGAGTGCACCCGATTACTGGAAGACTGGCATAATAGTCCCCCTATATAAGGGCAAAGGGGAAAGAGGAGTGTGTGGTAACCACCGAGGAATATGTCTTCTAAGCGTAGTAGGGAAGGTATACAGTAGGGTAGTGATTGAGAGAGTGAGAGTGAGAACGGAGAAATGGATAGGCGACGAGCAGGGAGGTTTTAGGAAGGGAAGAGGATGTGTAGATCAGATTTTTACCCTGAATTGTGTTGTGGAGTAGTATCTGGAGAAGAAACAAAAGGTGTATGTTGCCTTTATGGACTTGGAGAAGGCCTATGACAGAGTGGATAGAGAAGGTTTGTGGAAAGTACTTAGAATATACGGAGTAGCGGGCAAGTTGCTGAAAGCAGTGAAGAGCATGTATGAGGGTGCAAAGGCGGCAGTACGTGTGGAGAGTGAGCAGAGCGAGTTCTTTGACCTGAATGTTGGTTTGAAACGGGGGTGTGTGATATCCCCGTGGTTGTTTACTGTATATATGGATGGAGTCATGAAAGAAATGCTATCAAGAGCAGTGGATGTTGGTGTGTCGCTGAAAAGGGAGGAAATTGAGTGGAAGCTACAGTATAATCCCTTATAACCGTATTTCGTACTACCGAAAATCTCAGTCAACCGTACATAATCATCCTATTTTCCTAAACTCTAATAACCGCAGAAATTCGGGATCCAACCGTAATTTCAAACAGACCGCTCTCCCGTTCGTGTGGGGCGGCAATTTTACGGCCCAACCGCAAGGTGTCGCACCGCGCAGCCTCCCGCCTCCCTGTGTTGTTTCGGCGTCATTGTATCTCACCATTGTCCGTAAAATTTGCTCGTGACGCTCCGTGTTTATCGCTGTGAATCGCCTATCATCTACGCTATGGTGCCTCCGAAATCATCTAAATCAACGCCTAGTATACTCAAGATGTCGACAGGATCTTCAAACAAGAGGAAAAGGGTTGTACTCACCATTAAACAGAAGATAGAAATATGTCACAAGATGGATGCGGGAACCAGTAGGACGACATTGATGCGCCTGTATAATTGCGGTTCTACAACGCTTTATGATATAAGGAAACAAAAGGACAAGTTGCTGAGCTTTGTGGCCAATTCCGACGTTAAGAAGACCTTGGAGAAGCGGCATACAATACGAGAAGCCAAATTTGTGGAGCTTGACAAAGTGTTTTACGAGTGGTTTTTGGTAAAGCGAGCCGAAGGATGCCCTACGAGTGGTCCAATAATCATTGAAAAAGCAAGAGATTATCATGAAAAGATGGGCATAAAAGAAGAGTGTGGCTTTAGTGATGGCTGGCTAGTGAAAGTGGATGACAAAAACCATTTGCTGATATGGATAGTGGAATAGGCCTACTGGGGAAACCACTGAAAAAAAAAACGAACCAACATGCCTACTTCTGTTGGTGGTTTGGAAATGGCAAAACCCTGGATTACAGCACTACCTCTGCATCACCCTGGATTACAGCACTACCTCTGCATCACCCTGGATTACAGCACTACCTCTGCATCAATCTTCAATGGTGAGTTAAACACTTTATTTTGTGTATATTCATTGATTATTTAATGTAGGCTAGGCCTACTAGAGATTTGTTTAGCTTGCCTGCCATGCTCTTCTATGTTAGTAAACATTTAATGGTTAGTTAAACTTTGGACTTCCTAGGCATCCTAGAAGCCTAGAGGCCTAATTCCTAATAAATAAATAGGCCTAGGCTAGGCCTAGTAAAAAAAATAAAAATAGGCCTAGGCCCTAGGCCTAATTTTCGAATATCCGAAATATTCGTATTTCCGAAATGTCCTGAGATTCGTGATTTTCGGATATAAGGGATTATACTGTACCTATACTGCTGTTTGCGGATGATACAGTTCTGATGAGTGATAATGAATGGGAGTTGCAGGGTCTGGTAAATGAGTTTGGAACAGTGTGCGAAACATGGAATTTGAAGGTAAATGCGGGGAAGAGCAAGGTTTTGGTCTTCGAAAGGGGTGAAGTCACAGAGTGTGAGGTGAAGCTGAACGGTCAGGCTATGGAGATCGTCAACTCTTTTAAGTATCTGGGCAGTGTGTTGAGTAAAGATGGGACTATGGATGAAGAAGTGCAGGAGAGGGTACAACAGGGGAAGAGGGTTATAGGAACGCTAAATGCAGTAACAAGAAATAGGGTGGTCAGTATGGAAGTGAAAAAGTCCTTGCATGACAGTGTGGTAATCCCGACACTGACTTACGGAAGCGAAGCATGGACGTTGGTTGAGAGACTCAGACCAAGAGTGAGAGCAGTGGAAATGAATTACTTAAGGAGTGCGTGCGGAGTTACATGGAGGGATAGACAGACTAAGGAGGAAGTAAGGAGGAGGTGTGGTGTGGAGGTAGATGTGCTGGAAAGTGTGAAAAGGAACAACTTGAGATGGTTCGGCCATATGGAACGTATGGAAAGCGAGAGAATGACTAAGAGGGTGTACGAGAGCGAGGTGGAGGGACAGAGAGGGAGAGGTAGACCGAATGAGAGGTGGAAGGATGGTATGAGGAAGTACATGAACGAAGGCGGTGCTGGATGGGGGGAGGGGCGTCGACTGACTGGGGACAGAGGTGCATGGGGGCGGTTCGTTCGTGGCCACCCCTTCGGGGATCACGGCGTCAGGCAATAGATAGATAGATAGAGATTCTAAATTTAGCATCATGTTAGACTAACCTCTTGAATTAAAATATCCAGCCTACCAAATATAATTGTTTGCAATTTAAAATGTTGGCCTAACCACAAATGATATATTAAATAAATGTATTTAAACATGTGTGTTATTTCCTTGATCCTTGATATACCCATGTATTCCTAGTTTACCACCTATAGATACCGTCGTTTGTGTTTAAGTGTTAATTCCAAACCGAGTTTGATCGGCGGGAGATCACGTTCTTTGTATCGAATAGAAATTTTGTAATTCACAATTTCCATTTGTTTATGACTAAAAGTGGCATTATAGATGCTCTAGCCCAAGGCAAACGCCGTAGGGCAGGTATTATAAGTTCATTAACGGTCCTGTCAAAAGACTTAGACGAGTTCTTGGAATCAGCAACTCGGATAGAAGTCGAGGCAAAATTGCATAGCGTGCAGACACAGGTGACCAAATTTGAAGCCAATCAAGATGTCTTGTTACCGCTATATACCGCAGATACTGAATATTTTAAAGAGAACCAAGAGGATGCCATCTACATATTTGACATCTATAGGATAATCGCCAGTTTGAAGGAGAAACTGGGTAAACCAGAAGGGCAAACTCAATCTGACAATAAGAAGGGATCGGGAGTTAAATTGCCTCACCTGACTCTGCCCACCTTCGCCGGCGACCCCACATTATGGACTGGATTTTGGGATATGTTCAGATATGTGGTGCATGAGAAGGCTGACTTAAGTGCGATTCAAAAGCTGACGTACTTAAAGGGTAGGCTACAGGAAGATGCTTACAAACTTATAGAGGGCTTCACGGTTGAGGGTGCAAGCTACGCCCCCGCCGTAGAATTACTCCAAAGAAACCTTCAGGCATCCCGACAGGGTAAAAGCGGCACACATCATGCATTTTCATGACCTTGTTTCACCTAAATACCAAGCTGTAGAACTAAAGGCTGGAGAGTGCAGTGAGATCTATGACTAGTCAACAGGTAAGTCTGGAAGAATACTGCGTGGTTAACCTAATAAATAAATTGCCATCACCAGTTAAGGAGAGAGTTAGGAGGGAGATGGGTGATCAAAGCCTAAATTACTAGACTTTCACACAGTGTTTCCATGCAGAATTGTATAAAATGGTATGTCAAGATATCCCTGTGCGAGAAATGCCCATAGCTACAGCTGCCTTCATGACACAGAGCGATAGTAGCTGATTTGACAGTAAATTGTGCGACGGGAATAATCATCCCTGGTACAAATGCTTCAAATATAAAACGGGTTCTCTCAAAGTAAAGAGAGCTAGGCAACTACATCTATACCGGGTGTCTCTCCAATGAACATGGTAGTAATGGGTGCACAAACCTAACACTAGGAATGGCAAGAACTGCCGGGGCAAACATTTTCACTCCCTGTGCCAGAAGCAGAGAGAGGCGAGATCGGCAAGTGGGGGTAATAATAATAGAGATGAGTCAACACCTACAACCTCAACAACAATGTCCGTAAGTATGAGTAAACAAACAGTTATTTTACCCACAGTTCAGCTGCCTGTAAAGGGTAAATACAAGAAAACCGTAAAGGTCAGATCGATACTTGATCAGTGCTCGCAGAGGACTTTCGTGAAGAGCTCTGTACTACCGTCCCTTTCTTATGAATCTAAGCTATTCTAAAGTCCCCTTACGTTACAATTAACCACACCCAATGGCCAAAGAGTTATGACTAATTCTTACTTAAGTGACCAACACTTACCTAAGCCCTTCTTATTCGGTTAGAATCCAGTTCTACGTTACCCGGCGACCCGCAGCGGGGAAAGAGTGAATCAGCACCAGACTTAATCACAAAGATAGGCTTAGGTGAGTCCTCGGCTTCGCCGATGGCCGGCAGAACAGGCTTCCTTCATTCCGCCGGGAAATCGTCTGTTGGCTCGATGCTAAGAACGGGTTTATTGGATACCGACTACGCCGGGCCCGCCGGAATGTCTTAGATTTCTGACGCGTAAAAATCGACCACTGAGAGTTACCCGCCGCCCTGAAAAGATCAGCTTTTCATCCAATAAACACAAATTCAGCCTTATCAAGTCGCAGACAAATGATACGCCGAATTCCACATACTCTAGGTGACCACACAAACCCCTACATAATGAAATGTATGGGGCTCAGTAGGGCCTAGAGGCATGTCGAACACAGCCCCTGGCTGATCACTCTTCGCCTGACGGTTACGAAACCCAAGCAAGTGACACGACTTGCAAAATTATGGCACAATTATATAATCAATATAATAATAATACATCCTAGCCATAAAATAACACCTACAAGGAGGGCAAATGAACTAACCAGGGCAGGCAGGCGTCAAACAGACGAATCGTCGAAGCGCACTCACCTTCCTAGAAAGACTAGGTACTCCTTCCCCCATTACGAAGAGAGAGAGAGAGAAAGACGTAATTTGTCAGCCTACTGGGCCGGAGCCCTCATAAGGCTGGTGAAGGGAAATATTACGGAATTAAATAAAACGCTTTTAAGAACTGGTGAATAGGGAAGAAGGTAAACTGTGACTAAATTGCTAGGAGATAGTGGATAGAATTGGTACGTAAAGAAAGGTGGTACTGTATATGAAAGACGTCAATCAGATTTCATGAAATAAATTAATCGCTGTCAGGTACCGGCGGATAGGGGAGAAGGTAAACGAAGGTGAAATAGCTAAGATAGTGTGGATAGAATCGGTACGGAAATGAAGTTGACATTCCCGCTCATACAATGGGCACTCACAGAGAATGTGACGAACCGTGATGCGGGTTTGGCAACGTCGGCAATATGGTGGAGGGTCCGGGGGTGAAGTCATAAGATGGCCATGTGCATACCGCGTGTGCCCGATGCGCAAGCGCGTTAAGACGACTTGATTCCTGAGACATGAGTCAAGTGAGGATGGCCAACGATCAACCATAGTCTGAAGAGAGCGAAGATGATTAATAGTATCAATAGCCGACCACTCCCTCTGCCAAGCAGCCCAAACCCGTTCTCGGAGAATGGGGAAAATGTCTGTGGGGCAAGTGGAGGGAGATGGGTGATCAAATCCTAAATTACTAGACTTTCAAACAGTGTTTCCATCCAGAATTGTATAAAATGGTATGTCAAGATATCCCTGTGCGAGAAATGCCGATGGATACAGCTGCCTTCATGACACAGAGCGATAGTAGCTGATTTGACAGTAAATTGTGCGACGGGAATAATCATCCCTGGTACAAATGCTTCAAATATAAAACGGGTTCTCTCAAAGTAAAGAGAGCTAGGCAACTACATCTATACCGGGTGTCTCTCCAATGAACATGGTAGTAATGGGTGCACAAACCTAACACTAGGAATGGCAAGAACTGCCGGGGCAAACATTTTCACTCCCTGTGCCAGAAGCAGAGAGAGGCAAGATCGGCAAGTGGGGGTAATAATAATAGAGATGAGTCAACACCTACAACCTCAACAACAATGTCCGTAAGTATGAGTAAACAAACAGTTATTTTACCCACAGTTCAGCTGCCTGTAAAGGGTAAATACAAGAAAACCGTAAAGGTCAGATCGATACTTGATCAGTGCTCGCAGAGGACTTTCGTGAAGAGCTCTGTACTACTGTCCCTTTCTTATGAATCTAAGCTATTCTAAGGTCCCCTTACATTACAATAAACAACACCCAATGGCCAAAGAGTTATGACTAATTCTTACTTAAGTGACCAACACTGACCTAAGCCCTTCTTATTCGGTTAGAATCCAGTTCTACATTACCCGGCGACTCGCAGCGGGGAAAGAGTGAATCAGCACCAGACTTAATCACAAAGATAGGCTTAGGTGAGTCCTCGGCTTCGCCGATGGCCGGCGGAACAGGCTTCCTTCATTCCGCCGGGAAATCGTCTGTTGGCTCGATGCTAAGAACGGGCTTATTGGATACCGACTACGCCGGGCCCGCCGGAATGTCTTAGATTTCTGACGCGTAAAAATCGACCACTGAGTTACCCGCCGCCCTGAAAAGATCAGCTTTTCATCCAATAAACACAAATTCAGCCTTATCAAGTCGCAGACAAATGATACGCCGAATTCCACATACTCTAGGTGACCAAACAAAACCCTACAATATGAAATGTATGGGAAGTGTAGGGCCTAGAGGCATGTCGAACACAGGCCCTGGCTGATCACTCTTCGCCTGACGGTTACGAAACCCAAGCAAGTGACACGACATGCAAAATTATGGCACAATTATATAATCAATATAATAATAATACATCCTAGCCATAAAATAACACCTACAAGGAGGGCAAATGAACTAACCAGGGCAGGCATGCGTCAAACAGACGAATCGTCGAAGCGCACTCACCTTCCTAGAAAGACTAGGTACTCCTTCCCCCATTACAAAGATAGAGAGAGAAAGACGTAATTTGTCAGCCTACTGGGCCGGAGCCCTCATAAGGCTGGTGAAGGGAAATATTACGGAATTAAATAAAAACGCTTTTAAGAACTGGTGAATAGGGAAGAAGGTAAACTGTGACTAAATTGCTAGGCGATAGTGGATAGAATTGGTACGTAAAGAAAGGTGGTACTGTATATGAAAGACGTCAATCAGATTTTATGAAATAAATTAATCGCTGTCAGGTACCGGCGGATAGGGGAGAAGGTAAACGAAGGTGAAATAGCTAAGATAGTGTGGATAGAATCGGTACGGAAATGAAGTTGGCATTCCCGCTCATACAATGGGCACTCACAGAGAATGTGACGAACCGTGATGCGGGTTTGGCAACGTCGGCAATATGGTGGAGGGTCCAGGGGTGAAGTCATAAGATGGCCATGTGCATACCGCTTGTGCCCGATGCGCAAGCGCGTTAAGACGACTTGATTCCTGCGACATGAGTCAAGTGAGGATGGCCAACGATTAACCATAGTCTGAAGAGAGCGAAGATGATTAATAGTGTCAATAGCCGACCACTCCCTCTGCCAAGCAGCCCAAACCCGTTCTCGGAAAATGGGGAAAATGTCTGTGGGGCGCTCGAGGCAAGGTGACGGCGAGCCTTGACATGCCTGTTTTGCCAAAGAATCTGCTCTCTCATTCCCAGGAATCCCCACATGAGCGGGTATCCAGCAGAATGTAATGCGACGTCCTGACTTAAGGAGATCATGGATATCCCGGATAATACTACAAGTCAGATTTTCCTTGGGTGCAAAATTATTAAGTGCTAGGAGTGCACTTTGAGAGTCACTGAATACAAAAATACTGGGGACATTAACAGGTAGTGTGTTTGCCAAGCTTAGAGCACTCTTTATTGCAAGAATTTCCGCCGTAAAGATGGAAGAGTGGGGGTGGAGAGTACACTGATGAGTTCCATACTCAGAAACAATGGCATATCCCACAGAGGAGGCATCCTTGGACCCATCCGTATAAATAAAAGTAGCAGGAGTATGGCCAAATAGGTGGTTGAGGGCCGTAGAGCGCCGAGCGTAGGGCGGCATTGAGGAAGGGAGGTCGGCGAGTAGGAAACGAACATCAGGGCGTCGGAGGCACCACAGAGTAAAGTCAAGGGGTGGGGGTGGTAAAGGGTAAGGTATTCCATAAGTTGATAGGAGTTGACTTGAGACATCCGGAAAAGTAACGTGCCTAGACAATGACGTGTCCATGGCATCCCTAAAAAGATCTTGCAGGGAAGGGTCAGTCCTACAACGGATCGCCATTCGCATCGTTACCAACTGTCGATGCATTGGAAGGGGCAATGTACCTGCCTCCGCGAGAAGGTTGCATATGCGTGAAGACCGAAATGCACCTGAACTAATGCGTACCCCTAAGTGATGGACCGGGTTAAGGGTGGCAAGGGTAGCGGGGGAGGCAGTCCCGTAAATATTACAACCATAATCAAGAACAGATAAAATTGTGGCATTATATAATTTAAGTAATGTTGTCCGGTCACCCCCCCAGTGGACTCTGGCAACCGCCTTGATGACATTAAAGCGTCCCAGGCAGCGAGCCTTCAAAGCAGAGATGTGCGCCTTCCAGTTGAGATGCGTATCAAATATCAGTCCAAGAAACCTTACAGTACGGCTGAAGTGAATATCCACCGCGCCCATCCGCAAGTTGATTGACTGGCCGCGCAGCACCCTCGCATCATGGCAAAAGGCCAGTGCCTTGGTCTTTTCAGCGGAAAATTGGAATCCAGAAGATAGGGCCCAACGATGAATACTTGCGAGCGCCGCCTCTAACCGGCGTTGAATATGCATGAGACTGGAAGAGGTGTAAAAGATTGCAAAATCATCAACGAAAAGGCTATGGGAAACCCCTGATGGTAAGCAACTGGTAACGCCGTTGATGGCAATGATAAAGAGAGTGCTGCTAAGGACGCTCCCTTGGGGGATACCAATGAAAAGTGGACGTGTGGTAGATAGAGTTCCATTTAGCTTGACTTGGAAAGTGCGATTCGCCAAGAACTGTGCCAGGAAGCGCGGTAAAGGACCACGCATTCCCGAGGCATGTAGAAGTTTCAATATTCTATATCTCTATGTGGTATCATAAGCCTTAGCAATATAAAAAAAGACCGCGACAGTTGGTAGCCGCTGGGAAAATCCCCTCTTTATTTGATGCTCGAGTCTCGCAAGAGAGTGGTGCGTAGAATGCGTAGGGCGAGAACCATTCTGAAAAGGGGACAGTAGGTCATGTTCAGTTACATAGTGTAGTAATCGAGGATTCACCATCTTCTCCATTAGTTTACACAAGCAGGAGGTGAGAACTATAGGTCTGTAATTGGTGGGGAGGCTAGCATCCTTGCCGGGCTTAGGAACAGGTACGGTATAGGCATGCTGCCAATCATGGGGGAAGTAATCATCAGTCAAAAATTGATTATATAATCGGAGGAGAAAGAGAAGGGCCGTCGGATGTAAATGACGAATGAGGGCGTAAGATATACCGTCTGGTCCAGGGGTGGAGTCAGAGCAAGTAGTTAGTGCATGCTCCAATTCTGAAAGGGTAAAAGGTACATTGTAATGACAGTTTCCCCCTCCATCAAAGCGTAGGGGACGTGACTCAGCAGTTCGTTTAAGATTGACAAAAGAAGCCGGAAGAGAGGAATCTGAGCTGACCTGAGCGAAGTGGTCAGCAAGGATATTAGCAATGGCAGGTGGATCTTGAACGAGGTCCCCAGTAGCAGGATCTTGTAATGGGGAAACGGGAGAACGGGAGCGCACACCAGTAATGCCTCGGAATTTAGACCAGAGAGTACTGATAGATGTACGAGATGTGAAACTAGAAATATAACGTCTCCATGAAAGTTGCTTGCTCAGAGTTATCGCACGTTTGGTAAAGGCACTTCTATCTATCTATCTATTGCCGGACGCCTTACTCCCCTTACGAGGGTGGCCATACACAGAATGCCCCCAAGCGGACCTATTCCTTGTGAGAGGGAACCCGAGCCAGTTTAGTGAAGGACTTACAAGATTGACCACTCAATTTAGGATCCGTCCGACTCAGAGGCCCTCTGTGTATCTTGTTAGCACTATTTTTCTACAGTGGTGTTCGGCTAATCCATCCACTAACCTGCCTTACCCTTAGGTAAGCAGTACGGATTTGTATCAGGTTTACTCCCCTAGACAGGTTGCCAACCAAGGCTGACGAGTCCCATCCACCCGGATTTGTATAAGGTCGTCTCCCCTAGATGAGTTGCCGACCAAAGCTAACGAGTCCCATCCACCCGTAAAGGCACTTACTTTATTATAAAAAGTCTTAAAAAATGACTGAGATACCACAAGTGATAATATGAATATAACGTGAAAAAGGGGAAGAATTAGTGAAAGTACCCTGCAACGTACGTATACGAGCAGAGGTTGCGTGGAGACGACGCTCTAACTGGTGCTTAAACTTTACTAATAAAGCAATCTGTGGTGACCACCAAGGCACTTGGTGGGGACGAATAACAGGACTGGTGAGTGGAATATGTTCATCAGCAATAGAATGTAAAAAGGTTAGAAAATAGTGATAGTTGTCAGCAGGAGTGGTGCGGGAGGAGAAAACGTCTATCGAGGCAGTGGAAGTTTGAAAAGAAATCCAATCGGCTTTAGACATGTTATAGTGTGGTATTTGAGTACTATGTGCTGGGCCAAGTAGTCGCAACATGACAGGGTGGTGATCACTGGAGAACCAATCCTCCGATAGTGTCCATTCAAAACAAGGGGCTGCAGCTGCAGAGGCAAGAGACAAATCAATAGCAGATGAAGTATTATGTGAGGATGAATAATATGCAAGAGTGCCAAGATTTAGACAACAGAGAGGTGATTGTTCAATAATGTTTTCAATGCAGCGGCCTGGACTGTCAGTAGAGGAACATCCCCAGAGAGGCGAATGTGCATTGAAATCACCAAGCATTAGATAGGGATGCGCCATTTAATCTAGGAGTAACTGCAGGTCTGCTATAGGGTAATTGCAAGAGGGTTGATTATAAGCCGAACAAACAATTAAATTCGGTAGACGAGGCACGCAAATTTTAACTGCAATAGACTGAAAAGGTGCTGGAGACAATGGGACAGTAATATAAGCAAGATCATTTCGTACAAGGATGGCAGTCCGATAATGATTAGCAACAGCCGGAGATACAGCTGCCACCTGATAACCTCTAAGGGATGAGATTTTTGTACCAATACAGTATGTTGTAAACACAGACACAATGGAGAATGCAGTTTTAATAATCGCTGCAGTTCACCCATGCGAATGCGAGATTGATATCCGTTAAGATTCCAGTGGATTATATAATCAGGCATTATCAGGAGTAATCACTGTCAGATTGCCATGGTTCTGAGCCCTCCGTATGGAGGTAACCGACGGCAGGGTCGATGGTGTAGCTTCAGAAGAGAAGGGCGGGTGACGGTCTCGAACAGGGGAAGGAGGGGGGGAAGTAGAAGGAGGTGGAGGGGGGGAAGTAGAAAGAGGTGGAGGGGGGGATGGAGGTGGAGGGGGGAAAGTAGAAGGAGGTGGAGGGGGGAAAGTAGAAGGAGGTGGAGGGGGATCATGCGGGGAAGGAGTCGCCGACGAGTCGGGGATAGGAGCGGCCGATGGAAGTTGAGACTGAATGTCAGAGAATTGTGACTGTAATAAAGTGAGTAGCGTATCAGGCTGAAGACAAATGCTGCGAAGATGGACGACACACAAGCACTTGGATCCATGGGATGTAGCGTCAGGTGGGGCGACGCGGGTAGCAAGAAAAGTGTTGACTCAGGTGGTAATGGATCTGTGGTCAGAGGACGTCAAAGAGGGTGTGACATATGCCTTAAAACAGGCGGAGCATCCACACTTACTATCGTGCACAATCCCTACAGTGGAGGAGCCAACATCGGTGCCATCGTGGGAGAAAGTGGCAGGCTGTGAGCCCAGAGCCGATACTGTAGATGTAGTCTTGTTGGATTTTCGTATAGTCAGTGGAGGTGAACTCAAATCACAAACCTGTTTCCGTTTGAGATGGATCGGAGAAGCCGGAGGCTGGTGAACGCTGCACTGAGATCCTTCGAGTTCATAAGTTACAAGGTCAGAATTCATTAAGTCAGCCGGAGGCTGGTGAACGCTGCACTGAGATCCTTCAAGTTCATTAGTTACAAGGTCAGAATTCATTAAGTCAAACTTCTTGAAGTGAGCCATTAAATCTCCTGGTTCAAACTCAATCATGTGGGTCACACACATGCAATCAGGGGCATGTTCCAACGGAGGATTCCGACGAAGAAAACCCGGCAAATTAGCAGTAAGCTGGGCAAGAGGGGAATTCTTATGACCGAGAAGGAAAGCCTTACCACAAGTATGACAGCCACATTGATCATTCACTATGGGGGAGTGCCCAGGCAGGAGTGTCCTGTTCAGAACTATCAAACAATGCAACTGTTTCCTCAATCGAAGCAAGGTGGTCTGCTATAGCAGCAGAAGTCGCAGCTGAGCGTGTGAATGAAGACGCTTTCCTCTTCGTAATCTTGGAGCGAGAATGCAATTGGATTTGGGATGTCGAGGGACGAGCAGCGGATGTGGACTGCCTGACAGGAGCCGGCCGAATGACCAATCGCTTGGGCTTAGTAGTCAGAGAGGAGGTAGGCCGTACGGGTCGCAGAGCAGCGGGGTGGGAGGGTCTCGACCGGCGAGATGGGGCAGAAGTAAAAGGGGTGAATACTTAGTCTGCGAAGGACGGAGAGACCTCCATATCATCTGTCAGACTCCCAAACCTATTGGAGATCGGGATCGGAGGTGCAGGCATAGAAGGTTTAGCAGTAAGTGGTACATGAGACGTCGGTTGGGGAACAGCGGGAGGAGGCGCTCCTGGTAGGTGTTGATGAGGCTGGGAGAGCAGCCGCGCTACCGCAGCGTACCTACGTTTCGGGCCAAGGCCTTGTTCTCTGAGAGTTCTCGAAGCTGCTCGGTAAGACAGGCCCTTAGTATCCTGGAAATGGATGACATTCTCCTGGAAATCATAATGGGAATAAGATCTATCAGTCGCTGCATGAGCTTCACTACAATTGGCGCAGAAGGCATCACGTGTGCAGACACGCGGATGATGATCAGAGTCAGAGCCACAGTGTCGGCAAATGGAAGTGGGAGATCGACATTATTTCTCAGGATGGCAAAATTTCCAGCAGGTCCTGCATTGGCGCGGGCGCCTCTTATAGGGTCTTACTTGCAATATACGGCCTGCAACATTCAGAGTAGATGGCAGTTCATGTCGTTCAAAAGAGACTTTTACAATACGCAATGGTGGTCGAGTATCCTGGTCGTGACGTGGAGGAATGGTGTACGCATCAACAGCAACGACAGTGGGATCAATCCTCTGTAGCATGGAGAACATCCTTGGCGCAGAGTCAGCAAATTTATCCTCAAGGACTTTGATATCTGAAGGGAGAGAGATAGTGCCGACGCATTGGTTGAGTCTGGTTTCTTCGTGACCAGCAAAACCCTCCTGTGGGTCACCCAGAAGGGACTTCATGGCCATTGATTGACCCTCATTGGAAACTTCCACCAATCTCGTTGAGTCGGATGCAGTGAACACACTTACATCACCAACCTCAGTTTGGAGATAAGTATACAAATTAATATCATCCAGTGGATCATTTGCAACCGAGAAAAATTGTGGCCAACTTGGAGGGGCAAACATTTCCTGTAGAGTGGCAGTCGATGGTGTAGTAAACTTTTTCCTTCTCTGCCGGCGTAGGGCTCGAGCGTCGTAATGGAGGAAGGTACAGTATATGAATTGTGTCGGATTTGGAAGAAGCCGACTGAGGAGAATTTACTGTCTGTTGCGGCGTTGGCAATGTCGCAGAAGTATCAGAACCACTGGACGTTACAGGTCGAACAATTGAGGAGGAGGTTGAGTCGTGTGGCGATCTACATCATTCAGCGAAGGTGTTATAGTAGAGCTTCCCAACTCTCGATTTGACACTTTGTCAGAGAGCACGTTGGGGTGGGTTGTGTCCGAATCAGTGATCAGTGTCTCGCCGGGGACGTTACCAGAGTTCAGGTCCATGTCCCCACGGGGGATAAGCGCAGGAAGAGTATCGACTACACCAGGGGATGACGAGGGGGCAGGAGGGGTGTCAGCCAACAACTGGTGGTCATCTATAGTCGTCATCATGGTGGGAGTTGAAGGAGGCCCACTTTAAGCAACAAGGAAGTTAGGGCAGGGCCAGACCCACACTACCTACAAAACTATGCTGCCAGGCATAAAGTGAGGAGGCCCATATAGGTACAGTAGTTGTCTTTACTCACGATATCACCGTGCACATGCAACCTACGCCCAAATTGCATATGTAGGACTCGGTGAACAACCGCGATAGCACCCCCGACTATAACAACATAGTTAGGCCCAGATACAAAGCTGAGTAGGGATTATGCTAACTCCCCGTCAAAAGGGTGATAAGGAACCACCTATCCACCACATCGTCATCAAATCAACCTCACACTCCGGGAATCGCGTTTCGCGCGCACATGAATGGACCAGCGGTTCTTCCTTGGTGACCATAGGACGGCGGTTCCTCCTGGGCGATCACATGATCTCCCGCACTGTCACTACGATCTCCCGTAATATGGCCTCTGATGACATGCCGTCTACTTTGAGCAGAGCGTGTGGCATCCAATCTGACTCTGAGACGCTCAATCGTTAGCGAGTATTTATCCTCGAGGGGAGAAGCAGAACTTCCCCCCCATGATAGAGGAAGAGGGAAAAATGAAAAGAAATATAGCAGAAGTGCAAGGGCCTGCTCACTTGGTTGGAGGTGGCAGGAGCGGTGGGCAGGAACACCAGCACACCCCTCATGTCATCTCCGTCAGCCCCCGCACGTACCCGAAGGTGGGTCAACGTGTCAGACATAGCGGGGGCCCATTACGAAGAAAAGAGAAGTAGGCATATAGGGTCAAAACCTGTAGCCAAACTTCTTACTAAGCAAGAGAATTTGAAACGCACAAGGTTCTCCACGAAGAGATCATACCACTTAACCCACTCAATTGGGTGGCTGAAAAGTGGGTCCCAAAAAGCTACACAAAGAAGCCTCATGCCTAAACTAGCTCGTAGACATAACACAGGGGAAACAATTCACAATGAGGGATCCTTGCTTCATCACAACTAAGGTCTCCCGAGTATAAGTTGACATGATACCCAAGGAAAAACTCCTAAGGCGTCCCACAGGATAGTGCACGTATTCTATCTAACCTGAATAACTACCCTAGCTCATCACAGACAAGTACAAATTAGCATATGACTCACAAGTCCGGATGAAGGATGAAGAGAGGACACACGACACCTCCGCTCCAGGAGACGCCTAGGAGCAGAGAGGCCTAGATGTGGCGCTTGACGCTAGGGGACGCCGCTATAGAACATCAGACTGTTCGGAAGCGCAGTACAGTACTGGTAGATCAAGTTTATTCTTTATTTTTTTTAATTTTTACCATATTTTTTATCGGTTTCTTCAGTAGTGGCATCCACATCATACATGACGAATCCACGTGTTTTGAGCGTTCGCTCACGATGATATGGTTAATCTCAGTTGTTTGGGCACCTAGGCAGGACATTAATAGTACATAATAGTAAATATATACAAAGGAAAAGGGGATGCGCTAGATAGAGGAAATTATAGGGGCCTGAAAATGCTTGACCAAATCATGAAGGTCTGTGAGAGAGTCCTTGAGGGTTTGATCAGGCAAAGCATCTCTATTGATGATATGCAGTTTGGTTTTATGCCAGGACGTGGTACAACCGATGCTATCTTCATAGTCAGGCAGATACAGGAAAGATACTTACTAAAAGGCAGGGATCTTTACTTTGTGTTTGTGGACCTGGAGAAGGCCTTTGATAGGGTACCTAGAGATGTTGTACAGTGGGCTATGAGGAAACTTGGTGTGGAAGAGTGGCTGGTGCGTGTGATAATGAAGATGTATGAGGATTCGCGAAGTTCGGTGAGGGTGAAGGGTGTACTGAGTGATGAGTTCGCAGTCCGTGTTGGAGTCCATCAGGGTTCAGTGTTAAGCCCCCTCCTCTTTATTATGGTCTTGGAGGCGCTGTCTAGAATTTTAGAGGCGGACTCCCGTTGGAACTGTTTTATGCAGACGATTTAGTCCTAATAGCTGACAGTATGCAGGATGCTGAAGCCAAATTCAGAGAGTGGAGAGAGGGCATGGCGAGCAAGGGTTTAAGAGTCAATATTAACAAAACCAAGGTTATGCATTGTAGTTTGAGACGAGGCAATGTGGAAAAGAGCGGTGCATACCCATGTGCAGTGTGTGGAAAGGGAGTGGGCGTTAACTCAATTCAATGTAGCATCTGTCGATGTTGGGTACACCATGGAGTAAGCGCTGTAGTAGAATAAAGGGGCCCCTGCCGAAGGATAAGTCAGAAATAGAGAAATTTGAGTGCGTAGTGTGCAAAGGCGAGCTTGTGTTAAGTGATGATCCTGTGGCTGTGAATTTTGGAAATGAGTCTTTGGAGCTGGTGAACAAGTTTTGTTACCTAGGAGATACCATCTCTGCCGGTGGTGGGGCCGAGGCTGCCACTGTTGCTAGAATTAGGTGTGGCTGGGGGAAGTTCAGAGAATTGATGCCAATCCTGACCATGAAAAGAATGCCTCTCCCCCTGAAGGGAAAGGTGTATGCCTCATGTGTTAGAAGTGCAATGACGTATGCCTCAGAAACATGGGCCGTTAAAGTAGAGGATGTCAACAGAATGGAGCGTAATGAGATGAGAATGGTGAGATGGATGTGTGGGGCCAGGCTACAGGATAGAATAACAAATGTTGAGCTGAGGAGACGTTTAGGTATAAAGAGTATTAGCGAGGTGATGCGTACAAGTAGACTGGGATGGTATGGACATGTGGAGAGAATGGATGAACAAAATTGGGTGAAAAAATGCAGGTCTGTGATTGTGGAGGGAGCTGCACCAAGGGGTGGACCGAGGAAGACCTGGGATCGGACTATACGCGCCGATCTCAAATCCAAGAACTTGACAAGTGAAGCAGCCCTTAACAGGGTTGCCTGGAATGCCGCCATTAGGACAAGAGACTGAAACTGCACTTATGTGTGGAACACTCAGTCTTAAAATTTTATGTATGTATGTATGTATTTGAAATGGCGAGCCATGAGTTCAAAGAGAGGTCATAACTTTGTTAAGGCAGTACATCAATGATGGAGGAGTTACTAATAAATAAGTTGTTTTGTACTGTGCCTGGGCCCTTTAAATGTTGATATCCTGTAGTTCTCCATCTTCCCTCTCCATTAACAATTCTTAAATTGGTTAAGGTGGCAAAAATCTGTGTGTGATAACCCAGGTTCGAATCCCGGTGGATCATATATACTTTAATTAATTTCATTCGGGGTGTCTGGTGTTGTGGTGAAATTAATAAAAATAAAGATTATTAGTAGGTTCAGGGATATTTCGTCGAGAGGCCGGTCTATAGGCTATGATCTGTGCCCCATTAATATTCTTTCCTCTCACTTAAACAGTATGCTACCATAGCGCGGTTGGGAATATGAACATGATTAGATTAATATCCAGTATTCGAGAATGGATAATAAGTCGTAGGCGTGTGCATAAACCTTTAACCCAGCAACGGCTGGAAGACTCTTAAGAGTTTCCCCGGGCGACTGCGGGAAGACTCTTAAGAGTCTGGGGGAAAAAAATCCATTTAACCCTCCAGCCCCGGGGGCCATAGCTTGCGACTGTGCTGTGGTACCGGGTGTTTTGACGATCTTTGGTCTATGTTAACTCCTCTGTAATTCAATGAATATGGCATGTAATGTTATGAATAAAAAAGAATAATGTTCCACAAACCTTGCTCTGTCGAATGGCGTTGAGTAGAGGTCTCTAGCCCCTCTGGTTGCATAATGGTGAGCGCGGGAAGACGAGTGCTTTTCGGCGGCAAATTCTTCCCGCGTTCGGACGCGTCGCCCCGGCTACGACGCACCTAGCGCTCGTCGCGCCAAAGTATTTATCTCCCTTAGACGATTTTCGTGTTTGATATTGAGAATGTGATGTTTATTTGATATTTTTATAGTTATTTGAGGCCAATTATATAAAATATGTTTATTAGGGTATCACTGTCACTGATATTGCTCATTTTCACTCGATACCGTACATTTTATTAGTAATTGAGGTAGGTAATTGTTATATTAGGCACTGATTATTTCGTTATTACAGGTTTATTATACTTTGGCCATCAAGTATTGTGTCTTGTGTCACTTTCACTTTGATAAATATGCTTTTAGAGTGTCACTGTCACTGATAATGCTCATTTTCACTCGATACCGTACATTTTATTAGTAATTGAGGTAGGTTATTGTTATATTAAGCACTGATTACTCATTATCACAGGTGTTTATTATACTTTGGCCATCAAATATTAGGTCTTGTGTCACTTTCACTTTGACAAATATGCTTTAGAGAGTGTCACTGTCACTGATAATGCTAATTTTCACTCGATACCGTACATTTTATTAGTAATTGAGGTTGTTGTTGTTGTTGTTGTTTCCCCAAGCTACCTGCCCGAACAGACCCAAGGCCCCGAGTAAGGCCAAGGCCATAAACGAGCGCCTCCACAGAACCCTCCCTGCCGACCACAATAAAGCCTGGGCGACCGAAGCCACTCCATGGCGGGGAGCTGAGAGGGTGCGTAAACGCCCGGGAAACCAAAGCCCCACCCAGGGCCCTGTGCCCCTCAGCAATTATGAAGAGAAAGTTGAGGGGCAAAGGAATAATGTGACGCTTTAGCTTCCAATCTTGGTAGATTGGGAGGTCAATCCACGGAAGAGACGCCGTCACTTGAGATTTAGAAAATATATAAGTAAAAGGAACAGTCAGAGTAAGCTATGGGTATGGCAGAGATCGCTCAGGTCTCACCCTGATAGACCAGCCCATCGCCAGAGTAATTGAGGTAGGTTATTGTTGTATTAGGCACTGATTATTCGTTATCACAGGTGGTTTATATACTTTGGCCATCAATATTAGGTCTTGTGTCACTTTCACTTTGACAAATATGCTTTAGAGAGTGTCACTGTCACTGATAATGCTCATTTTCACTTGATACCGTACATTTTATTAGTAATTGAGGTAGGTTATTGTTGTATTAGTCACTGATTATTCGTTATCACAGGTGTTTATTATACTTTGGCCATCAAATATTAGGTCTTGTGTCACTTTCACTTAGTTATATGCTTTGTAAACGTTTTATATACAATTTATTGTGTCTTTTTTCACTGATTTATA